>WOXC01009812.1:202500-533653 GCA_011680675.1 Gymnobelideus leadbeateri | reverse complement strand
TCTATATGACACCCTTATTAGGTAAAGTTGGGGACTGAGATGTGAAAAGTTCTATCCTAATCTGATACTGACCTCCACACCTCTCCTAACATTGTGGCCTCTTTACTCAAGGTCACATTTGTGCCATTAGAAAAGGTCATGGCCAGAAAGAGAGACATGATCTACTCTACTTGGCCACCCCATTCTTTCCCCTGCCCCCCTCAATGAGCCCAAGTCTTGGCTTATCAAAGTCTATTTCTGGTTTCTCAGCACTCTCACCTTCATTCTTTAGCCTGCCCCCAGTTTTACCTATAGGAGAAGAGGAAAAGCTTCCTCGAATTCCCTTATCTTGCTCCAAGGAAACCACACAGAATCCTTCTTTACTCAGTAATACTGCTCCTAAGTCTATACTCCAAAGTAATGAAATAAAAAGGGAAAGGACCCATATGTATAAAAATATTTATAACAACTCTTTTGGGAGTGGCAAAGAACTGTGAACTGAGGAGTTCAATTGGGGAATTGCTGCATGAGTAAGGGTAAATGAATACAATGGAAAATTATTATGTTGTAAGAAAGGGGGAAGAGGATGGTCTCAGAAACACCTAGGAAGATTTATATGAATTGATGCAAAATGAAATAAGCAGAATCAGAAGAACTATTTATATAGTAACAGAAATGTCATAAAGATAATCAATTTTGAAAAACTTTGTATCACTGATCAACAGAATGACCAAACACAATTCCAAAGGACTTAAGATGAAACATGGTAGATAGAGAGTAATAGATTCAGAGTGCGTATTGAAGCGACTGTTTTCTTTTTTTTTTTTACATGGCTAATAAGGAAATGTCTTTTGCATGACCATACATTTTTAATGTGTTTTGTTTCCCTTGCTTTCTCAGCAGGAGAGGGGGAAGAATTGGGATCCAAGAATAAAACTAAATTTTAAAAAATATAAATTAAAAAAATTTTTAAGAACTGTTCTTTAGAATTTTACTTCTAAGCACTAAAGGGATATATTCAGGGGGATAAACAAATAAAGAGAAAATACATAATTTTGTAGCAGATTTATTAATTAATCCTTGTGGCACTTCTAGGAATTGGAATGGTTCCCAGTTCATTGGCAGGCAGAGAAAACAGACAAACCCTAAGGCCAATGGAGGCTTAACACCTGTCCTTAGACCAGCTGTATACTGTTCTCCCCTCCCTAGGATAGTGGGTTACTAGAATCCAGCTTCATCATTAGAGGTATGTTTCATAACAGGTCAACATTTATCCTTTCATAATTTTGCTGATGCCTAACAACAATTTTAATGTACATATTTTACCAAGTCATTCCCTTGTTCAAAATTCTGCAGCAATTCTTCATTGCTGATGGGATGAAATATAAACTCCTTACCCTGGAATTCAGGGCCCTTCACAATCTGGGTTCTATCTACTTTTCCAAAATTATTTCATGCTGTTCCCCTACACATATTCTACGTTCCAGGCACACTGCTCCCCAATCTCATCCTGTTCTCTTCTTCCTCCATGTATTCTCCCCATACCTGGAATGCATTCCCTCTGTGTTTCTGCCACTTGGAATCCCTTCCATCTTTCAAGGCCCATCTCAGTTGCCACCTTGTGCCAGACCCATTAGACTGTTACTACTGCAATTCATTTGAAAATGTATCACCCCTCAAAAGGGGTATAAAGTATCTTGGCTATTTCACAGTTTTGTTAACTGCAAGTATTACCCTTCCTTTGTGAATTCATGTTGATTGATATTTATGGGTAGAAAAAAAAAATATATATATATATATGTACATTTACACAGTAGTAATTGTCTGCTGGTCCAACTCATAGAAGCAAGATGCCCCAATAGAGAAAATAAGAATAGGCAATAAGCTGGGGGGTTCATTAATACAGGAAACTCTGGATTAAGGAAACTCCTACTACTGCAACTATTCAGTTGTGACCCCATTTGAGTCTGTCTTAACAAAGACAATGGAGTGGTTTGCCATTTCCTTCTCCAGTTCATTTTAAGATGAGAAACTGAGGCAGAGTTAAGTGACTTGCCCAGGGTCACACAGCTAGGAAGCATCTGACCACATTTGAACTCGGGAAAATGAGTCTTTCTGACTCCAGGCCTGGCTCTCTATCCATTGAGTCACATAGCTGCCCAGTATAAATAATAACCCTAAAAAGCAGCAAAAGTGATGAATTACAATGAATCATCTCAACCCTAGAGAACAGATAAATATTCCTTCCCTCATCACAGAGGGTAGACTCTGTGTGTGATAAATATAAAAAAGAATAAATACAATTGACTAGAACATAGTGCATGTGGAATGCAAGGTAGTTGGAAATGGAAGAGACTGGCAGAAAGGGGAAGCATGAAAGGCTTTGTTTAGAAGGTGGTGCTTCTTAGTGCTATCCCTACACCCCAACCATCTTGTATCTACTTGTATATAGCATGTATATACCTATATATGTACAGGTTGAGGGTTTTTTCCTTCATTAGAATGTAAGCTTCTTGAGGGCAGGAACTGGTTTTGTTGTTTGATGTTTTTTTGCTTCTTTGTATCCTTGCACTTAGCACAGTATATGGCACATAGTACTTAATTAATGTTTGTTGTTTTATTACTATCTAACCAATCTCAGATCAGGCCATACTTCATATTCCATCCAGTCATCTAGCCCAGCCCTGTCCTTGCCATCTGCCCTGCACATACACCTCCCCACCTTCTACTCTTATCCTTAGCTTCCTCCCTCATTCTGGAAACAACAGATGAATCAATACTACCATTGACTTCTAGAAAAGGGGTGTCAATTGATTGCATTATGGTTCCACTCACCATGCCTATTATTTCTTAGACTCAAACACTCTTCTTCAAACACTACCTTCCCATATCTGTTGTTTTCCTCTTTTAAAATGCAAATGCTTTTAGAATAGGGACTATCTCAATTTTGTATTTCATAAAAGCTTTTCCTCCATTCATTCACTCAGATTGTGGAAGGCCTTGAATATTATGCCAAAGAGTATAAAATTTCTCTCATAGGTTGTCAAGAGTCATTGACAAGTGGTAAGAACCCACCTTGGTTAGAAACCAGCCTGCAGATCCACCTTTATTGTTATGGCCAATAGTGATTTTTATCAGCTGCCCCAAATCTGGTGCATCCAGCGTGAACTTGTCTTCTGCCCCCCTTTCAAAATTGTCTTTCTCACTTTCCAGTCTCCGTTCCCCTATACACATGCACATGTAAACAGGTGCAAATGAAAAAAAGACAAGGGAAGAAAAATCAGATGATCAAGCATTCTCTAGCATCACAATGGAACAGTCCACTGATAGGTACATTTTATATTATTCTTATAGCTAAGTCTAAAAAAAATTCCCTGGTTAAAAAAAACAACCAGAAATCCTGAAAAATTGGAGAAAAACAGAGCTTGGGGGGGGGGGAATTGTATTTACAAATAATACTAGAACCTTCAAAAAGTTAATAAAATAGATAAATTATTAGCTAATATAATTTATTAAAGAGAAGAAAACCAAATTACTAACAGCAAAAATCAAGAGAATTCAAATCAAAAGGAAACAAAAGAAATTATCAAAAACTATTTTGCTAAATTACATGCCAACAAAAGTGATAAACAAAATGAATGATTCATTATAAAGTTATAAAATATTCATATTAGCAGAACAAGAAATAAAGAAACATTGGTAACACAATCTCCAAAAATAAAAGCAATTGATCAGGTTATAAATGAAAATTCAAAGGAAAAACCTCTGGGATTATATGAATTTATAATTGAACTCAATCAAACATTCAACAAACAATTAAATCAAATATTGCATAAATGGCAAAAATAGAAAAAAAGATTCTATTAAAATGAAAAAGATGGGACCAGTTAGGTGGTGCAGTGAATAGAGCATCAGCCCTGGAGTCAGGAGGACCTGAGTGCAAATCTGGCCTCAGACACTTAACACCTGCTAGCCATGTGGCCTTGGGCAAGTCACTTAACCCCAATTGCCCTACCTTCCCCCCTCCAAAAATAAAAAAAAATGAAAATTAAAAAAAATGTAAAAGATAAAACCATCAACCAATATCATTCATTTTGATGCAAAATATGGAATAAAATATTAAGAGACACAAAAACATTTTCAAAAGATACAATATTATGACAAAGTTAGATTTATATCTGAAATATAGGGTTGGTTCACTATTTTTTATTTGCTTTTTGGGGGGAGAGGGGGAAAGGTAGGGCAATTGGGGTTAAGTGACTTGCCCAAGATCACACAGCTAAGTTTTGTGTTAAGTGTCTGAGGCTGGATTTGAACTCAGGTCCTCCTGATTCCAGGGCCGTTGCTCTATTCACTGCACCACCTAGCCACCTCGGATTGGTTCATTATTAAGAAAAGTATTATCATAGTAGATGATATTTATTTTTAAAAGCAATTATATGAATACATCAAGAGATGCAGAAAATGCTTTTAACAAAACACACATTATTTTATATTAAAAACATAAGAATATAATGAAAATATGAGAAAAATGGAATAAATCTGTAATTTTATGTGTATAGGAAACAATCAGATGAACAAATTCTCTCTACCAAAATGAGGGTTGGCATCTTCTTTGTAATCTATATTGATCTTAGGATGTTACCAAAAGCACTTGGCAAGTTAAAATATTTGCCCCATCACATAGTTAGCATGTCAGAGGTGGAACTCAAACCCAGGTTTTCCTGACTTGGAGCCAGCTCTTTATCCAATAAAATACATTTGCCTTCATAAACTCAATAGTATCTGTCTAAAGCCAAAAAATGGAGAAATGCTAGAGATCTTTCCAGTAAGATCAAGAGTAAAGCAAGGATGTCCATTATCATAACTCACATTTGATATAGTTCTATATATCTGTAAAAATCAGAAAAGAAAAAGAAATCAAAAGCATAAGTCTTGACAAAGAAGAAAAAAATATCACATTTTGCTGATGATATATAATGGTCTATTTAGAGAAGCCTAGAGATTTAACTAAAACTTAGTTTGAACAATTTATATTGTCAGTGAAGTAGCAGGATATAAAAATAAACCCACACAAATAATCAGACTTTCTGTATATTATCCCCAAAAAATAACAGAAAAAAGAAAGAAATCCTATTCAAATAGACTACAGAATGTATAATTTTTGAGATTCTACCTACCATGACAAATAGAGCGATTATATGAATACAACTATAAAACAATCTTTACAGAAACAGAAACAGGCATAAAGAAGCAGATAGAAATAATTGTAGTGGTATTAATTGCCTGTGGTTGGTCTATGCCCACATAGTGAAAATTACAAAACTAATTAAATTAATTTACTTATTCAGTATTATACCAATTAAATTACCAAAAGGTTGCTTTATATAATTTTAAAAATTAAATTAAATTAATTTGAAGTGGAAGAAAATCCAAAATCTCAAGGGATTTGTCATGAGGACAAAATGGGAAGAAAAGAGACCCAGCAGTATTTGATCTCAAACTATACTATAAATCAGTAGTCATCAAAACTAATTTATCCTGCTTAAAAAAAATATAAAAGTTGATCAGTCAAACAGATTAAGAACACAACATACAGGATTAAATGCATACATTGCATTAGTGTTCAATAAACCCAAAGACCCCAGTTACTAGGATAAGGATCCGTTATTTAAGAAATACTGTTGGGAAAACTGGAAAGTCATTTGGAAGAAATTTGATTTATACAAACATCTAACAGTGTATACTACAATAAACTCCAAATGAATACAAGGCCTAGATATAAAAGGTCACATAGTGAACAAATTAGAAAAACAGGAAAAGAGATACTTTTTAATGACTATAGATATGGATAGAGAGAATCACAGGAGGGAAGGCTAGGTGGTACAGTGAATAGAGCACCAGCCCCGGAGTCAGGGGGTCTTGAGTTCAAATTCGACCTCAGACACTTGACACACTTACTGGCTGTGTGACCTTGGGCAAGTCACTTAACCCAATTGCCCTGCCTTCTCCCATCCAAAAAGGAAAGAGAGAGAGAGAGAGAGAGAGAGAGAGAGAGAGAGAGAGAGAGAGAATCACAGGAGATAAAGTGAATAATTTTGATTATATACAATTGAGAAACTTTTGCCCAAAATCAGTGAAACCAATATTAAAAGGGAAACCTGGCAAAATCTTTGCAGTGTCTTTCTCTAATAAAGCCCTGATATCTAAGATATATAATGAACTAATTCAAATATATAAGTACAAGAACTGTTGCACAATAAATGAATGGTCAAAAGATATGAACAGGCAGTTCTCAAAAGAAGGAAAGTAAATTATCAACAACCAAATGAAAAAATTATGCAAATCACTAAGCATAAGAAAAATGAAAATTAAAACAATCCTTAAGTTCTACCTCACACTCACCAGATTAGCAAAGATGACCAAAAAAAGGAAAATGACTATAAGCAGGGCTGTGGAAGAGCACTAAGGCACTATTAGTGGAGCTTTGAATTACTTGAGTTATTCTAGAAAGCAACTTGGAACTAGAACCCAAAAGTCTTATAACAAGTCAGCACAGTAAATCAGAACAAAGCTCCCTGCGTTTCCCTTTGATCTGATGATGTTTGTTACTTAGGTACATGCCAAAAAGGAATCAAAGAAAGACAGAAAATATTCATGCAAAAATATTCATAGGAGCACTTTTTTGCAGCAAATAGCTGGAAACTAAGGGGACGTTCATTAATTTTTGAATGGCTGAATGTATTATGGTATATGAATACGATGGCATATTATTGTGCCAAATAAAAAATTGTGAAAGGTTTGTACCCAGAGAAACATGGAAAGACTTCTAGGAATTGATGCAAAGTGCAGTTGGCAGAATTAAAGAATAATTTAATTTATGCAATGAATACAATTTAAAAAATTTTAAATCAACTTTAAAGATTTAAGAACTCTGATAAATGCAATGATGAGTCATAACTTCAGAATATTAGTAATGAAGCATTCTACCCACCTCTTGACATAGGTAATGGAGTGGAGATTCAGAATGAGAAACACATTTTCAGACCTGGACAATACATATATTTCATTTACTTTACTGTGCTAATTTGTTACAAAGGGAGGTGTTTTGTGGGGGAAAGAAGGAGGATCTTGGGGTGAGTGATAGTGATGTCCCTCCCCAAAAAGAAAGAAATGACAATCTGTGAAGCATTTAAAGGAAATGTACAGAAGAGATTAGGAAGAGAATTAGAGGGAAACAGACAAGTGAGATCTTTGGAACTGACATGGTAAACTGAATAAATGTTTACAAAAATAAACTATATATAATGAGATTCTTGGTTTCACGTATAATCCTCTTTTTTCTGTCCTTTGTATATGGAAATGTTTCTACTTTTTGTTGTCTGTTATGGTCAGAATAATAACAAATTTTTTTTTCCAATCTCTTGGCCCAACTTCCTTAGCCTTTCTCACATCCCAGTACCACATAGATGATATTTTTGCTCATAGACCAACCCCCTGACATTTTCCTACCTCCCAACTCACTCCCCACTCCCATCTATACAACCCTTCCTCCCCCTTTAAGGCTTAAATTCTCCTTTTTTGCTAACAAAGGGTTAAACAGCACAACCCCCACACTATGTACAGAATTCACCCCCTTTCCTGGCCTTTTCTACCGTACTTGTCTTCTCTCTTTGGGGAAGTGAAAAATAGATACTCTGTTAAAAAACAGTTACTTACCCCAGACTAAATAATTGTTAAAGTCCCTTCTAGCTCTGGAATTCTAAGTCTAAGAAGAGAGACAAGAGAAAATTGTGTAGAAGTGGCATCTTGCCTTCCTGAATCATCTCTACAAGGAAGATTTCCAAATCCTCAGGTGCGAAGGCAGGGATGGTCCCAGCCCAGCATAAACACCTCACTGCCTAGATGGGACAGTGAGAGAGGGGGCCTCTTGAGGTGCTCTATCCTTCAGCAGAATTCTCAGCCAAGAGGTGGAGAGACAGGGACGATCTGAGTGACTGGTGGCCTTCAAGTAAACCTACAGATCTCACACTTCACATGTGAGGCAGCTGGATGTCACAGCAGATAAAGCACTGGGCCTAAAGTCAAGAAGACCTGAATTCAAATCCAGCCTTAGACACTTACTAGCTATGTTACCCTGGACAAGTTACTTAACCTCTGTTTGCCTCAGTTTCTTCCACTGTAAAATCGGGAGCAGAATATCACCTGTCTCACAGAATTGTTGTAAAGATCAAGTGAGATAATATTTGTAAAGTGTTTTACACATGCTTGGCACAGAATAGATGCTTATTCCCTTCCTTTTTCCCTTCTATGGAACCTGTGATCATTCATCAGACTGTACTTCAGAAGAATGGTACTACACTAATTACAAATCAGACAAATGATCATCATATCAGGCAACTGGTAGATAACACTTTATTGAAAGCAATACAACCAGCACAATTTATTATTTATTTATTAAGGACCTAGACTGAGTAAGAGCACCATCCTAGGCCTGGGGGAATTACAAAGTACAGATAAGGCACTGTGAGACACACAGTATATGCACAGAAATCTTGTGCATTATTACTTGTGTGCCTCAGAGAGATGCCAAAAGATGCTACTAGGGTAACCTAGAATGAATTACTATGTTAGTGAGTGTACAGGACTTGGAGGAACTTTAGACATCATCTTTCCCAAACCCTTTCAATGCGACCCGGAAAGGGGAAATGACTTATCTGAGGTCACCAAGTAGCTTAAGAAGCAGAGCAAGGATTCTGAAAACAGTTAAATTGCATCTCTTTAAAGGTACATAAAATGTTTATCTACATTAACTGGTCTTTTCCCTCATTTAATATGATTTAGGGAAGATTTGCTACAGCTAAATAATATTTCTGTCTCAGGGCTTCATTAAGCTGACTGACTGACCTTCTTCACAAAATCACGAATATTAGAGCCCCAAGAGACCTTAGAAGCAGCTAGGCCAACTGCCTCATTTCAAGGGTGATAAAAATGACACCTAGTGAGACCAGGTGATTTCCCTAAGGTCACACAATGAGCATCTGTTGGAGCTGGCTGTGTACCTTGAAATCCAGCTGGGATGAATTTCGAGGCGAGAGAACTTTCCACCATATCCCATATGGGTCTGGTCATTGTAGATATTACATATTCCAGACAATAAAGTATGATAGTCTATCAAACCTCTCTGATTTGGAGGGCCTCTCAGAGATCCCTAT
Organism: Gymnobelideus leadbeateri; assembly: GCA_011680675.1. Lineage (NCBI taxonomy): Eukaryota > Metazoa > Chordata > Mammalia > Diprotodontia > Petauridae > Gymnobelideus > Gymnobelideus leadbeateri. Next base: position 524,459 of record WOXC01009812.1, on the reverse strand, counting down.
GTTTCACTCACAGCAAGCTGCCTTTACTCTGAACACTCTCTCACCCTACACTTTTCATGGAAATGTCCTCCTTCCCTCATCCATCCCTAGTGTCTTCCCTCTTGTGACATGAGAGGTGGGAAACCACTCAGACTGGGTAAGAACATGCCCATCCCCATAAAAGGCTATGCTTGGGTCCCATTGTACAAATGATGAAAGACTTAGCATCTGACTCATTAACTAGGAAGAGCAATGGGTAGCTTCTCAAAACCTGGGGATATCAAATCTGGGGGAAGGATGTCCATCTATCCAAAGCACTAGTACAGAAGAGGTTCTTATAGTCTGCCCCATAGTCCACTGATGCCCCTGTACCCTCTGCTCTCACTCCCAGTGTCTCCTTTTAAATTTCAGGCCCTCTCTTGTATGACTGGAGAACTCCATAATTAAGGCCTATTGCCTTATCCCTCATTGGTCTCTCTGACTACCTCTTGAAAACCTATAAATCCTCAAACTGCTGGAATGGATTAGGCCATAATGTCACCAACATTTCAGATGAAAGGAAAACAAAAAATTTAGGTGATTTCAGAGAGCACCTTTTCTTTGACAAAGTAAACAGCATTGTCAAGTGAGAAAGACTCCCTCAGTGAGCTCAGCCCCAGGGAAAAAAATAAAACAGCATTGCTTTGGGTCATGTGATAGGAAGAAATTTCAGAAGAGTCAAGTAACACCTTATCACAAAAGGTGAGTAATCCACATTGGAAACACACGTTGGGCACAATGCTCCATATCTTGACCACAAAAATCTATTTTACTTGGAGAGTTCTGCTTTCCAAAGAAGACCAAAGTGCAGCCTTGAAGTCTCCTTCCTTGTCAGGTTGGTTCAGCATTTTCTATACGGTTTCCCTCTCTTCTGCCTTTTTCCACATGCAGACACTGGATTCCTTTCTTGCAGACTGGAACCAAACCTTATGGAGTGGGCCAGGCTTGCTGGAAAGTGTTCTGTCTAAAGCCAGCCCACACTGACATTAGAAGAGAAACATAAAAAAATGGCCTGAAATTACCTGTGTCACCATATTCTCCAAAGATATTGATGAAGACATCTGCATCGGTCCCGGCACCAATTACATCTCCAGTGTAGACTTTGATATCGTATTTGTTATCTGAATAGAAAGAAAGAGAAGAAGAAAGAAACTCATGAGTCTTTCTAACAAGTTTAATTTAATTTAATTTAATTTAATAAGTACTGGCTTCTAGCAAGTTTAATTTAATAAATGCTTGTTGAACATCTGATTGAACCATAGGATATATGAGCTGAAAGAGATCTTCAAAGATAATCTAGACCCAGGTCTCTTATTTTGCAGACAGGGAAAATAGAAGCTGAGAACAAAATGAACTAGTCACATATTGAGCATTATCAATAATACTGGGAAGAAAGGAATATGGACTTGGTTAATTCCACTTAGTAATAGACACCATATATTCCAGATAATGAGGTATAATAGTCTATCATCCTCTCTGATTGGGGGAAGGAGGGGACACTCTCAGAGACCCACTTGTGCCATTTCCATCAACCTGTCTTTACTCCAAACACACTCTTATCCTATACTTTTAATGGAAATGTCATCCTCCCCTGGCTCATCCCTAGTGTCTCTGTACTTGTGATATGAGAGGTGGGAAACCAACCAGACTGAGCAAGAATATACCAGTCCGCATAAAAACCAGTTCTCTGTGCTTCTGTTTACTCATTTGTAAGATTCAATTTAACAAGCATTTTATTAAGCACTTGCTGCATATGAAGCACTGTGGTAGGTATTAGGCATACAAAGACAAAAGGGAGAAAGAGTACCCTCAAGGAGCTTATATGACACGGAGGGAAAATATGTGCACAGATCAGTAAATATGAAATTCATGCAAAGTAATTAGTGGGAGTAGAACATGATATTGGGGGGTGGGGATAAGGAAAGGTTTTAATGTAGTTGTAGTTGAGTCTTGAAGGGGGTGGAAGAATAGGGAGAAGTAAAGGAAAGAGCAGAGAGACAGGGAAGGGAAGGGGAGAGCAGGAGAAAGGAGGGGGAAAGAGGAGGGAATGTTTGTTAAATGTTTACTATGTGCTGTTTGTAGGGGAGTTAGGTGGCACAGTGGATAGAGCACCAGGTCTGAAGTCAGGAAGAGAATGAGTTCAAATCCAGCCTCAGACACAAATCCAGCCTGGGCAAGTCACTTAACCTTGCTTGCCTCAGTTTCCTCACCTGTAAAATGAGCTGGAGAAGGAAATGGCAAACCCCTCCAGTATCTCTGCCAAGAAAACCCCACAGGGGGTCACCAAGAGTCAGACATGACTGAACAACAAATGTGCCATTTGTACATAGTATAATCAGCTCTCTAGCAAGAGGCAGTATGGTACAATGCATAGAAAGTGGCCTCAGAGTCAGGATATTAAGTCCCGTTTTGATTGTGGACAAGTCCCTCAACCTCTCCATGCTCTAATCAACTCTCTAAGACTATAAGTTGCAAAGAAGATGCCACTGCGTGGGTGGAGGAAGTTTCCCCCACTGGGAGTCCCCTATGCCAAAGACATCATAGGTCCAGTCCTTATACCTGTGTGCCAAGTATTGGGCTAAGCACTGGAAAGATATAGACAAAAATTACAGGAGGTGAGAAGGTATGAAGGTATAGTGGTGATCTGCACCAAGGGAGGGGAGGGCCATATCAATAAGATCATAGATCCACCAAAGTCAGGATAACATTATGCAGAGGAGATTTGTACATCGTCTTCCTCAGTGACAAGTCCTTCCAAAAAAAAAAAAATCTAACCTCTGCTTTAGGTCCAGTTAGAGGAAGAAAGGAGATGCATGTACCCAAAAAAGGGGCAAATAAATAACAACTGATAATAAAAATACCTTACAGATCAAATTTCGACAACAGTGACAACAACAGTAGCAGTGAGTGATGTTTATATAATGTTTTGAAGTAGGCAATATTCTTGACATCTCATCTAATCCTCATAACAGCCCTGTGATACACACAATAAACATTATTAGTCCCATTCCCCAGATAAGAAAACTAAGGTTCAGAAGTTAACTGGCTTAACTACATCCCATAGCTAACCAGGACTCAAACCCAGGCCTGGAAGAGGACTAAAACCCCAGGGGTTATTCCATTACAAAGTCACAAGAGTAAAAAAATAAAGAAAATTTTTAAAAAAGAAATAAAATAAGCCCTGAGCCTCACTAGAATACCCACAATGCTCTGGTGCTTCCACAAAACTGCAATATCACGCATGTGGCATTCCAGGGCCTGGAAGGGACTCATTGCCCTGACAAGCCTGAATCAGCCAGATCGCCTCGCTCCAGGATGCCAGACGTTCACTCTCCATCCTGCTGCAGTGTTCACTGTTTTGGTGCCAGCTGGCATGGGCTTCCAAGTTCCATCCATTTTACTCAACTTTATTCTCTAACAAGATCTGAGGCCTTGCCTCAAACAAGAGCAAAACCTTCCTTTGGCCTGTCTAAGAGGCAGCCCATAGCTGATCATGCAATGGGCTAGAGACACAGGAGAAGAGAGTTCAAATTCCAACTCCCCTTTTAGGCCTAAATGTCATGCCTGAATCCAGGCAATAATGGAGTCAGGATATTTAGGCAAAGGGCCAAGACTCCAGAGGGAACTGAAAATGTTTATCCTGGAGAAGAGCAGGCTTGAAAGGAAGGGGGATGGTAGTGGGACAAAATTACTTCCTTCAAATATGTGAAAGTTTGTCATCTGGAAGAGAGGTTAGATTTACTCTGGGTAGCCCCAGAGAACCAACCAGTAAAATTACAAGGAGGCAGATTTTTTAAACTCTGTCTTAGATTTTAGCTCTGTAATAAGGAAGGACTTTCTAACCATTAGGGCTGCCTACAAATGAAATGGTAGAGCTGATGAGGAAGAGATCTCCACCTACCCCCCCCAATAGAAATATTCAAGAAGGAGGTAGAATCATATCACTTGTGGGGCATCATGGGAAAAGATTCTTGTGCTGGGTATCAGGGAGGATTAGATGACTTATAATATCTCTTCCAAATATAAAATTACATAATTCTATGGCCTGCTTAGAAATCAGGACCTAGGACCAATAAGGTGAGAGATTGACCACCCCCAAACTAGCAGAGCAAAGGAAAAGCTAGAATGAACCCTGGAAGGCCTCAGCATTTTTAGATTTTATAGCTACATTTTATAGATGAGGAGCTAAGATCCAAAAAAGTTACATGACTTGCCCAAGATCTGCTATTTATTAAGAAGCAGAACATGGATTTGTACCCAGGCCCTCTAATTGTAAATCCAGCATTCTTTCTTCTATAGTAGACTTCCTTACATCAGAAATAAGCCAAGAATCTGAAACTAGTTGAGGAAAGGAGTGAAGGGTCAGAGCAGAGACTTTGGAAGGCATGGTATGCATAGTCAAGTGGAGGTCTGAAAAACATGTGACCAAGGAAGAGACAAGGGTATCTGCAATATTCATTTCTAGAAAGAAACCAAGGATCTGGGAAGCAGGAGGCTGAAAAAAAGGAAAGGGAAACCAGATTTTGGTGGCTGAAGCAGGCTGATGGTCCAGAAATCAAGAGGGCAGATGGACCAAGAGAACGGCCCCAGCAAAAAAGAATGCAAGGGTGACTTTGATCATAGGGCAAGGAAGACTTGGGCTCTGGCCACTTTTATACATTCTAGTAAGTGTGGCCAGTTCTTAGGAATAATGCAAGTGCATTCAAGGATTACCTGAAGCTAGCTAGAGGATGAATGAATGAAGAATTTATCAAGTACTCACTCTGTACAAAGCACTGTGATAAACATTGGGTATACAAATACAAAAATAAAAATACTCTCTGCTCTCAAGGAGCTCACATTCAAATGGAGAGAAGGAGAGCTATGCCTACTAACATTCTCCAATAACATATAGGGCAGAGGTTAAGAGCTGAGGCTGTCTTTTCTTATACAAAGACCATCCAGATTGCCGTACAATGAGGTCTAACATCCTATGCCCTCTATTTCATTCCACCTCACCATGCCTGAGGGCACAATGCTATGTGATCATATGGGCCCTGAGGTGTATGTATAAGGGCCAGATGGCTTAGGAAGGTGGTATGGCCTAAGGCTTGCTTGCTAACATTTGGAACAGATTGTACCCTTAAGACATTGTCTGGCTAGAGGGGAGACAGCCTAAAAACTCAATCTGGGTAGAGTACTGGATTACACATTGACCCACCTTGATATAAACAGAAAAATATGACCCAGTTAATAACTGCCACAGTGAAATTCTCAGTGGGTCCAGCCCTTAGACCCAAGGCTATAACCGTCTAGGAGGCATGCTTCTTTTCATAGCAGACCTCCAGTCCACCATCCCCCTGAATTTCATGGAATTCTATTCTCACTCCCTCACATAGACCTGACCCACCACCCCAATGTTTTGCATTACCCCTCTCCCCATGTCTGCCTTCTCCCTACACTATAATTACACACCTCTTTTTATGGATTGGAGGAGGGGGTGTCAGTGAGCATCAGCCATGTTACACAGGCATATGCTGGACTCCTTGAAGGGCAACCTGTCCCCTTTTCTGGTACAACTTCATAAGAGACAGACTGTCCTCTGTGTTACCCACCCCCAAATTTACCCCAGATGCAAGAATTCCTAGTTGAAAATTTGCTCAAGCAGAATTTACTTGACATAAAGCCTCTTAAGTTTTCTTCTTCGTGCCCTAAATGAAGAAAAGTGGGAGAAAAGTGGGAAAAGGAGTCAGAAGGTGTAAACAGGAATGTAGCTTTTGTTGACTGAGAAATGAGAACTTATTTCCCAGTGTTTCAATGAATGCCTGCACCTCTTGGTATCCAGCCACAAACCCCCCTGCCACCCTATCTCCCCAAGGAAGTATCAACAGAACAAAGGAATTATACTATGTACAAAAGGAAAGATACTCAAATACCTCCAATTCCTAAAGCCCTGCTCAAGTAGGATAAGATCCAACTTTAATTCAACAAACATCTATGAAGTACCTATAATGAACTGCCAGGCACCAAGGGAGTCACTGACAATATAACAACTAAAGCAAAATAGGCCCTGTCCTCAAGGAGTTTACACTCTAATAGTGGATATAACATAGGCACAAATAAATGATTATGGGTTCATTTGAAGAAGGAAAAAGCATTAACAACTCTCTCCTTCAAAAATGGTTGTTAATACAGAAAGAAGTTTGTAGCCCCCAAAGCATATCATGTAACTTATAACTATTATTTATCTATATTTGTTCATATTTATTAATACATGCGCATGCGTTTGTGCGTGTGCATCTTGATGGAATATAAGCTCCTTGAAGGCAAGGATTGTTTTTTTGGTTTGTCTAGCACCTTGGACAGTACTTGGACCATTAGTGTTGGTCCCTAATGTTTGCTGATTGATTAATATAACTTTTCAAACACAGGTTTCCGAGCACCAACATTTGAAATTGCCTCTCTGTGCTAATATGTGCTGGGTAAGGATACAGAAGGAAGGAGGGAGGGAGAGAGGGAGGGAGGGAGAGAGGAAAGGAAGGAAAGAAGGAAGGAAGGAAGGAAGGAAGGAAGGAAGGAAGGAAGGAAGGAAGGAAGGAAGGAAGGAAGGAAGGCAGGCATTATATGATAAGCACTATGCTAAGTGCTAGGGATACAAAAACAAAAGTGATACCAGTCTAGTGGAGGAGACAACACATCAAAGCGCATAGTGGAGAGAGGCTTTTGGATTCTTTGGAGTGATACTTTGCTCTGCTATTTTCCCACTCTGGTAGTCCACCGGCATTTCCTTCCTCCATGGGCTAGCAATTCATCTGTAATCTACTCTGTGGATTGTTTGCTGCACAATTCACCCTTTAGGTCTTAGGCTGACTTCCCTCAGCTGCCTGGAGCCCCCTCCAGCTGCTGCCATTTGTCCACTATCTCTATATGTGCAAAGAGGAGGAAAAATTCATTTTGCTATGAGTGTGAACTAAACAGAAATAGGAAGGTAAAGCAGCATTTTTAAAGTCACCTAAAAGGTACAAAGTGAAAAAAACAGAGCCAAAAAAAATCTATGCAACAGCATAAAGAAAGTCAGCATGGAGTTGGAACAACACTGATGAAAAGTATCACTGTCCTAGTTGATACCATCCTGTCAAACATAAAGGACATTCCCTCTCTTGCTGTTAACAATCTGATTAGCTGTTGTTCAGGGAATTTACTTTGCAGGGTACCTTGTTTGTTGGGAAGTGTCTATTGTGTCGAAATAAAACAACTATATATCTTAAAAGAACTTTTAAATGACCAAATATATTGCACTTCTGAGTAGAAATCATCTGGGGATTATCTGATGCTATGGTTGATGCTGATTCAAGTCAACAAACATTTGTTAAGTTCCTGCCCTGTGCCAGGCACTGTGTTAAGAACTGCTAGTTGAAAACTATGTGTTTTATTGTTAAGTCTCAGTCAACCAGCAGTGGATCAGATTAAAGGTAAAAGTCAAGGCTTGAAGACAGGAAGTAGTTGTGTATTGGTTGGCATGATACCATAGAAAGGGGGCCGGATTTGGAGTCAAAGAACTCAAGTTCAAATCCTGACTCAGCCAGTTACTACCTAGGGGACCTTGGACCTTTCTAGGTCTCAGTTTCTTATACTGTAAAATGAAGAAGCTTAAACTAAATGACCTTGAATGTACCATCTTAGCTCTAGCACTATGCTCCTATGATGCTCTAGGTGGAAGGGGACCGGGATGTGGTCAAGGGGGTGATATAGACACAAAAGTGCCCTAAAGGTTGAATTGCCCTTTCCTTGGTTTATCCTCTAAAGGTGCCCTAAAGTACAGAGGTACCCTAAGGGTTGGGTTGCTCATTCCCTGGTGTCCTAAAGTCTCCCCTTATCTTGAAATACTACAAAACTTCCTCTTATCCTGCACCATAAAATTCCTTTTCTCCCCCCCACCCCCATCCTGGGTCATGGGATTCCTTTGTCTCTCTTATCTTGTGTCATTCATCATCCTCACCCTGTGTCCTTATCTTGTAAGACTTATCTTATCCCTAAATCTCCAGCCCCCTTTAGAAACCCTAAAAATTACATCATCATCATCCTATAGGCTGTATAGCTTTCTGTCTATATAAGTCTGGTCCTTTTCCTTTATCATTGCCTTTGTTTAGTTCCTTGGTAAATCTCAGACCCATATGCTTTTGCATCAATAGTTTCTATTGGCTAAAGAGAAGATCTAAGTGAATTCTTTCAAATCTGAACCAGCTCTCCCAACTCTGACTTCAACAGGGGCATGTGTGGTAGTGGGGACAGAAGCACAAAGATTATTATGATTGTGATTATTATAAAATCTAACATTTATAGTACTTCATATACATTATTTCACTTGAGTCTCAAAATAATATTGTAATATTGGTACTTATAGCTATCCCTATTTGACAAAGAAGAAACTAAGGCTCACCAAGGCTAAATGACTTGCCTATGATCACCCAAGTGTCTCCTTACTCTTAAGTCCAGCTAGCGACATAGTGGATAAAGCATTGGGCCTGGAAGCAGGAAAACCTGAATTCAAACCCAGCCTTTACACCTCCTAGCAAAATGACTCTCAGCAAATCACTTAACCTCTATCTGCTTCAGTTTCCTCAAATGCAAAATGGACATAGTAATAGCACCTATTTCCCAGGATGCTTATGTAGATCATATTAGATAACATTTGTAAAAAGACTTAGCACATTGCCTGGTGCTAAATAAATGTATCTCTTTCCACTAACCCATGTTGTGGGGTATAGTGGACATCTGAAAGGAGAAGACTATAGTACTAAGGATCAGTTGAGGCAAGTGGAGGCTAGAAGAAGAATTAAATGTTAAAATAGATAAGCATTCAGAATCAGTATTATGGGGGGAACAGGGCACAGTGGGATACAGGGGGGAAATAAAGAATAGGCGACTCCACATCATACATGTAGGAGATTTACCCTGGGATACTGGCCCAGCACCAGGATACTAGGACAGCTACAGTGAGCCATGGCAGAACCACTGTGATGGCATTTCCCCCAAGATTCTTAGAAAATCCAAATACCGAGAAGGAGGGTGGCTCAAACCACCCTCTGCATAATACTGAGAAAAGTGTTCATTGAGAGTGATTAGATATCCAGAGAGGAAATCCACCGAAGGCAGGAGGAATGGGTCAGCCACAGCATCCCTGGTATTTAGTCCTAGGTCTTTCTCCCTATATGTCATTAGTGTTGTACCTGGGGGTGTTGACTGGTATCTGTGTTAGTCTAAGTTCATGGCTTACAGAGCCAAAGCAACACAAAAGCACCCCCAAATCAAATTTTAAAAACAAATTCAGTTAAGAGACAGGGACATAGAGACCACAGGGGACAACAAGGCTGACCCTCCATCTGGTGTGGGAGACATGTCAGTGAAGGAGGGATGTCAGAGAAGCTCACCTGTGTACCTAAGTTTGAGGGAGAAAGCACAGTCAAACTGATGGCTTCCTATTTTTAATTAATTATTCTTGCTAACTTTGTGCTAAGCTCAGTTGTTTCTAAACTGCTGAAGGAGCACAAGTGCATTCTAAATTTTGGCACCTTCATAAACCTCAGGCAAAGCCTTCATAAACTTGCCTAGTTTTGGCTTTGATGATAAGTGCTACTCTTCAGCTTACACCAAGGTTGGAAGAGTGAAGGATGATGAAAACTGTGGTCAGATCCAACCTAGGGCAGCCCATCTAAATTACAGCAGCTGAGCTCTTTCCCAATTCCCTGTCCCTAGAGAAAGGTACCCAGCAACTGGCATCAGGCATGCATAGCAGAGAAACTGTTAATGATAGCTTGTTTTGTTCCCCATGTGCTCTGGCAGAACATTCTTTTATGGTAGTCTTGTGTGTGCTAACCCTGATCACTTCCCTTTCTTAATAGCTATAGCAGTAATAGCTCACATTTCTAGAGTGCTTTACAGCTTACTAATTACTTTCTTCAAAACAATCCTGTGAGTTAGACAGGGCAAGTATTATTATTCCAATTTTACAGATAAGTAAACTGAGGTTCCAAGAATCACTTGCTTGTGGCCATGAGCTGGTGAGCCATCAGAGCCATAACTTTTCTAACTCTAAGCTCAGTATTCTACTACACCATAACAGGACCCAGTGCCTATATACACAGTTTCTTTGCACTGAAGAAATATTCAAGAGTTCACAGAAATCTTTCTACCTCTTTGGGAATGATGATGGATCTCAACCTCTATTATGTCATGGACCCCCTAGCAGTCTGGTAGCGCCTGTGGACCCTTTCTCAGACTAATATTTGTTGTCTACATTCATAATTGAGGGAAATGCTAAGTTTCGGTTACATGGGTTTTTCCCATTCAAGTTCACAGAATTGCTAAAATCTGTCCTGGGGTGAAGGGGGTCATCTGTGAACACCAGGTTAAGAACCCCTGACCTAAAAAGAGCCTTAAGTTAAAAAGTGTTATTTCCTGATTAGGCAAGCCTGTAATCTCTGCTCCTGGAAAGACCGAGGCTGATACATCTCTTCGGCTCAGAAGTTTTAAGCTGAAGTGTGGCTAAGCCCAGTTGGTGTCCTTACTAAGTCTGATGAACCCCCAAAGTAGCAGATCTACCAGACTGCCTGAGGGATGAATTAGCCCACACCAAAACTCCTATGCCAAACAGCAGTGGGATCAGGGATATTAGTGGCCCCTGCATTTCCAGGGTGAGATAGACCTAATCTCCCTCCAAAAACTTGTCATTTCCTCCATCTCTCCCCAAAATCCTTCTCTTTTTTCCCCTCCCTAATGATAAAACCATCAGACAGCTCTCTTTAAACAGAGGGGAAACTAAGGCACAAGAGCTCAACGAAAGATGAGTTCCTTGAGAAGATACATAATTTTCAGACTTTGCAACCTCCAAGCCTGGCACTCCCCAACCTCCCTGACTGGCACCCCGTACTATATTTTGTGAACACACGATCACACTACGACCCACAGAACGGATCTCTGGAAAACCAAATTTCAATCGCAGTACAGGGGGAGGAGGACAACGAATCCCCTCGCCGACAGAACAGCTGAGACTAGACTGGGCTGCTCATCATGTTCCCTACAGCAGAAGCCAAACATATGCCCCTTTAATTAAGCCACCTTTTGATTGCTGGGGGAAATTGACAATCCTCTCCCTAAACAGCTCATTCTTTGTGCTCGGAGCTCCATAAGGAGCTCACATGTTGCAGCGGCTTTTTTCGGAAGAAGAATCATGAATGAAATGGCCAGAGTTTCTTTTGTTAGCTTCATCAGGCATCGGCGAATCTGATTTTTAATGAAGAGTTCATACAACGCCTCTTTTTTTTTTTTTTTTAGCAAAGACTTTCATGGTGTGGTTTGATTCCCTGCCACCCATTCCCCCCACCACTCCCATTGTGTCCTGATGGGTTTTACGCCCCTACACACCACACACTTCCGGGGTTTAATAATATCTGAGACAGAGGTGGGAGAAGTGAGACATTCACAGCCGCCACGTAGGAGGAGATGAAAGCCGACAAAATACAGCAAAGCTTCCCGGGGGGAAGACACAGGGCAGAAGGTTCTCCTCCACAAGAGAAGGTCTCAGGGGTACGGACTGGAGGGAGGGGATGAGAGCAGAGAATTTGGAAAAGCCAGAAGGAAGTACAAAGATAAGGAACTGTATATACATTACTCTATCTCTGTATTATAATATATCTATATTTCAGCTAATGATGAATGCCAGTTATTTCCAAATTTTAAAAAAAATGACATTTGTATAATACCATACAGCCTACAAAAAACTACTTTATCTCATTTTTTCCCCTCATGAAAACCCTATGAAAGAGACAGGGCAAATATTATCCCCATTGTATAGAAGAGGAAACCAAGGATCAGACAGGTGAAGTGATTTGCCCAAGGTTAGAGTTCAGGAATTACAGAGCTGGGATTCAAGTCCAGGATTCTTGATTCCAGATCCAGAGTTCTTCCCACTTCACCACAGTTTGACATGAACCAAGAGTCAGGGCAACCATGGGTCCAAGACCAGGAAAACAAACAGAAGTCAGAAAGACTTAAGGAAGGGGTGATGACTGCAGGCAGTGTGGTAATGGAGCTCAGGACAGATAGGAGAGCCAGTTTGGAGACCTGTTTGCATAGAGAAGATCTCTGAACCCATGGGAGCTGCTGAGATCTCCAGGCATAGGAGTGTGGATAAAAAAAAAAGAGGGCCCAAAGGCAGAGCCTTAAGGATGCAGACATTTAGCAGGAGGAAGAAGAATGACAGTCTAGTGAGGGAGACAGAGGAGTCAGGCAGGTAACCGGAAAACCAGGAGACCTTACTGTTATGAGAACCAAGGGAGGAAAGGGGAGACAGGAAAAGGACTGGGAGACTTCTTCCTGATGTTCCATCTTCTGACTATTTTTGTTGCTGTAGTTCTGATTTTGTTAACTCTAGACAGTAGAAGAGCCCAAGGCAGTGGGGAGTGCAGTTGTCATACCAATATCCCTTGCCCTGTTGGGAGCTCTCCTTCCTCTGCTCACACCATTGAGCAAGCCAAATGGTCTTTAGGAAATAATGGAGGAAATTGGTAGTACCATGACTCTGGCTCTGTAGTGAGTGAATTCAAATCCTGCCTCTGACACTTACTACTTATATGACCTTGAGCCAGTCAGCTAAGTCCCTGGGACTCATAGCTGTAAAATGAAGGGGTTGAACTATTTGACCTCTGCCCTTCCAGCTCTAGTCATCGGGGTGGCAGACTGCTTCTAAATCTCCTTGCAATCTCTCCAGCTCTTTTGCCAATATAGGTTAACCTTTGCGATTTTCTCTAGATCCTCTTTAACTTTTGTTGTAAAAATAATCCTGATTCTCCCCAATAAAATATACAGGGGGAAAAACCCACAGACACCAGAAGGCAGAGCAAGACGGGACGTCCTAAGTGTCAGGCACAGTAGTGAACAAGCAAGAGATAGACAGGAACGGAGAGAGCACAAGCAAGCAGACAAGAGAACAGATGCCCAGCCCCGGCAACAAGGAAAAGCCTCTGATCCTGAGACAGCTGGCCATCCCAGCATCAGCTGCTGAGCTCCTCTCTCTTCCTGGTGAGAGCCAAATTTGGGTGAACCTGACCCAGAGGTTTGCGGTAATGGTAACTGAAAACAGCTGGCTGGCAGTAGGGAGGGCAGGAAGCAGACAGTCCTCCATCAGGCATTTCTCTGACAAACGAACTGATGAAAGACCTCCCAGTAAAAGGGTTGCCACTAATTAAGCAGTGGCCTGGTTTCCCGGCTGGGGAGCTGGAGGACCTGGGGGCCCAGGGAAGGGATGCAGGTCACCACTTGTCGGCAATAACAGCCCAAAGCTTTCTAGATGCTCTGGTCTTGGGGATTTTTTTTTTGACATGATATTGTGACTGAAATTAGTAAGTCTTTGAGACCCGATCCTAAGGGCTCGTGAATAGCCTCTCCACCCACAGGAAAAAAGTTTGATGTAGGAAAATCTGGATTTGGCAAAATCTGATTTGTCTATGTGTGAACCAGGTGACCAGGTGACCGTGGGCTACCACTGTTATTAACTAATTACAATAATAGACATTCTAAGGTTTGCAAAATGCTTTCTGTTATCTCATTCCATCCTCACATCATCCCTTCAAGTTAAGAGGAAACTGAGATTGAGAGAGGTTAAATGATTGGCCCAGAGTCACACAGCTAGGGAGTGAAGCAAGATTTAAACCTGAGTCTTCCTCACTCAGAATCTATCCTCTGTCATCTGTGCCACTCAGATGCCAGGCTGAGATCTGTACTCATACCTGGGCTGAGCAGTGGGACTTGGTACACAATTCTGCTCACCCTGATCCTCAATTTGGCAAATCCAGATTTTTATACAGTAGCTTTGCTTTCAAAGTGAGGCATGGGCATTCGAGTCTGTGCGGGCTCTGGATTGTGCCGCTTGGGTGAGGTTTGGGGAGGGTGGGAAGTGCCTAAAGATGAAAGACAGAGGCTCCAAGTGGTGGTAAAGCATATGGGTTGGAGGAAGGCCCATTCTTGGTTGTTCCAAAGAGCCTGCTGGAGAATTCTGGCCCCTAACTGCAGCCATCAGAAGCTTCAGGGACATGTGGAATTCCACATAGGAAATGATGCTGGGCCCCTTCCAGCAGCATTTGTAGGTGACAGTCCTGGCCTTCAGACGAACAGGACTGTCTGGTGGGGAAGTGACCAGGACTCCTGCAGGATGGCCCTGGCACTGCTAGCCCAGGCTCAGGGAGCCACGACATGTAGGAGTATGAGTTCCCTCTAGTGGTACCTTTGCTTTTCTCCAGGGACCAGAGAGCAGAGTGAGGTAGGATTGCATTGCTCCCCCAGGACATATCTAAAGAATGGACAGGCTGAGACATCAGCCCATCTCAAAGCAGGCTACACTGCCCACAAGTGATCCGGGTGTGAACAGGGGAGTCTGCAGCAATGATAGCGCCTCACAGGGGCCAGAGACAAGTACCGAGTGTCTCAGAACAACAGAATCAGCTCAGCTCTGGCAAGTCAACAATAATATCTATAAAGCTTTTAGCACCATGCCTGACATATAATAAGTGCTTAAGAAATGCTTGTTCCTCTTCTCTCTCCCCAGCCAGGGGCAGAGGCAGGAGGCATGTCCAAGCTCTAGGAGTATAGGTCAGCAATGCAGCAACCTTTAAACCTTTAATGCAGTGCAGAGAAGGCAGGAGGGTCTAAAGTCAAGAAGAAGCCCAAGGTTACCCTGCAATTGAGCCTGTGAAAGAGGGATATTGCCCAATGGGACTCATGCTAATGTCCTTAGGAGTACCAGCCTTAGGGGCTTATCTGCCTCTCTTTGCCCTCCTGACCACACTTCAGCTGTGGACAGTTCCCTACCACTGCTTTCTTTCTCTTTGTTTTGTTGCGGGCGACAAAGTTCAAGGAAAGACCAGGAGGGAAAATTGTGGGATCAGGACTTGTTTTAGCTTCTTTTCCAGGGAGGGCAGCCGAGGGGGGGGGGAAGAAGTATGTAGGGAGAAGGTAATGAAAAATAAATCTTAGAACTGTAACCATAGCAGGTCAAGAAAACTCATCTTCTTGAGTTCTAATCTAGCCTCTAATACTAACTAATTGTGTGATCCTGGGCAAGTCACTTAACCTTGTTGACCTCAGTTTCCTCATGTGTAGAAGGAAATGGAAAACCATTCCAGTATCTTCTGCAAGAAAACCTCAAGTGGAGTCACAAAGAATTAGACGAGACTGAAATAACTGAACACAACCAATTAGAATAGGTAGCTTACTGACCAAAACATTTCCTCTAGCCTACCAAACAGCATCAAAGACCATAGCCACTATAGTTTATGAGTCTAGCCTTGCCACAGTAATAACAGATAACATTTACATGGCATACTTTATGACTAGCAAAACACCTTCTACATGTTGCAAAACAACACACATTCTCATTTGATCCTTATGAAGTGGGTACTATTATTATTCCACTTCACATATAAGGCAACTGAGGATACATGAGGGTAAGTAACTTGACATAGGTGGTAAATTTGGAGGTAGGATTTGAACTCAGTACCCCATCCATTATGTTACCAAGTTGACCTGAGGAAGTGGGGCCACCTCCTGTAAACTGATAAGACTACAAGTAAAATGGGAATCTGGGTGAAACCAAAACTAACAGTGTGCCATCAAACAAGAAATTTGAGATTTGGGGAGCCATTCAAAGATAGGGATCTGTGCCCACAGATGTGGAAGTGTGGAAGGAGGTTGGTTGTGCTAGAATCCTGCTCCTCACAAAAAGCTGCCTGAGCTTTTGCATGAAACAAAAACCATCATTATCGAACCAATAGCTCTCTCCTCTGCTCCTTTGTGCAGCCCCCCTACCTCCTTCCATGTCTTGACTCAGTGCTTATGAGCTCAGACAGTGGTTTCCTGCCCAGGCCCTAAAGGGGAGATCTCTTGGCTCATTGAATTCCTGACTTAGAACTTGAACCTCGCTTATCACTTGGATCTGCTCATTCCCTACCTCTGACTTCATAATTCCGGCCATGTCTGCCACCTTCCCCATTTCCTCTGTCTTCCAGTTTTATCTTACCACTTGCAGATTAAAGCCTTGCTGAGACATTCCCCTGTCATTCTCCTGCTAATCTCTGATGCATGACCCTGCCACCCCTTCCCCATGCCTCACAGAGGCCATGATGCTATCAGAAATGAATTCTTTGGGATTAAAAAAAAAATTCTCTTTTAAATGCAAACACCTGAGAATGGATAACAACAGAATCTGGATATGAGTCATGCATTCCTTAGTGAGAATTAGTTTAATCAGATGCTCTAGGTTGGTAGGGGGGCCAAAGAGTTCATTCTAGAGGGAACAGTAGTACCTAGGAGGGTCTACCTGGGGCAATGCATCACAAGGGGAGGCTGTGAACCAGGCAGAGGACAGTACAAGAACTTTGGGTTCTTAAGAATTGGGAGAGATAGCAAGGAAACACTAGCTACTTCACAATTTTACTAAGAGCTACTTCTGTCAAAATTCAAGTGAAGATTGTGGGTCAATGATGCTGGTTCGTAGCGGAGGTGGAGGGAGAATTGGAGAGTGGCTATATGGCATCAAGATCATCTAATTTATTCACAACTGGGGAAGGGGCACATTGAGAGGCAGTCAAACTGGCCATTTGAATGAACTGCTTGGTCAAATTAGATAAAATGGGTAGTCCTGAGGGCACATAGCCTTGGATACATATATTCAAAAGCAAGTCCTTACAATTTAGCCAGATGCTCAAACATCATGACAAGTTGTTGGTCTGAGAGTGGGGTGACCCCAGTCTTTCACTGACATACTATGTGACCTTAGATAAGTGCAATTCGCATGTATGTAGCATTTTATATGTGAGGATAGTAGAACAAATACTATCACTCTCATTTTTTATGCTTATTTTTTTGGAGGGGGGAAGGCAGGACAATTGGGGTTAAGTGACTTGCCCAAGGTCACATGGCTAGTAAATGTTAAGTGTCTGAGACTGGATTTGAATTCAGGTCCTCCTGACTCCAGGGCCAGTGTTCCATTCACTGTGACACCTAGCTACCCCTATCACTCCCATTTTAAAGAGAAGAAACCAAAGGCTTCAACAGGCAAAATGCCTGTAGTTCATTATGGCATAGTAAGTGTCAGGGCCAGGACCAGGTGTCCAGACTCCATTCGGCTTTCTTTTCACTGTCCCACAAGGTAAACCATCTCCAGGCTCAGTGCTGCCTAATAGAAACATTTTGAAGTCTCTTATATTTGAGGTTCTGCATCGGGGGTTGAGGACACAAAAACAAAACTAAAACCAATTCCTACCCTCAAGGAGCTCACATTTTCCTGTCAGGTTATGACATAGAAACAAATACACATATACATAACAGTCTGAAAAGGAATGAATGAATGAATGAAAAAACATTTATTAAATGTTCCTATTGCCAGGCACTGTGTTAATTTGGGATATAAGAACAAAAATCAAGAGAGTCTATGCCCTCAAGAAACTTAGGTTCTACTGTAGGAAAAGATAGCTCATACAGAGAAATGATGGCCAGGGAAGAGTGTTTTGATCTGGAAAGTCACAGGGGTTGAATAGAATCACAGGTCACTCACTGATATGCCCTTTCTGGAAATGCTAGTGTTGATTTAATTACCATTCCAAATAAGAGGTAGAAAATGGGACAGGAGAATGGGGTGGGGGTGGGGAGGGTATTATACAGGGGCTGGAAGATGGATGGGTGGCAGTGCTGGGTCTTAGGCAAGGCTAGAAGTGGTCAACACTGATGAGCAGCTCAGATCCCCAGGGCAGCACAGGGCTGAGTGCAGTCAGGCAGAATAACATTAAGGTAACTCAGGGAAGAGGGATTGCTTAAAAACAAAAGAAATCAAGAAAGTCTTTCCATAGTGGATGGCAAATGGACTGAAATTTGAAGGAAGCAAGAGATTCTAAGAAGTAGAGGTGAGAAGGAAACATGTGCCAGGTATGGGGATAGGTCATACAAAGTCATAGCAATGGGATACTGGGGCTTCACTCAGTTTGGGGAGGAGTAAGAGGCTAGTTTGGATGGAATATAGAGTGTGAAAATGGAATATATTGTATATGTGTATGTGTATATAGGTATGTGTATATGTGTGTATATGTATATATGTGATGTGTGTGTGTGTGTGCTTGAATGCAAACATATTCACCAAGACTAGAATGGTAGACTGCAGCCATGTTGTGAAGACTGGAGACTTTGCATTTTATCTTAGAGTCCAAAGGGGACCACTAGAAGTTTTTTTTTTTTTTTTTTTAGCAGGGAAGTGATATGGTTAGACCCTGTTCTTTAGACAACAATTTGGGGATCTTGTGCAGAAGATGAATAGAAAAAGAATGAGACAGGAAATTAAAGAGGAGGTCTATGGGAGTCCAATTAAAATGCTTTTTCTATATAAATAGGTAATCCAATAAACATTTATTAAGTACCTACCATGTGCCAAGCTCTGTGCTAAGTGCTATGGATACAATTAATAAAAAAGAAAGACAGTCTTTGTCCTCAAAGCGGGGAGACAACACACAAAAAGAAAGGGAGGGCAACACAAGGGGGTACCTGGGTACAGAGGCACCTTGTTCAATGGAGTTAAAATGAAGCAAAGCAGTAGATAAAAAGCAGAGTGTATGGAACTCTGGGTTCTGCCCTCTATAAAGGTCAGCACTGGGAGGAGTTTGGTAATCTACCCTCCAGCCATCCAATGAGAGGGGAGGGATGGATGATGGCATGTAAGGTCAATCCAGGGATGAGTTAGCAGCATGGTGATGAATTTGGAAGTGATAAGCTTCTAAGGTAAGGACTAATGAGGTCCCAAATCAGAGTAGGGATTATGTGAGCAAAGAAAAGGGGACAGACATGAAATGTGTTATGGAGGGAGGACCTATAAGACTTGACAGCTCTTGGAATATAAATAAAGGAGTAGGAATTGTCAAAGGTGACTCTGAAGCTGCAAGAGGAATGGTAGTGCCCTTAATAGAAATGGTGAACTTTGGAGAAGGTGTGGATTTGGAATGAGATAATAAACTCTGAGTTTGAGACAGCCACAGGATATCTAACAAGAAACTGGCAAGATGAGAGATCAGGAGGAAAATGAAGTTTGGCTGTCTAGATCTGAGAGTTGTTTGGATAATTGTATCCATGGCCACTGATGAAAGCACCTAGAGAATGAAGGGAAGAGGGTCTAGGTTGGGGCCTTCGAAGACACCCGTGGTTAGGGAGCAAAACATGGATGACAATCCAACAAAGGAGACTGAAGGGCAGTCATCCATGAAGGAGAGAATAATGTCAGAAAAACCCAGAGAAGAGAGAGAATACAGAGGGCAGGTGGTCAGTAATGTCACTCACAGCAGAGAGGTCAAGGACGAGGACTGAGATATGGCCATTAGACTGAGTCATTAAGAGATCGCTGGTAATCACAAAGAGAACAATTTTAGTTGATTGGTGAGGTTGAAAACCAAATTATAAAGGATTGAGAAATGGAAGAGAAATGGAGGACAACAAATGTAGATGGCATTTTACAAGAGTTTGGCTGTGAGAGGAAATCTATAGGGTGATGGCTAGAAGAAATAGTAGGGCCAAGTGGAACTTTTTTTAAGGGTGGGAGAGACCTGGGTATTTTTTGAACAGAGCTGGAAAGACAAAAAAAAAAAAACAGTAGTAGGTAAGGAGAGTTGGAAGATAAAGATGAGATAGAAAGAGGATTGAGGGCAAGCTACAGGAGCATATGGGAGGAGATGAGATCAAGGGTAAAATAGAGGTTAGCCTAGCCCAGGGGTGGGGAACCTTCAGCCCTCTAGGTCCTCAAGTGTGACCCTTTGTCTGAATCCAAACTTCACAGAACAGATCCCTTCAATAAAAGGATTTGTTCTGTAAAACTTGGACTCAGTCAGAAGGCCACACCCAAGGACCTAGAAGGCCACATGTGGCCTTGAGGCTGCAGGTTCCTCACACTTGGCCTAGTCAATAAGAAGGTCACTTCTTTGCCAGAGACTGAAAGAAAGGAAAGAATGGGGAATGATGAGAAAGGATTTTTAATTTTAGGATAAGGAAAAAGGAGGGATGGATGGTCTCTATTCCCTCAATCAAGTAAGAATCAAGATCTTCTGTTGAAAGAGAGAAGGTGGAAGAAGCCTTGACTTCTCATCTATAAAATACAAACAATGGTACCTGTCTCTTGCTCCAAAAGGAGATTATGAAGAGTGAATGAATTATTTCCATGGCTAAAGTGACAGTAGATAATATCTTACCTACAGTGTCTATAGTTTCCCTAGCCTGGTCATCTGCAAGGGATCTCCAGGAGCTACATAGCCCAGTATTTGATTTATGACAGACAGTACCTACTTTGTTTTGAGCATGTATTAAAAACTTAAATGGGGAAAACAATGTTGTAGCAAAACCTCTAGGTTGTCAGGAGGCCTGTGAATTCTTAGCCCCAACTTTGTCACTAAGTGGCACAGAGGATAGAGCACCAGGCCTAGAGTGAGAAAGACCAGAATTCAAATCCAGCCTCAGATACTCACTAGCTGTGTGATCCTGGGCAAGTCACTTAACTTCTGTCTGCCTCAGTTTCCTCTTCTGTAGATATCTGAGAATAATAGCAATACCTCGAAAGGTTATTATGAAAATCAAATGAGATATTTATAAAGCACTTAGAACAGTGCCTGGCACATCGTAGGTGCTTAATAAATGCTTGTTTTTAAAAAGTCACTTCTCTCTGGACCTGAGGGTATTGGAATGTTGAAGTGGAAATGGAAAGACCAAAAGAAAAGTCCAACCCTGAAACAACATACTGTGTAATTATAATGACTAAGCTTGGCCCCAGAGAAGAGCTGAGAAGATGATGTGTTGGCTGGTTTTGCTAAACTACTCTTTTTTTTCTTTTATTTTTTGTTTCAAGGCATGATGGCTAGGGGAGGGCAAGAATGAAGGTGATATAAACATAAGAGAATGTTAGTATTGTGTGGTGCATAAAGGGATCCTCTGGTTCAATCGTTTCATTTTGCATCTGAGGACATCAGCCTTTAGAGAAGCTAATTGACCTGCCAAAGGTCACCTACCTACTGGCAGGAGCCAGAGCAAAGATCATCTGGAGCTGGGGCTGGGAGGGTAGTGTGGAGTCCAGAGGCCTACGCCCTGGATCTTATGGGCCTATGATGCCAAACGATTGAGTGAAGGCTAGCATTAGGAGAGCTGTTTAAGGTTTACAAAGTGAAACAACAATCCTGGGAGGTAGGTGCTATTACTATCCCCATTTTATGGATGGGAAAATTAAAGGTTAGAGGTTAAGTGACTTGCCCAGGGTCATTCCTCAAGTGTGTGAGGCCTGATTCTAAGTCAGGTGCTCTATTCACTACACGAGACTGTCTCTGTGCTTCATTTTGCTCCTCTTAAAGATGAAGAGAACAATATCGGGGCTGTTGTGAGAATCAAATGAGATAATGTATGTAAAGTGTTTTTGTAAACTGTAAAGTGCTTGAGAAATGCCAGCTATTATGATGCTGTTCTCATTTGCAGTTTCCAAATGCAAAATGTGTCTCATGTTGGGCACATATTCTATTGCAGGTTATATGTAATTTGCATATGTTTCTAATGCATTTATCATAATCAGTTTCCACCCTTTAGAGTTTTCTCTTCCCCCAACACCCCCAAGCCCCAGGAGCCTCGGGCACGGTGCCTGACGTAGCATTGCCAAGCCAGCCTGTGGATCCAATGCCATGCGCTAATTGCTGTGTAATACGACAGGGGCCCTAATGAAGTTATAACCCAGTTACTTGGTGGAATAACTGGGTGTGGAAAATTATGTGGTTGAGCTAAAGGCTGATGGGCTGGTCTGGGAGGAAGATTAGCATAATCCCATTTCTACCCTTTAGTTTCCCTGGCTCAAGGTGGCTTGCAGCCATCAGAATGTGTTGGGGTGGGGGGGGAGGAGTGAAGAAAGCCAATCAATTTTTCCTAGCCCCAAAATGGCAAATTGAAACATCTCCTATCCCACCACTCAATCCCGATCCTCTCTGAGCTATACCCCCCAAGTTTCTTCCTTTCTCCCAGAACCAATGTAGTAATTCATCAACCAGTCAGCACCAGGCTCCCTGGGCTGTCTGAAGGACAACTGGCTGCCCAGTAGCCCCTTTATCTCCTGAGGCTTCGTCAGAGCCCACCAAGGCTATATTTATTATTAATCCTTTGAGAAGGTGAAACCCAACCCAAAGAAGGGTCCTCAACTTGTTAAAATAGCAGAGATAATGGCTTCCTGGGACAGGGGTAGGGGTACCCTGGCTGTTGCTGTCATAGCCCAAACCCTGCTCAATGCAAACAACCTAGTAGGTCTTTTGATACAGCCTGGTGTCTGTGACATTTATAAGCCATTGTGCCCAAATTCTAACAAGCCTGGGGTGTGAACAGCCCAGGGCCAGCTGGAGAGAAGCTTTTGGCTCTGGGAGCCCCCTCAGCCGCCAAGTTGGCAGGGATCTCTGAACATGGGATGGTCTGTGTTCAGTGCTAATTTAAGCCACGTGAGGGTCTCAGCTCTTTTCTGGGTAGGAGGGTGTACAGGGTGGGAAGCCTTAGGCTTAGGGTGTATGGTTTGCCAGAAGGGAGGAGAGAGCACCAGACTGGGATTCCAAACTCCAGGGTACAATTGGCAAGTCTGTAACAAGCCGATTGCTTTGTCTCCCTCTTCTCTGTCAAACTGGGATCGTCTGGAGCAGATTCTCTCCGTCTCCCTCCCCCCACCCCCTTTCAGCTGTGGGGAGGTTGACTATGGTCATGTTTTGAGATGCTTAGAGCTCTTCAACAATCATCTAGAATCATTTTCAAGGTTCAAAGGGACATTAAAAGGCATCTGGTTTAATTCATTCATTTTACAAACAAGGAAGCTGAGGCCCAAAGAGGTTAAAAGATTTACCTCAAAGGAAGAAATTTCCCAACATTCCTATACTAAGTAAAAGAGAAAAACCACTCAGCTGGAAAATCAGCACTAGAATGCCAGTAGCATTCTGCCACCTTGCCTCACCCCTTTCCATACTCTGCCCCAAAGTGATTGCCCACAACTAACCTCCTTCATTTATTTCTTATGAATGCTTGTCAGGCACCCTCACCCCACACTTCCCTCAGTTGCTAAGGCTTGTCAGTCCTACCTCCAGCATATGTCTCCTCCACTCACCTAAAGAGTTCCCACCCTGTTTCAGGCCCTCATCATCACCTCTTACTTGGAGTGCTGAAACAACCTTCTGAGTGGTCTCCCAGCCTCCAACATTTCCCCTCTCCAATTCATTTTCCACCCAGTCGCCAAAGTTACATTTCTGTAGCACAAGCCTGACCTCATCAACTCTGTTATCCCTTAAAGCCCTTCACTAGCTGGCTCTGTTCTAACTTTCTTGTCTTATTGTGTAGTACTGTCTAAGCACTCTTTGGCTCAGTGAATGTTTTCTAACACACAGCAGCCCCTCTCCTATTGCCATACCTTTACACTGGCATTCCCCTATGCCTCTAATATGCTCCCTTCTAATTTCTATTTCTTAGAATCGCTAATTTCTTTCAAAGCTCAGCTAAAAGGCCATCTCACACATTCGTAGTCCCTCCTCTCCCCCTGCCCAGCCAAAAATGACTTCATATATATTTTCTATATACTTATATGTACATATTGTTTCCCCTATAGAATGCAAGATCCTTGAGGGCAGGAACTATTTTATTTTTGGTTTTGTATTCCCAACGATTGGCACGGTTCCTGGAATATATTAGGATCTTAATAATTTTTCTGGATTGATTGCTCATGCAGGCCCCCAATTCCCAACTAGGCAAGTCAATAAGTACCTGTAGATCATTTACTATGTGCCCAATCCAATGGTAGGTACCACAGGGAAGACAAGCAATGAAGAAGTTGTGATCCTGCAAACAAAGTACCAATCTGGTTGTCAAAGTAAGACTCATATACATCTACAGGGTAAAGAAGTATTTAGACCTGGCCAAATTCAAAGCAACTGAGTGTATCCTAGAGGTGATACAACTTAGAAGAAGATTCTAATAGAATGGCAAAGGGGAGACAAGAGACAGGCAGAGAATATCAAGAAGTCAAACTGCCCAGAAGTAGACCTGAAATCACACAGAATGAGATTATAAATTGCAGAATAGTTGTTCTACATGAAGCATGGAAGGGTTGCTTTCAGCACTAGTGGAGGGAATATCCACATCAGTGAGATCACAAAACAGAGTAAAAATCAAGTGTTAGGTTGTGTGGCACAGAGTGAAGTAGGAGTTCAGAGGGAAAAAATCATATTAAACTAATACTGAGGAAGATGAACTAGAACTCTAGCTAGTACCTTAAAGGCCCCAGTAGGATTTGGAGAAACAGCTAAGAGCTTGATAGAACAACTTGAAAGAATTTCAGGTATACATGTGCATTACAAGATTACCTTCATATAAATGTTAAAACAGATATTATTGAAAACAAAAGGTACAATCGGAAACAAAGTCCAGTAATCCATGGGAGAAAATGACTGGGGAATTATGGCTTCAGATGTCTGTGTACCAATGTGTAGAACTGGGGGCAGGAAAGGTTGTCTGTACCTGTGATTTCATCAACATAGGGAAACTCCTCTACTAATGCAGGATCCCAACTGTTGTTCTACAGCTACTATTCTTACAGAGCTGTCTGGAGTGCTATGAGTGAGGTTAGGTGACTTATCCAGGGTCACATGGCCTGTATATGTCAAAGGTAGGACTCCTGACCCTGAGGCCAGGTCTCTAGTCATTGTCCTAGAAAGATTCTTCTTCTCCCCTTCATGTCTTCATGTCTATTTCTCCATCTTATTCCCTATTTGGTCCATTTACTTTTCTAGTCCCTTGTCATAACTTTTACAACATGTCTAATGTATAATGCTTCTAACTTTGCAGAATACATGTAGCAAAAAATGAGCATGAAATAGTCATGCAAGGAAGGAAATACAACCTCCTAAGTATCATTGCAACTTTGTAGAATAGGACTCAAACCTGGCATACTGCCATAGAAGGATATAGCTCGTTCAAAAGAAATGACTCAGAGTGTGGCTGGGCAGTAACTCTATCTAGCAAGAAGATACATAACTTTGTGAAAATTCATAGACCTGAACAGGTATACAGAGGAGAAAGCATCCAGATGGGATAAAGAAAGAAGAAAAAGAAGTAATATCACTGGGGCCCTAGATTAACTACTATTTACTATATATAGTCTATGCTAAGACTGTCTAGAAAGCTGAAAGAAGTCAATAGTGTTCGTGATACTATCTACAAACCTGGCACAAAGGCAAGAAATAGTTGTGGTGGGCCCTTTCTACTGTCAAGATACATTCTGGAGGTATATACTGGCAAAAAGCAGAGACAACTTCTTGACTTGCTTTGCTGACAACATCATTCTTCAGAAGGTAAAAGAAGCAAACAAAAGAACTTCTATTCTGAACTGCATTGTGACCAGTAAGAAGGAAATGGTGAAGTAGAAAGAGTCTTGGAGAAGAATGAGGATGCCATCTTGGAGCTGGCAATGGTCAACAAGATGAATTAGAGCCTTCAAAAGAATCATGGAGTATTAAAGCCCGGGAGGGACTTTAGAATCTATCTTGCCTAATCCTCTCTTTTCTGGGATGAGAAGATGAGAACTCCTCCACTTTAGCCCACCCCCACCCAAGGTCATAGCTAGTTAGTGGAAAAGCTGGGACTTGAGCCCTTTAGTTGATACACACACCCCCAGAAGTTGTCCCATCCCTTTAATGTGGATACAAACAGTGCCTTAAGGGCTAAAAATAATGCTAAGGGTTGCTTTTCCAATACATTGTAAAGTCCTGTAGCTTATTCCATAACTTGAAGGCTTCTTAAAGTCCTTTCCCCTTATCTTAAACCTGTACCAAAAGAATTGCTTTGTGTCCCTTAGCTTGTGTTCCCCCTGTCCTTTAATTTTAAACCTGTGTCTTCCTGCCCTGTCCTTAAATCCTTAAACGATAAAGAATTCCCTTTGTCTCCTTTATCCCATGTCATCCTGTCCTGTCTTTATTCTTTGACCTCCATAAAAACTTCTAAAAGGACATCACCATTCTGAAACCTCTGTATAAGCACAACTCCCCCAAATTCAGGGTCTCACTTAGTTTTCTTGCTAAGGAGACCTGTATTTGCTTAGACAATAATAAAGTTCCCAATATCTACAGAGAAGGTCTGAGTGAATTCTTTCACAGAGAAGGTCTGAGTGAATTCTTTCACACCTGAACCAAGTTCTCCCAAACTCCAAACCCCAACACCTTCATGCCTTCAGGACAGCAAAACTTTTGAAGTTGAAAGAAAAGCATTTTTTCCATTAACTGAGAGAGATGCTTAAAGGGAAGTCAGTTCAAGAGGGAAAGAAGGCTCTCAATAACAAAATTTTAGTGATATAATTGGAGAAGAACCCAATAAAGAACAAAAGTGAGAAGTTTCTAAAAAGATTGATGTGACTATGTAGGGAGACTTTAATAACCACGGACTTTGAAAAAGATTGTACAAAGATGAAAGCCAGTACAGGTGACCAAGGATAAATATAAGAGGGTGGGATATTCCTATAAGAACACTGTCAGGAAAAATGTGAATATAACTACAAGGGCAAGAAAAGAAACAAACAAAGAAGGGAAGGGCCAGATGACTGGAGCCTAGGTAAAGCACGTTACAAAGCTTAAAGCTCTACTTATGTGCTTTGTTGTTAGTGTCATTCAGTTGTGTCCAACTCTTTGTAATCCCCTAAGAGTCCAATACTGTCCATGGGGTTTTCTTGGCAACCATACTGTAGTCATTGGTCATTTCCTTCTCCAGTTCATTTTACACATGAGGAAACTGAGGTAAACGGGGTTAAGTGACTTGCCCAGAGTCAGTAAGTGTTGGAGGTCACATTTGAACTCAGGTCTTCCTGACTCCAGGCCTGGAGCTCTATATATTGCTCCACCTAGCTGTCATAATAGGTACTTAGTAAATGCTTGTTGTCTGACTAACAGATAGACTTAATAGCAATTAACATATCTATAGAATGCTTTAGAGTTACAAGCTCAGATACATTCTTTGTGGATCTCAGCAAAGTATTTGTTAGACTCTCTTACACTATCCTTATGGACAAAACACAGAAAAGAAGATTGAGTAACTGTTTATTAATAGTTTGGTGTCAACCTAGGTTTATAATGGCATAGTAGGCAGTTTGGTCCTTCCTAGTCAATTATTTTATCCACAATTTGTATAGGGACTTACAATGCATCCTTATTGAATTTGCAAATGGAAAAACATGGGAGGGATGGAAAATATGATGGGTAACAGAATAAGGGTCCAAAAAATTCCCTACAGACCAAAACAATAGGCAGAAACTAATGAAATTAAATTAAATAGGAATTATTGTAAAGTTCTATGTAAAAAATAATTGTACATATGTAGGATAAGGAATATATGAAAAGAGGGCTATTTATTTGAAAAAGAAAAAAAAGAGCTAAGTACCTGAAAACAATCATAATATGAGTTAGCAAGTAACAGGGCTGCTTAAAAAAAAAAAAGGCAAATACAATTGTAGTCTCCATTAATATTCATTTCCACCTTTTTAAATGATGAAGTATCTACTAGAGGCAGCAGTGGATTAGTGGATAGAGGTCAGGCTTTGGGGTCAAGAAGAGCTGAGTACAATTTTTGCCTCTTGCCAGCTATGTGACCATGGGCAAGTCACTTAATCTCTTTTTGTGCCAAATAAATCTGTAAGACCGTAAGTTACAGAGGAATTGCTGATCTGAATTGATAAAGACATTTCCACACCAGGAGTTTCCCACACTGATGAAGTCACAGGTCTGAAACTACCAAATGCAAGGCATCCTTAGGTGCTATATGGAAGGAAGTCATCCAGCTGGGCCTGGAAGGATTGCCACAGGCAGTGATGGGCAGAGTGCATTCCAGGCAAAATTAAAATCTTTACATGACAGTGTCCATTTTGTATGGGAAATATAAATTGATGAGAAAAGACATGGGAACAAGATAGCAGACAGTCTGGAGAACTAGGAGTAATCCAGTTTGGCAAGATAATGGAGTATGTGAATGGAAGCAGGTTGGAGCCAGACTATAGAAGGCCAAGAATGCTGGGCTAAAGAGTTTTGCACATTATGGAAGAATCACCGAAAGCTTTTGAGAAGGATGGCAAGATGAGAATTGTGCATTAGGCAGATTACTCTGCAGCACTGTGTAAGACGGATTTGAGTACAGAGAGAAAAGCTTGGCAAGGAGACCAGTGGGAAGGCTGACTAGTGCTAGAGGCTAGGTGAAGGGCACTGATGCCCGAAGTGGGATGGCGCCAGTGGCCATGGAAATGAGGGAAGGACTTTGACAGATGCTGTGGAGATAGAACATGTGACTTAGCAACTGAATGAGTAAGAGAAAGAGTGGGAAAGAGAAGAGAAAGATTTTATGCCTAGATGCCTGAAAAAAAGGGAGGTGTTCTTAGTAGATGTAGGAAAGCTATGAGAGAAAGGAGGTTGAAGGGAACTTTAAAATATTGGGTTCCATTTTGGAACTGTGCTTTTCCAAGTGGAGACACCAGAAGCAGAGCAATATGTCACTCTGTGAAGCCACATCTAGAATATGTATAGACCACATTTGTTGTATGTTCATTTTTAGTTCTTAGTGTCACATTTTAAAGGGGACATTGGCAAACTGCAACATGTGCAAAGGAGGGATCATAGGATCAGTCAGTCAAAAAGCATTAGTTAAGTACTTACTATGTACTTAATACTAATGTGTTAAGTGCTTGGGATACAAAAAAAGGCAAATACATTTTCCCTACCCTCAAAGAGCTCACATTCCAATTGGAGAGACAACATGTAAATAACCGGGTACACCAAGATATATACCAAGTAGATGGAAGGCAATCTGAGAGAGAAGAGACAAGTAGAGAGGAGAGACCAAGAAAGGCCTCCTATATATGATTTTCAAATAATGAAGGAAACTAAAAGAGAAAAGTGAGGAGGGAGAGCATTCTAGGCATGTAGGCAGCAAGTACAAAGTCAGAGTCAGGAGAGGAAATGCCTTACTAGAAACAATAAGGAGGCTACACTATATGGATCACAGAGTGCATGACAGGGCATAAAGTATGAGAAGATGGGAAAAGAAGCAAGGGACCATCAGAGTCTGCTATAAAACTGCAAGGTCCCCTGGGAGGGGTCACACCATGTGACATTATTAACCAGTAAAACATGGTAATCTGTGAGTCAAAATTATACATTCTCATTATCTAATGAATAGAGTATTTGTATCATTTATAAAATTGCAAAGTAGATTTTTTTCAAAAGGAGCTAAGACTGATTTCAATTCCTTACAAATTCTAGGACATGTTATTAAAGACATGAAGAGAAAACATCAAGAAAATAGACCAATGATCACAAAGAACCAGTGGAACAACTTCATTAAGAAGAGATAACGGGTACAGCTAGTTGGTGCAGTGAATAGCACCGACCCTGGGGTCAGGAGGATCTGAGTTCAAATCCGGCCTCAGACAATGCTTACTAGCTGTGCTGCCTTAGTCACTTAACCCCAACTGCCCTGCCTTCCCCCCTCCAAAAAAAATAGACAAGAACAGATAACACCAGACTAGGATCATTTCCTTTTTGACAAGTTTATTAAACTGGTAGATCAGGTGGAAGTTATAGACATAGTCTACCTCAATTTCAGGAAAATCACTTTTAAGAGGTTCTCATGGTATTATCCCTGTAGACAAAATGGAAAGATGTTGGCTAGTATCATTTTTGTTGTTGATTTGTTTAAGTTGTGTCTGACTGTTTGTAACCATTTGAGGATTTCTTGGCAAAGATACTGGAATGGTTTGTCATTTCCTTTTCCAGATCATGTTACAGATGAGGAAACTGAGAAAAACAGCATTAAGTGACTTGCTCAGGGTCATACAGCTAGTAAGTGTCTGAGGCCAGATTTAACTCACTAAGTCTTTCTAATTCTAGACCAAGGACTCTATCTACTGTATCATTTAGCTGCCCTTGACTCTTGGCTATTTACCGTTTTTTTTTTTTCAAAAATAAGAAATTTGGGTAAAGGCATAAATGATATGCTTACCATATTTGCAATTAGAGGACAGAATCAGGATTCGTTCATTTAACAAACATTTATTAAGTACCTAATATGTCAGGCACTGAACTGCTAGGGTTACAAAGACAAGGACAAAACAGTCACTATCTTCAAATACTTTACATTCTATTGAAGACCTCAACAAGCAGAATGGATTGGATCCACACATTGGATCACATCTAACAATAGGAAATTTAACAAGATAAAGTCATACATTTGGGTACCAAAAATCACCATCACAAGTATAAGGTAATGGAAGTATGTGGATTCACAGAGTATACCCCCTTCAGTAGGATGATTAAACAGTACTTCATGTGAAAGGATTTGAGGACATGGGTAGACTGGTGGCTAAGCATGAATCAGTACTGTCATATGGGGCTCCCAAAGCCAGTGCAATCCTAGCCTACAGTGAAAGAAGCCTTGTCCAGGTCTAGGAAGAATAGAGCCCTGGAGTCTTCTGTCCAGGCCACATCTGGGTTTAAATCTGGGTGCCATATGCAAGGAAGGATGTTAAAAGGTTGGAGAGCTTCCTGAAGAGGGTGACCAAAGGAACAAAAGGCCATCTGTGGATGGCTAAATGAGCTATGAGTATTTAGCCTAGAAAAGAAAAGATCTAAAGGGAATATTATGACTGCATTCAAGCATTTCGAAGGCTGTCATGTAGGAAAGGGATTAGCCATAGTCCACTTGGTCTCAGAGGGCAGAAAGAGGAATGTGGAGCATACAAAGACACAGATTTCAGTTCAATGTAAGGAAAAACTTCCTGACAATTTGAACTATCCCAAAGTGTGATGGGCTGCCTCAGGAGGGAGTAGGTTTCCCCTCCCTTGACATCTTCAAAGAAAGGCTGGATGACTACACGTTGGGTATGTTGCTGATGGAATTTTTGTCCAGGGCCAGGTTAGACCTGATGGCCTTGAAAATTTTCTCGCAGTTCTGAAATCTGATTTTTATAAAAACAGGCACCAACTCAATAACATAGGAAGATAAGTGGAGGTAGTTGGCAACCTGGAAAGAAAGATGTGAAATATCATTGGTCCCAGTTATTGAATGGCTAAACATAGTATAGTATCTGAAAGGAATGGAATAGAATATCAATATTAGAAATCCAGAGAGACCATGGGAAGACTTTCATAAACTGATGCAAAGTGAAGAAAACACACCAGGAGAATAATATACACAATGCCTATGATAATATGAATGAAAACAGCACCAAATGGCAGATGACCTTAGATGAATTGCAATAGCCAATCTTCAACTAGTGGAGGACAAATAATGAAACACATTTCCTTCCTCTTGGTAAAGAGCTATGAGACTATAAGGGGAAAATACTGCAGACACTGTTGCTTTGCTGGTTGGTTTTGCTTAACTGTTTCCCTTGGTAGCAAGAAAGGATTTAATGTAGAGGGAGGACATATTGGGCAATAATTGTGATATAAAACTGAAGGACATCAACTAAACTTTTTTAAAATGGATGCAACTGCCTATGGCTGTGGGAAGAAAAGTCAATAAATTGATAAATGTAAATAAGGAACCATACAGAGGCAGACAGACAGGATGAGAGAGAATAAGAGAAAAATTGAGAGTGGGAGAGAGGAAGAAGGAGGAAGAAGGAGGAGAAAGAGAAGGAGAAGGAGGAGAGGAAGAGGAAAAGGAAGAGGAGGAGGAGGAGGAAGAAGAAGAAGAAGAAGAAGAAGAAGAAGAAGAAGAAGAAGAAGAAGAAGAAGAAGAAGAAGAAGAAGAAGAAGAAGAAGAAGAAGAAGAAGAAGAAGAATCATTGGTCTCAGGACATATCTATTATCTTGGTTACTGAAGTGACTGAAGCACCCTCAAGGCAAAAGCTGAAACTTGATGGGAAATGAAGCAGGGGGTGAGAATTTTAAAAATATAAATCGAATGTCATTGGTAATGGTTGTGGAAGTGAAACTCCAGCAGTTAGTGAACCATTGTGACCTGGAAAGGGTCTAGACTGGACACAGATAGTAGTTAGAAAAGAGGTGAGGTATCCAGAAATGGTCTGTCAGACAGGACCTGAGAGTTCCTCTGTGCTGGTCTCTTTGTGCAAATGAGGAAACTGAAGCCCAGAAAGGTTAAGTAAATTATTTCTGATCTCACAGCTGGTAAATGGCAGAGCCAAAATCTGAATCCAGAATTCTGATTCTGAATCCAGTATTCTTCACCACTAGCAAGGGAGTTTCAACCAAACAATGGATGCACATAGTGAATGCCAGCGCATGCACATAGGCCAGTGACCTTTGTGTAGAAACACGCCAAGAGAGCTGCACAGAGGGCCGGGCATGGCCTAGTATCAAGAGTAAGGGTGAGCTACATGTTAATCAGGCTTGCCTAAGTGACACAAACGATACTGCAATAATATCATTAAAGGCTTACATTTCTACATAGCTTTGAATGCTTTCCTTACAACAACCCTGTCAGGTACATAGATAGTTGCAAATATTATCCCCATTTTCATCAGAATAAATGACTTGTCCAGTCTCATGTGATTAATACATCTGAGTGAAGACCTGAATCCAGCTTTTCTGACCCCAAATCCTGTTCCTCTTTCCACTATATTTTTTTAAATAGGATGTTTTTGTGGTCTATAAATGCATAAGTAT
The DNA here is from genome assembly GCA_011680675.1 of Gymnobelideus leadbeateri. NCBI lineage: Eukaryota > Metazoa > Chordata > Mammalia > Diprotodontia > Petauridae > Gymnobelideus > Gymnobelideus leadbeateri. The sequence continues at coordinate 491,727 of WOXC01009812.1, read as the reverse complement.
TAAGCTTTTATATGTTGTTTTATTTTACTTTTGTTCTAGTCACTCAGCAAAGACATTTTTTGAGGAACTCAACACTTTTCTAGAGGCAAGATTATAATCCTAGAAATCCTAGAAAGAATTCTAGTCCAACACCCTCATTTGACAGAGAAGAAAATTGAGGCCCAGGGAAGTTAAGTCACACAGGTAGCAGGTATCAGAGGTAGGATTTGGACTGAGACCCTCTGAGCCCATAGCCAGTTTTCTTTTCCCTGACCCCCTGGTGGAGATCAGGAATGATGGCTGCTAAAAAGAGAGGAAGGTCTACTTCTCAGGCAGAGCTCCAGTGCTGACCCATTAGACAGGGAGGAGAAGTCCAGATGAAGTGATTTCTGGAAGTTCTGCTACACAGGCTGATTCCTCTTTTCCTCTATTTCCTTATAAACACTTTTTAGGAATTACCTTTATCAGATTACTTTCCCAACCACAGGACCAAATGATAGCAGGACCCAGTGGGGGTAGAATACAAAATGGGATCCTAGGGAGGAGTGAGGGTTGGAATATTGGGGGGTGTGGGGAGGGGACAGATGAGGTAGAAAAGAATTCAGAGAGTCCTGAAAGAGAAACTTGTTGAGTTGTTTTGGTCATGTCCAGCTCTTTGTGACCCCATTTTGGGGTCTTCTTGTCAAAGATCCTGGAGTGATTTTGCCATTTCCATCTCCAGTTCATTTTCCAGATGAGGAAACTGAGGCAAGTTGAGGCAAACAGGGTAAAATGACTTGTCTAGGATCACACAGCTAAGTGTCTGAGATCACAATTGAACTCACAAGATGATTCCTGACCCCAGACTAGGCACTCTACCCCCTGTGCAATCTAGGTGCCCTAAAAGAGAAACTAGGGGTCCATTAAAGGACCTCTTTCCAACTTCAGAACAGCCAGATGAAACCAGCCCATGACCCTATGGAATCCTGGAAGGACAACGGTCACTGCTGACCAGGGACTTAATTCTGATCCTAACAACATGGTGCACTTGTTGCTGCCACAAGGCATACACCTTGTGTTCCTTTTCTACCCCTTCTCTAGCTGAGAGGTGGTGGGGCAAGGAAGAATAGGAAAGTAAGGGCAGGTGAGAGGAGGTCAAGCAGCTCCACTAATCTTGGGTAGTCAAGGAAACCAAAGCAAAAACACCTTGGGCTCTGGGAAGCTAAGTCTGTGGCCAGCTGAGGGCCCATCTCCAAATACCTGAGGGATCAGCCCTCTCCAGAGAACCAGTAACAACTGTAGGGGACCTGGCCTTATTTATGCCCAAGAGACATTTGGAAAGTAGCAAAAGCAATGGGCAGAACTCCTAACTGCCCCTCTCCATTCACCCACCTCAATCCCATGGGCCCCTGCTTGGGTGGGCTTCCCCCCAGCACAGTTGGCAGCTGCCAGCCGGGAAGTGGCTTGTTTCTCCCCTGATGGTCCCCCTGAAAACCAGTCACAGGGAAACTGTAAAAAGTTTATGACTCAGATGTAAATGTCATTAATTACTGGTCCAGCCACCCCGTTTTGATCAGGCAGGCAGTCGTGTCTAGTTTCATTCTTGGCAACTCTTAGATATTCTCTTCAAGTACTAAAAAAGTAATGAGGTGTCATTCTTGGCCTCTAACAGCTGGTGGGAAATATATCCAGATTGTCTAAGAGAGATGAGGCAAGACCCATCTATATAGGGCAGTGGAAAGAAAAGGAGTCAGGAGACTGAGGCTATAGTCCCAACTGCATCCCTGACATGCTCCGAGGGGCTAGGCACACTCCAACCTCCCTTGGCCCCAGGTTCCTCACTAGTCAACCAAGAATAGTTGTGGGGATCAGATCAGAAATAATGGATACGTCAAGTGTCATTCAAATATTTTAGTCTGGACCCACAAAAGTCAAAACAACCGGGGTTCAAGTTCCATTTCTGATACATACTGGCTATATGACCCTAGCCAAGTCATGTGATCTGATAGATTGTTGGATTTTTAATCAAAGGACTTGGATTCAGATCCTTGCCTCAGCTGCTTACTAACTGTGTGACCTTTAGAAAGTTGCTACATTTCTCAAGGTTTCCATTTCCCCAGCTATAAAGAGAGGGGGTTGAACTACATGGCTACTAAAGACCCTTTAAACTTTAAATCTGTGATCCTTCCACTACAAATTGCTGAGCGATTGCTTATCTGCATTAGTAGAAGGGATCTCCTCATTGGAGTGGTCTTTACACTGACAAAATCACAGGTCTAGGCCACATACAAATATAAGCAATTATTATTTCTATTCTCTCTATTTCCCAGCTTCCATATTTTGCATTGACCCCACACCCTACTCAGTACTACTCTAGACACTTCCTGACCTCTATATCTCTTTTTTCCTATATCCTGTAGGGATCCCAGATTCAGAAAACAGAGGTATCTGTCTAGGGCCAGCCCCTCAGCATTCCCTTCTACCCCTCTCAGGCATGGATCCCTAAGTAAGCTAAACATTAAAAGGCAGAAGGAGATGTTATATTTCCATTGGCCTTCTGCCCGATTTCTTTCAGCCTCCTGGACGCCTTGATTTTCCCAGCTGTTTAGAATAATGGCAAATCTCAACTTGAATATGTACATTTTTGTGTAAATTAAAATAGCTCTAAGGTCTCACCTCACACCCAGAAAATCGACAAAGATTTTTTTTTTTAAATGGAAAGAGTCAGAGTTGGAGGGTCTACAGAAAAAGGCATCCTGATGCACTGTTGTAGAGGTGTGAATTGGTCCAACCACTGTGGAAAGCAATTTGAAATTATATTGAGAAAATGATTAAAAATAGCCATGCCCTTTGGTCCAGAGATCTTCACTACTAGGTTTATATATCCCAAGGAGATCAAAGACAAAAAGAAAAATCCCAAATACACCAAAATATTCATTACCTCATTCTGTGGAGGAGGGATAGGAAAAATACAATCTGAAAAAAAGTAGATGTCCATTGATTGAGAAACGGTCAACCAGGGGTGGGGAACCTGCAGCCTCAAGGCCACATGTGGCCCTCTAGGTTCTCAGGTGTGGCCCTTTGACTGAATCCAAATAGGCCACACCTGAGAACCTAGAGGGCCACATGTGGTCTGAAGTTTGCAGGTTCCCCACCCCTGGAATGAATTGTGGTTCATGGATGTGATAGAATATTCTTGCACCTGAGAAATGGCAAATCTGAAGAATTCAGAGAATACAGTATATGAACTGATACAGACTGAAGTAAGCAGATACCATAAAATGATGAATATAATGACTTTAACAGTGTAAATGAAAAGAACAACATAAAAGAAAATAAAGTTCCATAATGATAATGACCAACGCAGAAATTTGAGAAAATAAATCCCACTCCTTTCATTGCCGAAACGAGGGACTAAGAGTGTAGAATTTTGCATTTACTTGTAAAACACAGCTGATGTATTGGCTGATTTCATTAAATTTTCCCTTTTTTTAATCTTAGTTACAAGAGAAGCTTTGCTGGGTAGGAGAAGGGGAGGGCTGTATTCAGAGATGAATGTGATGTGAAAACAAAAAACAGCAATAAAAATAAGGGGAAATGAAGACAGAAATTTGATAAAGTTTAGATACTCCTTACCTCCTCTTCCTGTGTTTGTTTCCCTTATTTCCCCCTGCCCTGATGCCCGATGCTCTCTGCTTTCCTCAGGCCTCATAACTGAAGAAAGTGGAAAGTCATTTATCCCAAGAATGCAAGATTTAATATGTCACCCTTCCCAGCGGCATTGAAGTGAGACATGGAACTAACAGGTACTTACCTGAAGAAATGAACATTCTAAAATAGTGGAATGTTAGGGACCAATAAGAGAGAGATTTTTTTTATCAGAAAGACCTTTCTGCTTCCCTCTCAAATCTTACTTAGAAACAAGCTGCCTTCTCTGTATATGGGGAAGTCTGGCCTTGGCTTTGGTGAAGAGACCTGAGAGTTCCCTGTCATTGGAGGCCTTTGGGGAAACCTACATTCTCAACTTTCACTTCCAGCTGGATTGAGACTGTTTGGTACTCAGGTTACAGACACCACATATCACTTTGTCTTTGGGAACAGGCTGGGTGAGCACCAGGTTCATCAGCCTCACCTGAACATAATTAACTCAATAGCCTCCCCCTCCCTCATTAATTATTTGCAAAATCCTGCCCCAGACCTCATGGAGCTGGCATGTGGAGAGTAACTGTGAGGTGCCAATAAAAACGGTGTTTGTATGTTGGGGGAGAGAGGAAATGGGCAGCAAGAGAACTGAAGGATTCTCTTCTGTTTCCTTTCACCTGGTAGGGCCCTGGCTAGGAGGTGCCTGGCCTGTGATTCTTTTAATTTGGTACGGCCAGGGTCAGTCTCATTCACAGTCTCATTGTATGCTAGCAATCTTCAATTCACCTCAACTTGATTTAATTCAAATAAAAAAAAATTTATTAACAACTTACTGATATATGAAGAGCTCTGTGCTAAGGGTACTGAGGCTACAAATATTAGCAATGACAAGAAACTTTCACTCTGATAGGAAGGATGGCAACAGTAGTTTGCTGGTAAAGGTTTAACAACCAGCTCTCAGAAAGAAAGGAAAAAAGAAAAAGTTGGGGGAAGAGGAAGGAAGGAAGGAAGGAAGGAAGGAAGGAAGGAAGGAAGGAAGGAAGGAAGGAAGGAAGGAAGGAAGGAAGGAAGGAGGGAGGAAGGAAAATACTCACACCTCACTTTTCATTTTGATCTGCATTCCTAACCTTCTTTCCATCACTTTAAATATAGACAAATAACAAAACAATAAATCAAGCCTAGATGTGCAGCATTTGCTGATTTCCAAGGTGTAAATGTTCACACTGAAAATTTAACAACCAGTAGATGCTGTCTCCAGTACATTCCTGGATGGCATGTAGTTTAGAGGAGAGGTCAAGGAGAATGTGACCTGAGACATTCAAGGAGGATGTTTGCATGGCAAAGGCGGTAACCAAGTTAGGCTTAGAACATGGGAAAACTAATCAGAAGATGAAGATGGGTAGAAAATCCTTTCTGAGTTTGAGGGATGAGTATACAAAAGTACTAAGGCAAGAAAAGAGAGGACCCAGCTGAAGTACAAAGAAACTGTCCAGCTTGGCTGGGCAGGGCTATGAAATAAGGTTAGAAAGGAAAACTAAAGTCAGTTAGTAGAAGAGCTTGGTTGTGTCGATCCAATTCATTTTTATTTGCAGAAGGTGGGACAGGGCAATGAATAACTCCATTCGGCTATAGTATCCCACAGGCAAAGGAAACTACCACAAATTAAGATAGGAGAGGTTGGAGCCAGATCTTATAAGACCTTGAATGCCTAAGAAATTTGTATTACAATTATTGGACAAAGGCTTTTGAGCAGGAAGTAACTAGTACAATAGGAAGAAATTATTCTGGGGCAGTGTGAAGTATGGAGCAGAGACAATAAACACTAAAGCAAGGTTTCTTGACATTTTTGTGTCTTGGACCCCTTTGGCAGGCTGGTAAAGCCTATGGACCCCTTTCCACAATCATATTTTTAAATGCAATCCATAAAATACATCAGATTACAAAGGTGACCAAAGGTTAGTAAAAATAAATAGGTCATTTTTCCCACTCGAGTTCACAGATCTCCTGAAAGGAAGGGCATCATGAGAGTATATGAGATCACCAAGGGGCAAAGTGCGAAAATAAGGAGCCTAAGATTGACTCTAGAGCCACAGCCATGCTTAGTGGGTGAATTGATGAAAAAACTAGGGGGTGAGAAGAATCAGTCAGGCAGGTAGGAGAACCAGAGCAGGTGAGTGTCACAGAAGTCAAGGGAAGAGAGAATGGAGGAGGCCAAGGAGGCTAGCGATGCCAAACACAGCAGAAAAGTCAAAGAGGATAAGGTCTGAGAAAGGCCACTGACCTTAGCTATTCTAGGCCATTGGTGAACTTGGAGAGAGGAGTCTCAGTAGAGTGGTTGGAATAAAAGGCAGATTCCAGGGGGCTGAAGAATAAATAGGAATGGAGGAAAGGGAACCAGCGAGTGATATAAGACTCCCCTTTCTGGTTTACAAGTGAAGGCAAAGGGAGAAATAGGATGACAGGTGGAGGTCAAGGGAAAGTGTCAGGGCTTTTTAAGGATGTGGTAACCCAGGCATGTTGGTAGGCAGATGAAGAAGAACCTGTTTATTGTGACTTGGGTAGGCCTCCTTGCTTCAGGGCTTAAAATACTTACATCTGCAGTAATCACAGGGATGGGAGGAACCTCAAAGGCCTTCCTAGTCAGACCCAGTATTATCTTATCATGAGAGCCTTTGTCAAATTCATTTACTGACATCCAAGCATCCTTAGCATTCTGTTTATCTAAGAGCTGAGAACTCCATCCAAAAAGAAGTGGGCAGATTGTTAGTTCTGGAGTCAGGAAGACCTGAGTTTGAATCTTAACTCAGAAACTTACTAGCTATGTGACTCTGAACAAACCTCTGTTTGCCTCTGTTTTCTCATCATCAGATAGGGATAATAAGAGCACTGCCCATATAGGGTTGTTGTGGGGGTCGAGTGAGATCACTGGAAAGTGCTTAGCATAGTCCCTGGCACAAAATAAGTGCTATGTAAATGTTAGCTATGATGATGATGATGATGATGATGATGATGATGATGATGATGATGATGATGATGATGATGATGATGATGATGATGAAATAGGGAGGAAAAGAAGAAGAAAGAAAGAGAAAAAAAGGAAGGAAGGAAGGAAGGAAGGAAGGAAGGAAGGAAGGAAGGAAGGAAGGAAGGAAGAGAGGAGAAATTTGGGCCCAAAGAAGCGATAAAAAAATGTACCTCCTTCCATTCTTTGCCAAGGTGGGAGATGAGAGGGTGCAGAATATCATATATATGTCAGTCTTGACAAATATGCTAGTTTCATTTATCTATCTATCCATCCATGTATTTATTATTCTTTGAAACTAGAGATAGACCCCTTGAAAAAGGAGTGGGGAAGTAAACACTTGGAGATGAATATAATTTCAAATAAAAATGCACTAAAATCTTATCAAGAACAGAAGACAAGTTCACCAGCCTTTTGTTTAAAGAATCTATCTTCTTCCCCTTCTTGACTGGAGCACTTACCATATTGACACTTAAAGGTAAATATAATTACAGAAAACAAAGTTAATGAGAAAATATAGTGCCAATTAGTTCAGTAATTTTAAATTGAAGTCTTCTGTCCTCATAGTTCAAGTTATAACCTTCTGCTCTATTATCCCATTCATTTATTTTCCATAATTTTATAGTTTTATCATTAGTAGATAACATTCAACACTCATTTAACAAGACATTTATTGCATTCTCCCAATAATTTCAGTCCTTTAGGTTAGTGCACTGTTCTCTCCAGGACATCTCTTTTAAAATGCAGGTGCCTTTGGGAGCAGAATCACCCTCAATGTATTCACACTATCGTATAAGCTGTCAGATGTTTTTATTCTGACAAAAACAGATGAAGCAGCAAGGGCTCTTGGAGACCTTAGTTGGGAGAGGAGGGATAGGTGCTGAAAGGCAGGACAAGGTCACAGAAAGGGAGGTGAGATGAGACACATGAAAGAAAATGTTTGCCAGCTTCACAATTTTGTTTCACGTTGGCCCTAATGGGGCAAATAGATCCACAGCCCATATATGGAAGCTCCTTGTGATAATGCTGTCTACATAGGCAATTGGCCAACATAAAAAGTAAATAAGAGGACTTAAGCTTGGAAAACATGGGGAAAACCTCTTTTAAAAAAAGAACAAATTGGGGTGGCTAGGTGATGCAGTGAGTAGAGCGCTGGCCCTGGAGTCAGAAGGACCTGAGTTCGGATCTGACCTCAGACACTTAACATACACAAAAACCTAGCCGTGTGACCTTGGACAAGTTACTTAGCCCCAATTGCTCTCCAAAAAGCAAAAAAAAAAAAAAAAGAACAAATTATATGGTGTACACACACTTGCATAAAATTTTTGAAAACAGGAAGTCATGAACTTTTAAAAGTGAATTGTGGGGCAGCTATGTGGTGCAATGAATAGAGCACTGGTCCTGGAGTCAGGAGGACCTGATTTCAAACTCCACCTCAGACACTTGACATTTAGCTAGCTGTGTGATCTTGGGCAAGTCACTTAACCCCAATTGCCTTGCCTTCCCCCCTCCAAAAAAAAAAGTGAATTGTATTTCTACAGATAAATGGGTTTTAATTCACTTGCAAGTCATGGCATCACCTTCCTGATGTCATGGTCCTCTTCAAGAATGAAGGACAAACAATTTCATACCAACAGTGAGGTATCTGAAACCTTTTACACATGCTGGTTTACCAAGAGGTAACAAAGCTATGCTGTGATCCAGCCTCTGACACTTATTAGCTGTGTGATCTTTGGGCGAGTCACAACCTCTATTTCCTCAACTATGAAATAAGAATAATAGTCACACTTAGCTCCCACAACTATTGTAAGGATCAAATGAGATCATATTTGTAAAGTGCTATGTAGAGTGCCCAACACATAGTAGGCACTATTAAATGCTAGCTATTAATAATAATAATATACATTTGCAGCAATTACCCTCTGCAAATGAATTCTGCTAATATTTTCACCATTTTCATGCCTGCTGTTCTTACTTAATTAATTCAATTTGTGGACAAGGGTGTTGCTTAGAATATAAAATGTTATGGAAATTTTGAGAATGTAGATTTATTATGCAAGCCCTAATGAACTTTTTTTTTTTTTTTGCATTTTGGAGGGCAGTTGGTGTTAAGTAACTTGCCCAAGGTCACACGGCTAGGTTTTTATTTGTGTGTGCGTTAAGTGTCTGAGGCCGGATCCGAACTCAGGTCCTTCTGAGTCCAGGGCTGGCGCTCTACTCACTGTGCCACCTAGCCGCCCCCCCCCATGAACTTTTAATCTTATAATATAAAAGATGACTATTTTAATGTTACTTTGCCTCACACTGTTAAAAAGTGAAATATTAAATGGCTTGGAGGACAAAAAAGATGGGGAGAAAGTATCAGGACTATTACGGAATGATTACTAAGGTAGGCTTAAGAAGATGCCATTTATAACTCCATCTTTTTCACCACCTTGGTGTATGACCTTGGAAATATCACTTGGCTTCTTTCTCCTTCAATGTACCCCAGCTGTGAGATGAGAATGGAAAACAACGTTATAGAAAGGATTAAAAAGTAATCAGTGTCATGAAAGTCAAAATATGCTATGATGGACACTAGAAAACCAAAATACTTTGGCAAGAGTGTAACCAAGATTGGAAAAGATCTCATGATAGGAACAACTAAAGGTTCATCCTGAAGAAGAGATGATGATAGGTGTGATGAGAGTCACTCACTAGTTCCAGGTATTTGAAGGATTCCCATATAGAAGAGCAAAGAAATTTGTTCTAGGTGGCCCCAGAGGCAGAGCCAGGAACAATGTGTGGATGTTTCCAACAAGCACACCTTACTCCAATGTACAGAAGAGCGTCCTAACAATAGAACCATCTAAAAGAGGACCAAGTTGTTTCCATAAAGAGTGAGCATCTCATTACTGTGGGTACTCAAGTACAGGTTGGATGTTTATTTGTCATGGATGATTTTAGTCAAGGACTCACAATTTAGGTAGTGGTTGAATTAACTCTCAGGTCCTTTCTAACTCTTGCAGTTATTGTTTGAAATTTTTTTAATGTTATGATTCTTTTTTATTGATCTACTATGAACCAGCATCATATAGGATGCTGTAGAGGTTGTAGAAGAAGTCAAGGGCCTGCCCTCAGGGAGCTCACACTGTAGTTGCAGAGACAAAATTTACAGGCATGACTAAAATAAGACAATGATATCATGAAGTAGTCCCCCAAATCAGATCAAAGAGTCATAGGCCTGAAACTGGAACACACCAGAGGCCTCCAGTCCAACCTCCTTATTTACTGAGAAGGAAAAGAGGCCCGGGGAGGTTATCACACAGCTTGCCCAAGGTCACACAGATAGGAAGTGGCAGAGCTAGGATTCCAATGCCACATCTCTTACTCCAAGAATGTTTCCAGAAGGTAAAGAAATCTTTGCTTGACTTTTTCTATCTTGTAAATTTGATTTTATATATACCTGTGCACTTCACTGAATTGATTTATGATTCAAATACAACTGTAGAAATAATTCATATACATAGAACTCTTTAAAATGCCAGTGTGTTTTCCTCATGACAATGCTGTAAGGTGCATAATTTAAATGTTGTCCCCATTTTGCAGATGAGGAAACTGAAGCCAAAAGAGATTAAATATGGCAGAACTATGACAAAGCACATGATTGTTCGTTGTGCTTGTACATGATGATAAACCACTTTATATTTTGTCTGCTCAAGGTGTGAAGTGGGGGGTGGGAGGGGAGGGGAAGGACAATCCTTACCTTTGAGATGCCCATACAAACTTTAAATCAGGGCTTCTTACCTTGAGGTCCGTGAACTCTAAAATATATGTGGGGTGTGTGTATATGTTTGTGTGTGTGTCTGTGTGTGTATGTGTGTGTATGTGTGTGTGTCTGTGTGTCTGTATGTCTGTGTAGATAGATAACTGTATTTCAGGGAAATTGGTTTCCTTGGTAATCCTATGTATTTTATTTTATGTATTTAAAAACATGATTCTGAGGAGTCCATAAGTTCACCCGACCATCAAAGGTATCCATGACACACACCCAAAAAAGAGAAGAACTCCCACTCATAGTGCTATTCCAAGGAGTTTAGAGAAAATAATAACACCTCATATTTATAAAGCCCTTTAAGGCTTTGGGAATGCTTACATGATTTCATTTGGTCTTCAAAGTGCATATACAATTTCTGTGGATTCTCACAACACTCCCACTAGATAGGCTTTATTATTGTTGTTATCCCCATTTGGCAAATAAGAAAGCTAAGGCTCAGGGGTTAAGTGGGTTGCCCAGGGTCACACAGCTAGGAAGAATCTGAGGATGGATTCAAGCTCAAGTCTACCTAATTCCAAGCCAACTGCTTTCTACCTACTAGGCCAATTGTTGTTCAGGAATTTTTCAGTTGTGCCTGACTCTTCATGACCCCATTTGGAGTTTCCTTGGCAAGGATACTAGAGTGATTTGTCATTTCCTTCTTCGGCTCATTTTACAGATGAGAAAACAGAAGCAAACAGGGTAAAGTGACTTACCCAGGGTCACACAGCTAGTAAGTGGCTGAGGTCAGATTTTAACTCAAGAAGATGAGTCTTCCTGACTCCAGGCCCAGTACTATCTACTGTGCCATCTAACTGCCCCACCTGCTTGGCAACATTACCTTTCAAAGGGAAAAAAGTTAGTGAGGACTAGGAGAAGAAGACAGTCTTAGCCTTGAAGGATAAGTAGGATTCCTATAAGGAAAAAAGGATGTTAGGAAGGAGGAGGCCAGTTAGAACAAAGATGCCTTGATTGACATAAGTGAGCAAGGTTGAACCAATAGGCATTACCCAGAGCAACACTTACACCTGGGGACATCCATAGGGGTGAAGCTGGCCAACAGGTCTCGGCACAATTGGCGGTCCCCCTCCACTTTGCTCAGCCAACTAGTGCAGTTGAAATAGTACTTGAGGTGGGGCCGCTTCATGTCAGTCAAGATGACCCTGTCCAAAAACCAGCTGGCACTCAGCCCTGTGTTGTCATGTTCAATTCTAGAGGAGAAGCAAAAAGCCAAATTATGGTCAGTGCCAAATGGGGAGAGCAGACCCAGGCGTTTATTTTATTGGCTAAGTTTTTACGTTTCAGCCAGATCATGGGCAACATCTTCACTGTGAATTCCCAGAAGTAGATTTACTTATCTGTACACCGTCACATTCTCCCAGTGGTATGTAAGCTCTTTGAGGACAGAGACTGTTCCATCTTTGTCTCTGGGGACCTTGCTAGCATAGTGCTTTGCAAAACTGAAAAGTCATAGAAGTTTGTCTTTGGGAGCCTATCTCCCAAGCACCTTCTCTTTAAGCAGCTCCTCTCCTTAATTATGGCATTTCTACCTTTCTCCCTCCACCCCTTTTCAGGGACCCTGAAGCCTTGGCTGTTCAAGGTCTCCATCACAGTAACCCACCCAGACCTACTCTCCCTTGGTGAGTGCCCCCACTCTGGAATTACAACACCATCCTCACCATTCTTCTGACAGAGTGAATTCATGGTTACTTCTTTATCTTCGGGAAGCTACTCTCAGCAGAACCCTTTGTTTTGGAAAGCATTCAACTGAATTCAGTTGAACTAACATTAGGGTCATAGATTCAAAGCCGAAACCCCAACCCTCTCACAAACAAATAAGAAACTGAGGCCCATAGAGTAAGTTGTACACGTAAGTAGTGAGTGGTAATGTCAAGTTTGGAAACCAGGTCCTCTGACTTCAAATCCAGTGCTCTTTCCTCTAAAGCACAACTGCTAATTTGTGTGAGACATTGTGCCTGAGGACAGAGACAAAAGACAAAGTCGTTTTTGCCCTCAAGGAGCATGAAAGAAGACTGGGAAAATTGAGAAGGTGGATTGTAAGTAACTTCGAGGCAACTGGAGGAAGGAGGTAGAGAGAACAACTGTTCAGTTGTATCTGACTCTTCATGACCCTGTTTGGGGTTTTCTTGGTAGTGATACTGGAGTGGTTTGCCATTTCCTTCTGCATCTCATTTTACAGATGAGGAAACTGAGGCAAAGAGGGTTAAGTGACTTGCCCAGGGTCACACAGCTAATGTCTGAGGCCAGAATTGAACTCATCTTCCTGACCCCAGACTTGGCACTCTATCTACTGTACCACCTACCTGCCCAACTACTGAGAACAATTGAGGGAATCAAAAAGGGTGGCACCTGAGCTGGGTGGTCTGGATAAGGGTTTACAGTGGCAGTTGCCCTCCAGATTTGTACCTCCTGCAAACCTTCCTGGAGGGATTTACATTTAACGAAAGAGGATGCCTTAAGTGGAAGAAATTACATCTTGACATTTTCAGGCCATGGGGATATATATACTTTGGACAGGTTGGCTTCTGGTTGCCTTCAAATCATACAACATAGCTACTAAGGCCAGCTCTGTTCAGGGGTTAGGCTTATAAAGGGGTAACAGCACTCTATTTGGATTTTAAAAACCTGGGTTTAAATCTCAGCTTCACTACTTACTTTTATATGCCCTTAGGCTAGTAGCCTTTCTTCTCTGGCCCTTAGTTTCCTTATCTATAAAATTAGGGAGCTGTTCTAGACCATGGGTGAGGAACCTGTGGCCTCAAGGCCACAATGTGGCCCTCTAGGTCCTCAAATGTGGTCCTTTGACTGAATTCAAACTTCACAGAACAAGTCCCCTTAATAAAAGGATTTGTTCTGTAAAGCATGGACTCAGTCAAAAGGTTGCAGCCAAGGACCTAGAAGGCCACATGTGGCCTCAAGACCACAGATTCCCCATTCCTGTAGACAATCCCTGGGGTCCTTTCCAGCTCTAAATCCTTACTATTCTGTGATCACCATGTGGACCAAGACACTCAGCTTTCTTCCACAGCCCTAGTCTGTGTGCCTGTCCCAGAACAGTATCTAACAAAGGCATTTGAATTTAACCTGTCAGGCAATAGGGAATTTTTATGGGTTCTTCTCTAGCTATCAGATTGGACAGAACTTCCTTCTCCTCTCCATATTCAGTTTACCCACACCCCAGAGAAAAGTTTTTGGAAAGTTCTGCTAGAGATTGCCATAGGAGAACCCGGAATTCCAGTTCTACTTGGGATTTTAAGCTCTCAATTTTGACAGAAGCTCTGAGGTCAATTTTCCCCTATACTTAGTAAGTCAACCTATCAATCAAGCAATCAACAAATGTTTATTTAGGGCTTGCTATGCTAAGTGATGGAGGAGAAAAAAGAAAAGTTGTTTTTTTTTAAAGTCCTTGACTTCAAGGGACATTCCACAGGAAAGACAACATGTAATTTACAAGTATATAAAGATGATATTTTTTAAAACTACAATGTAGTTTTGGCAGGGAGGGCACTAGTAGCTGGGGGAGGGAGTCAGGCAAAGGCTTCATACAGAAAGTAGAGCTTGAACAGAGTCTTGTTGGAGAAGAGGAATTCTTTAAGAAGGAGATGAGGAGGGAGCACCTTCCAGGCACTAGGAATGGCCAGTACAAAGGTACAGAGACAGAAGCTAGACCATGATGTATAAGAAACAGAGTGAAAGCTGATTTAGCTGGACTCTAGCATACAGGAAGGAGTTGGAGTCATGTATAGTGGAAAGAGAGTTCAGGTCAAGTTGTGAAGGATTTTAAAAGCCAAATGAAGGAAACTGTATTTGATTCTGTAAACAATAGGTAGCCAGTAGAGTCCAGGAAAGGAGCCTCACCTGATTTTGTAGATGGCACCAACATTGTTGGTTCTGACACGGAACACATCCACATTGGCTTTTTCAAAGGCAGATTCACTCCTATGATGTATGGGGACAGAAGTTAGTAAAGACCATCATTCCAAGCCCAGGACCCAGAAAGAAAACCAAAGGATGAAAACTCCTTCCTGCTCCACCACCTTTCTCCTGGGCCCCAAAGATCTTATTTGATTCAGCTTGGAGGGAAAATGGAGTGTTATTACCATAATCAATGGATATCAGGGAAGGTAAAAATAATCCCTTGTCTTTAGACAATCCTGAAACTTTTAAAAGCCATACCCTATTTAATCCATGTCATGCCTCCAAGGGAAGGAGGGGAGGTAATATGACCTCCGTTTTATAAATAATGAAACTGAAGCCAGAAATATTAAGTGACTTGCTCACAGTCACATTGGTAATTAGTGGTGAAGCCATAATCAACTATCTCAGATCAGTTATTTAGCCTCTGGGGAATGGGGAATGTATAGAAGGAGTGTTCAATACCTTTGGGGTTCTTGAGTCCAGTAGGTTTCACTGCTCCCCCACCCTCCTCAGGGCACAATATGACATCCCCAAAAAGGGGATGTAATGGTGGCCCCAAGTAGATGCAAACCTTGGGTACCACTCCAACAGGAAAGGAAATCAGAGTGAATTAGTATAGGAGAAGAGCAAGGTGAGGGAAGCAGAATACTTAGAATCTTCCAAACAGTGTGGATAGAGTAGAGAACACACCAGACATTCAGCAGCTGGCAACATCATGGCCTCCAGTCATAATAGGACATGGGTGGATGAAATCTCCTTTCATTATTCTTGAACAGACCTAAACTCAATTAGTTTAAAAGCAGCATGGGAAGAGCTTCCCAACACAACAGCAGTCTTGTTACGGAATCTTCTTAGACTGTTCTTCTGCTCCAGGAACTCCAGCTGGTTCATCTCTGGTTCTGGTCAAGACTACATCTGTCTCTCCTCACACAAGGGGGGGACCTGCTCTTCACTAGAACTGAGCTAATAAAGGTTACCTCTAAATGGAGAGTGCCCTCACATTACAATTAATGTGAACTAGAAATGAACTGTGAAACTTGTGAACTGGAAATCTCCAGGAGTCCAAATAGTAACCTCAACCCATAGACCAAATTTCAATGAAATATATTGAAAAGTCACAGTGATCACACAATGATGACTACTACCATGTAAACAGGAAGAACAAGAAGACAATCAAAACTGAAAGCTGCAAAATTACAGTGACCCACTTGGCCACAAAGAAGAGATATGAGGAGGTACCCTCGCCCACTTCTTTGCAGAGGTGGTGGACTATAGGCATGGAACACTACCTAAAATTGTCAGATTTTTTGGTTATTTTTGCTACACTTTATAGAGGTACAAAAGAGGGGTAGAATAAAATGGAAAATGTAGGTGATATGAAAATAAAGGTATCATTAAATTTCATTTGAATAAAATTAAATATAAACAGCAATTTTTAAAAAGTTCCAGAAGATGTGCCTGTTCAGATATTTGTATTGGCTGCCATATTGTTTCAAAGCAGTAGCCTGTGTCACAAATCAAATTTCAGATGTATCTTGATACCCTCCAATTGTATGTGCTTATTGTCTGTTTTTATAAATGAGTGTGCTGTTCATGCCAGAAATTTTATAGGCATTTGCTTTGTGATAAGTCAAACAGTGTTTCTTAGAGGCAAGGCTCAAAACGTCTGATAGACAGCTCACGCCACAAGCATAATTTTCAAATGTAGTGGAAGGTGCTTTTTTAAAACTTGTCTATGATTTACAAAGGCCTTGATCTGGCCCTGGGAAAAGCACATATTTAGCTGTAAAATATGGTTTCTGTTTGGAGAGAGAGAGATAGAGAAACAGATACAGAGGCAAAGACAGAAACAGAGACACTCTTAGTAGTCAGGGCCTATGCATATGTAAAGAAAACATTTCTACATAAAGAGAGAAACCAAGGGAGCTACATACACACACAAGTCATTGCCCTTGATATTCAAAGATGTCCTCATAATATTAGCAGTATGTTAAAAGAGCAGTATTCTATAGAAAGTGAAATGTCTATGACTCCTTGAGAGATAAAGGCTAAGCCTCAGGTCAGGCAGCATCCTTTGATTTTTCCCTCTGAAAAGATGAAAGAAAAGGTGATCAGAAATAGGTATCACCCTCCATTTGGGGGGAATGGTGGAAGATAAACTGATGAATAAATCTTGGATAATTCCAAAGGAGGACACCTCCCCAGTTCACTCAGCCAGAGACCCAGGTTGGCAGGATCAAAATTCCTAAAATTCCTGTTCCTGATCATTCAAATCCCTACCATGTTAGGGAGGGTTGGGGGAGGGGAAGAGAGACCCAAAAGGATGTCAGCCCAATTAGGTACAGTTAACAAAGCCCAAGAGTAGTAAAATGACATAGTCCAAGGTGGGATGAACCAGAAACCATATAAGACCAATTGAGAGTTGATGAAGTAGCTATATACAAGAAGCCAAGCAGAAGGAAAAAGAAGAATCCATGGCAATTCTGCTAAACGCACATGAGAGAGAATATACTATAGAGGAGAAGTAGGTAGCAGCAAGACAGGGGTCAGTGTCCTTTCCTGCAACCTTTTAGCCCCAAATGATATTCTGGATTGGTCATTGAGAACTAGTCACACAGGTTCCTCCTTCCACTACATCTATATTGCTCTGGGTTTAGAGTCTAGACAGAGAAGTAAGCATGCAAGTTCAGGTAGGTTTAAGACAATTATTTTTCAGGGAATAAAAATCACCAAAATTGCATACTCTTTCATCCTTTTCTTGTGAGTGGAGAGAGAGGGTGCTGCTTTCTTACCTGGGTCCTTCTGGATCTAATAGCAGCATGAGAGAAAGGAGCACGCATCTCCCTTCCAACACACCAGCACCCAACAGAAACCCTGCTGATACCAGCTGCAAGCAAAGCATGGCATTTTAGCTTCTGGTCACCCTGCTCTAGAGAGCCAGCCCGGATTCAGCCCCTACCCCAAATGCCATGCAGTCTCCATCAGTGAAGTCTTGATAATGGAAACGGGATTCAGAAAGATACATGAGATTCAATCCTTTTGCCATATTGTAAAAAAAAGTGGTATAGAATCAGAGGCCCTGGTAAAATGGGGAAGAATCTACCAGGAAGCTACAGGAGGGTGATTTCCTTCTGTTCCTGTGTCAGCTCCTAAGAGAAATACTGCCTCTGGCTGTGGACTGATTGATTGGGACAACACCAAGCATATCATCACATATCTGTTAGGTGCTGAATACAGACTGTCTGATTATGCTGGTGATTCATTACCTCTGAAACCCCCTTCATCAAAGGGCAGGCAAGCCCTAGGATTTCACTCCACCCAAAGGCCGATTATTTTTATCACTGTGTCTTCAACTAATGTTCATGCCTCACTCTCCACCCCTTTTTGGAATATCCTCCCTACTCCTCACCCCGCCCCCCATGCCTTCTCTCTGCTTATCCAAAATCTATCCATTCTGCAAAACCTCTTCCAGGAAGTCTTCTATGATTAATCCTACTGCATCCTGATTTCATTATTGTATTCCCTTGGGATTTACACAGCTCATGGAAGTGTTTCCCCACCTAAATTTGATCATATTCTGATAAAATAACTCAATTCCTTTGATCCAGATTGACCTATTCACTGCTTCAGATTTTCAACAGGTAGGGAAGGGACTAGGAATTATGGGTGGGAGGAACAGGACATGAGAAAAATAAGTCCAATTTGTTTTAAGTTTATAGGTTTTAAGGAGCCTAGGCTTTTAGTAGCAAGTGTTTGGCAATCTGATAAAAATGTGCTATGTGCTAGCAATTGGAAATTATTGTTCTGTATTACTCTAGCATGCACTGGTCTGTATGTGACTTTGGAATTCTTCATTTGTAACATGTGCAAATGCCTTCTCTCCCCAAAGCACAAGCTCTCCTAGGATAGTGTGAAAAATAATTTGCAGTGAAGTTTCCCCATTCTGAAAAATCAAATCTAGAGTGGCCTCCGCATCCACCAGGCCTAAGTTTAGAAGTCACCAGACCTTGCAGGAATCTGAGACTTAGAGCAATGGGGACCCTCCCCAGTGCTACCTCAGCACAAGATACGCCAAATAAGGACAGAAGTGCTTTCTCAAACATACATTGGGTGATCTACTGTTTCCTTGTTTTGGTACCTGAGGTAGATTGCCAAGTTTAGATTGTACACCTAACTTCCAGCCAATGGAAGAAAAGGGTCGGGAAGGGGATGGGAGAGAATTCCTCGTTTTGGTTTTATAACTTCACCATTTCCTTTTGTAAATTGCTTCTCCTCCCTGACCATTTGTCAGGAGGGTGGACCTTTCTCAAGCTCATAAATAAACTGTTCTTTTCTGCTTCCTACCTTGAGAAACTTCTGAATATTATTTGGGTAAGGATTTCTGTTGCACATTGTTTTGGGGTGCACACAGTAGAAATGGCATCTTCTACTTTTTTTTAAAGCAGTTGGGGTTAAGTAACTTGCTCAAAGTTACACGGCTAGTTATTTATGTGTGGGTGCTAATTTTCTGAGGCCAGAGCTGATCCTGGGTCCTCCTGACTCCGGGGCCTGCACTCTTACTGCACCACCTAGCTGTCCCTCATCTTCTACTTTTTGGTATCCCCCACAGCTCCTAGCATGGGAGTAGTCAACCAGTAAGTGCTTGGAGCTATTAACCTTCAGGAGAGAAGGAAATTACCCAAGTAGGTTGTTTCAAAAACTTAATTTATAAATTCCTCCCAAGAGACCAAGCACCTGTATACCTGCCTTAATCCAGAGTGAGCTACAAATAGTGGTCCCAACTCTCCCTCAGGCTATAGACATATACCAGCAAGCCCTTCTCGCACCCAGCAGGGAGTATGATAGAGGAAAGAGAATAGTCTTTAGGATCAGCGAGCATCTTTGTGGCTCCTGCAATCCTAAAATCTGTACCTCACCTGCCTAGAACTTTCAGACCTGTCATCCTTTCTAACCTAGCTAATTCTAGATTTGACCTATTATTTAGCTAGCCTGCAATATTTACCTAATCCCTTCAGACCTTAAATAGGTAGATAAGTAGATCTTGGATTTGACCTGTTACCTTCCTAACCTACAGTATCCAAATGGTCCCTCCAGCTTTGTCTGCCCCTCTAGGCTTGAACCACTGCCCAGCTGACCTGGGATCCCTACCAAACCACCCAGAATCATTGGACTCTTGATCCTGGACCCTCCTGACCCACTGTGCTTTGCTGGTGCTTCCACTATCAAAAAACAAACAAACAAAAGAATCAAAACAAAAAAAACAAAAAAAAAGAACAAAAGAATCTATCCTACCCTATTTCAGGTGTCCATTCAGGTGGCTGTTTAGTTCCTGGAGGCAGTGATGGCCTTAGGAGTATGTAGACTCAATGACTGCCCAAGAATTTTTTCCAAGAAGTCGTGAAGGCACCCTCAACAACAAAAAAAATGCTCTCCCTCCCTCCCATTCACTGAAGGTTCAGATTCCTCTACCAGGAAACAAAGCCTTTTATACCCCAGTAAGAGATAAGGCTTAAATTTCAGATCCCTATGGGGGATGGGTTAGAGGGACTTACTTTTATATTGGGGAAGGGTGAGGGGAGGGAGTATCAGCCCCTTTTCTGAAAGTTTCATGGGAGGAGGGAAAAGAGCTGAAGAGCTTTGGATGCTTAGAAAAGAGGTGGGGTGCTAGACATGATCTTTGCCCACTTCTTCCCAGTTTTAGACTCTCCCCATAGCAGAGCACTGCAGCTATTCCATATGGCAAAAGAGATGGATATTTCATGTAGTCTTGTTACCATGCCCATTTCATTTGGATGACAGCCTTCCATGAACAAGTCACTCTTTGAAGTGTAAGGTTTATATGAAGATGATACCCTATTCTGCAGGAATCAACAAAACAGGAAGTTACATTCATATTCCCAAACATCACGCCACAGCCCACTTTTGAAGGAATCAAGGCCCCAACATGGCTCACAGATAGGGTCCTATAGAATATGATGGGCATTTTCTACAGGAATCATGGCGCTTGCTCAGAGGAAATCTCAGCCCTTGTGTTCACCCCTTCCCAGCTACCCTACGCATACTGAATATACAATGTAATGTAAAAACAGGACTTATGGACAGTAGCCCAGAATCTTGGAGTGGCTCCAAGGTAATACCCTTTTAGCCTCTCTGAAAACTATTCATAGCATCGAGGCAAAATAAAAATCACATGAGATTAGGTCTTGGGTCCTAGTCCTGGTTTTGCCATTAATTCTTTATTAACATGAACAAGGTATTTCCCTTCTCTGGGCCCCAGTGCCTTGATTTCTTCACCTATAAAATAAAGAGGTTAGACTAGATCATTGGTTTTGAAAATGTGATTCTTTGGGGTGTCCATGAAACCCTCTAGGCAGCTGTGAGGCCAAAATTATTTTCATAATAATACTAAAACATTTTCATTTCTAATATAGTCAATATTGATAAAGAGAACCCACAGAAACAAAAGCTCTTTGGAGGGCTCAATATTTTTAAAAGTATAAAGGGGCCCTAATACCAAAAAAAAACCCTTGAGAACCCCTTAATTAGATGATCTCTAAAGTCTCTTTCAGTTTTGTCTTTGAACTTCCTCTCTCTCTCTTCCTTTCCCCCTCTCCCCCTCCTCCCTCTCTCTTTTCTCTCTCTTTTCTCTCTCTTTTCTCTCTCCCTCTCCCTCCCTTTCTCTCTCCCTCTCCCTCTCTCCTCCTCTCCCCCCTCTTCTCTCTCTCTCTGTCTCTCTCTGTCTCTGTCTCTTTCTCTCTCTCTCTGTCTCTGTCTCTCTCTGTCTCTGTCTCTCTCTCTCTCTCTGTCTCTCTCTGTCTGTCTCTGTCTGTCTCTGTCTCTCTCTGTCTCTCTCTCTCTCTCTCTCTGTCTCTCTCTGTCTCTCTCTCTCTGTCTCTCTCTGTCTCTATCTCTATCTCTCTCTTTCTCTCTCTCCTTGTATGCATGTGTGTGTGTGTGTGTGTGTGTGTGTGTGTGTGTGTGTGTGTGTTATCTCCCCCATTGTACTAACAGCCAGGTTTAAAAGATCGTTCTTCCATTCTTTTCTATAAAAACGTTTTCATCAATTAGCGGTCATGCAAAGCGTTCTCACAAATATAAAAGAGCATCTGCTCCTCATACCAACCCCAGGAAGTAGATAGACAGGGATTCCCTCCCCCAGCTCAGGGAAGAAGAAACTGATGCTGGAGAAGAAAAATGATCTCCCCAAAGTTCATAGTCAAAGTAGCTTGTTTCAAAACAGGGTAGAGCTGAGGTCTCCTAACTCCTCATCTAGGGATCCTTCACCCAAACCAAAAACAAACTTGAGAAAAGACTGGCCTCAGTTAAGGGTTAGTTATTTTAGTGAATAAAATGCTTTGCATAATTCATTTTAATGACGTATAAGAATCCAGACTAATGGTTCACAAGAAATAGTCCTGCTTCAATGGAAACAGAAGAATCATTTGACAATAGTACAGTTTTGTTTTGGCATGGTGCTGCCAATATGAAAGCAATTTATAGCCTCTGACATAGGTTATAAATGCCCTCTCCTCTGATATTTGTTTCTGTTAGTAATTGAGCTAGCAAACCACTTTCTAAAAACAAACTCTAAGCCTCAGCACAGCTGCTGTCAGGAATGATTGGACATTGGACATCCCAAATGAGCAAGGCCAGAATTTGGGTATGTGACAGTGTAGGGAAACTATGCCCAAGGGAGAGGATGCCACAGGAAGAGCACAGTGGCTCCATCACATAAATCTTCATTCAGAAAAATCCTTTGTCACTTTAAATGTTGGTGGTCACCAGATTGTCTTCTTCCCAGACGTTGCCAGGATAGCCCCACCTACTGCAGCTTGGCCAGAGCCCTGGCCACCAGGAGGCTTTTCTAGGATACTCACTTGCTAGAGAGATGGAGCTTAGGAGATAGCCCGTTCTCCCCAAAAATGGTGATGAAGACATTGGCATCAGTGCCTGCACCCCGGACATCACCAGTCATCGTGATCACCTCATACACTGAGGAAGGAGAGAGGAATACATGATTGAAAGTGATGGAGGAAATCACTCAGATTCATCATATCTAGAAGCGTCAGGGCCCCTAAAGATCAGCTGGTCAAACCCCTTGTTTTACAGAAGAAGGAACCAAGGCCCAGAGATGGAAATTTTCCCATAACCATACAACTATTAAGTTACGGAGCCAGGATTTGAGCCCAAGTCCCCTCACTCCTGACAGTAATGGCATCAAGGCTTCCCAGATAACAGGTCATACTTCCAAGAACCCTGGTTCCAAACTCTCTCCAGGCTGATCTCATAGCACTTCCCTTTGGGTATACAACCAAACTGGCCTCTTTGCTGGCTTCCTACAAAGCCGGTACCAGATACCACATGCTACAGGAGGCTTTCCTTGATTCCCCTCCCTATCCCCACCCCACTCCACTCTTGTTGCTGGGTTCTCCTACTCCCCACCCCTGCCCAATTATTTTGTAACTGATAGCCATATGTAATTGTATATACTTCGTGTAGAGTGGTTCTCTCTGAATAGTAACATTAACTGTTCTTCTGCTTTTGTAGCCCCAGAACCTAACAGGGTGCCTGGACCTTGGCAGGCCCTCATTGAATATCTTCTTCTTCATTGTTCTGTTGCCCACAAAGGAATCATGCACAAAGCCAAGTGCCAGAGCCCAGAGACCCAGGATGTCCCTGATGTATGGAAGGGCCTGGAGACATTTCTGAATCACAGAGACATCCAGAAAGGACATTAAAAGTCGAATGGTCCACTGCCTCATTTTCATACGGGAAAACGGAGGTCCTGAGAGGTGAGGACATTTGTCTTAAGTTGCACCGTGAATTAGTGGAAGAGATAGGACATGTCTTAGACATGTTCCTATCCCTCCATTCAAAGCCAAGTCCAGTATGTTTAATCTCTCAAGAATTCTACACCTCTCCAGGGAGCATTTCCTTGTCTATCATCTCCCTCAAGGAGATAATCTACCACCACACCTTCAACTGTCTCCTCAACCTCAATTCATCTATATCTCTAGTCCTGACCTCTTTCCCAGCTCTAATAACAACATCCAACTACCTGATGGGTGTGTCTACTTGGATCACAGAAGCATGAAGATAGTGTGGTATAGGAGTGACAGACCTAGGAGAGCCCAGTTTAACTTACAGTTCTAATACTAGCTAGCTGTGTGAACTTTACCGCTCTGGTCCTCAGTTTTCATATCTGCAAGATGGAACATTACCTGTATTTGAGTGCTTGTTGACTTTTTCTAATTTGCCTGCGTCCTTCCTAAAATGTGGTACCCAGAAATAAACAATAGTCCCCATGTAATCTGACCAGCTCTAAGCAGAGTGTGACTGCTAACTCCCTCAGTTGGAAACTCTTTCTATTAAGGTAGTTCAAAATAGCATTGACTGTTTTGGAGGCTACCTTATACTGAGATTGAATTCCACTAAAATGCTCAAGTCTTTTGCTTATAAAGTTTCTAGCCAAGACACTCCTAACCAGTACTTGTGAATGGTCCACAAAATTTCTCTCTCCATTTCTTTCTATTTCTCTGTGTCTCGGTCTTTCCATTTCTCTGCCTCTATTTCTCTTCTGTCTCTTTTTCTCTCTCTGTTTCTTTCCACCTCTCTGTCTCTTTCTCTGTTTCTCTCCATCTCTACATATCTCTTTCCATCTCTGTCTCTATTTCTCTTCTGTCTCTTTCTGTCAACAGTATGACCACATATTGTTCAGTCTACCTCCACAACATATGTCACAGACATTGTCCCACCCACATACCCACCCCCCCCACCCCACCCCCCCACCCCCCGCAGCTCCTCATCCCCTTTTATTTGGATTATTACAACAACCACCTAATGGAATTCCCAGCTTCTTACCCTCTATAATCCATTTTCCTCAGAGCTGACACAACCATCTTCCTAAAACACAAGTCTGACTGTATCATTCTCCTGCTGAAAAACCTTTTGTGGTTCCTTGTTGCCTCTGGGATAAGATAACAGCCTCCTCAGTTTGACATTAAAACCCTTCACAGTTGGCCTACAGTCTACCTTTCTAGGTTTCCTGCACATAACTCCACTTCACATGCTCTATACTCTAGCCAAATTATCCAACTTGCCAGTCCCCAGACCTGGCATGTCATCTCCTGACTCTGTCACCCATGCCCAGAATGGAGCCTCCTTACCTATGCCTCTTAGAATCTCTAGCTAATTTTCATGACCCATCTTTGGAGAAGCCTTTCTTCTAGCTATTAGTGTTCCCTCTCTCTTCTTTTTTTACTTTATTTTTTTTTGTCTTTATTAATTTGTTTGTTTACTTTTAGTTTACAAGATTCAATTCCATAATTCCTCGAGTTTCAAATTTTCTCTCCCTGCCTCCCCTCCCCCCCAACCAAGACGGCATATAATCCAGTATAGGATGTGCAAATTCTTTCACATTAGACATTAGTCAGGTTACAAAGGCAGATTTACTAGATGTAATGAAAAATGGTAAAGAGGAAATAAAACAAAACAATAAAAAGAAAAAGATCAAGGAATTTGCTTTAATCAGGATGCAAACTCAGTTCTTTCTAGTTCTTTCTCTGGATGTAGGCATTTCTCTCCATCATGAGTCTTTTGGGATTGACTTATATCACTGCATTGCTGAGAAGAGTCCAGTCTATCATAGTTGGTCATCACACATATGTTGTGTCTGTGATTGTATACAAATTTTTCCTGGTTCTACTGTTCTTACTCAACATCAGTTCATATAAGCCTCTCCAGGTAAATATGAAGTCCATCTGCTCCTCATTTCTTATAGCACAATAGTATTCCATTACATGCATATACTACAACTTGTTCAGCCATTCCCCAATTGATGGGCACCCCCTTAATTTCCAATTCTTTGCCACCACAAAAAGAGCTGCTATAAATATTTTTGTACATATGGGTCTTCCTCTCACTTCTATGATCTCTTTGGGATATAACCCTAGAAGTGGTATTGCTGGGTCAAAGGGTATGAAATTATTTATAGTCCTTTGGGCATCATTCCAGATTGCTCTCCAGAATGGCTGGATCAGTTCACAACTGCACCAGCAATGCATTAGTGTTCCAATTTGCCCACATCCTCTCCAGCATTTGTCATTTTCCTGTTTTGTCATCTTAACCAATCTGTCTGGTGAGATGCAGTACCTCAGAGTTGTTTTGATTTGCATTTCTCTAATCAAAAGTGATTTAGAGGGGCGGCTAGGTGGCGCAGTGAGTAAGAGCACCGGCCTCGGAGTTGGGATGACCCGAGATCAAATCCGGCCTCAGATAATGAACACCCACACATAAATAATGACTAGCTGTGTAACCTTGAGCAAGTTACTTAACCCCAATTGCTTTTAAAAAAAAAAGTGATTTAGAGCATTTCTTCATATGCTTATAGATATCTTTAATTTCTTTCTCTGAAAACTGCCTATTCATATCCTTTAACCATTTATCAATTGGGGAATGGCTTGTATTCTTATAGATTTGACTCAGTTCTCTGTATATTTTAGAAATGAGTCCTTTATCAGAGACATAGGCTGTAAAAATTCTTTCCCAATTTCTCACCTCCCTTTTGATCTTGGTTACATTGGTTTTGTTTGTACAGAAGCTTTTCAATTTAATGTAATCAAAATTATCCATTTTGCATTTTATAATGTTCTCTAATTCTTGTTTGGTCATAAAGTCTTTCCCTCTCCACAAATCTGACAGGTAAACTATTCCTTGCTTTCCCAGATTGCTTACAGTATCATCCTTTATACCTAGATCATGCACCCATTTAGACTTGATTTTGGTATATGGTGTTAGATAATGGTCTAAGCCCAGTTTCTGCCTTACTATATTCCAGTTTTCCCAGCAGTTTTTGTCAAATAGTGCGTTCTTATCCCCAAAACTGGGGTCTTTGGGTTTATCAAACAATGTCATTTATCCAATCTATTCCATTGATCTACTACTCTATTTCTCAGCCAGTACCAAGTAGCTTTGATGACTGCTGCTGTATAATACAGATTAAAATCCGGTATAGCTAGTCCACCTTCCCTAGCATTTCTTTTCATTAATTCCCTTGATATTCTAGACCATTTGTTCTTCCAAATAAATTTTGTTACTATTTTGTCTAACTCTATAAAGTAGATTTTTGGTAAATTGATTGGTATGGCACTAAATATATAATTTAATTTGGGTAAAATTGTCATTTTTATTATATTAGCTTGACCCAGCCATGAGCAATTGATATTTTTCCAATTAGTTAGATCTGACTTTATTTGTGTGAGAACTGTTTTGTAGTTGTGATCATATAGGTCCTGGGTTTGTTTTGGCAGGTAGATTCCCAAATATTTTCTAATGTCTACAGTGACTTTAAATGGGATTTCTCTTTCTATCTCTTGCGGTTGAATTTCATTAGAGATATACAGGAATGCCAAGGATTTATGTGGGTTTATTTTATATCCTGCAACTTTGCCAAATTTATTTATTGTCTCTAGTAGTTTTTTACTTGATTCTCTAGGATTCTCTAAGTATATCATCATATCATCTGCAAAGAGTGATAGCTTGGTCTCTTCCTTGCCTAATTTGATTCCTTTGATTTCTTTTTCTTCTCTAATTGCTACTTCGAACATTTCTAGTACCAGATTGAATAAGAGGGGTGATAGTGGACACCCTTGTTTCACTCCTGATCTTATTGGAAATGCTTCTAGCTTATCCTCATTGCATATAATACTTGCTGATGACTTTAAATAGGTGCTACCTATTATTTTAAGGAAGGCTCCATTTATTCCTATACTTTCTAGTGCTTTTAACAGGAATGGATGTTGTATTTTGTCAAAAGCCTTTTCTGCATCTATTGAGATAATCATATGGTTTCTGCTAGTTTTATTGTTGATATGATCAATTATACCGATGGTTTTCCTAATATTAAACCATCCTGGCACTCCTGGAATAAATCCTACCTGATCAAAGCGTATTATTCTTGTGATAAGTTGCTGTAGTATTTTAGCTAATATTTTATTTAAAAATTTTACATCTTTATTCATGAGGGAAATTGGTCTATAATTTTCTTTCTCTGTTTTATCTCTTCCTGATTCAGGTATCAGTGCCATATTTGTGTCATAGAAAGAATTTGGTAGGATTCCTTCTTCACTAATTTTCCCAAATAGTTTGTAGAGTATTGGAATCAATTGTTCTTTAAATGTTTGATAGAATTCACTAGTAAATCCATCTGGCCCCAAAGATTTTTTCCTAGGGAGTTCACTGATGGCTTCTTTAATTTCTTTTTCTAAGATGGGGTTAAGTAATTTACTTCCTCTTCAGTTAATCTGGGCAACTTGTATTTTTGTAAATATTCATCCATTTCACTAAGATTGTCAAATTTATGTGCATACAATTGGGAAAAATAATTCCTAATTATTGTTTTGGTTTCCTCTTCATTGGAGGTAGATTCATCCTTTTCATTTTTGATACTCATAATTTGGTTTTCTTCTTTATTTTTTTTTATCATATTGACTAAAGGTTTATCAATTTTATTGGTTTTTCATAAAGCCAGCTCTTAGTTTTATTTATTAATTCAATAGTTTTCTTAATTTCAGTTTTATTAATCTCTCCTTTGGTTTTCAATATTTCTAATTTAGAATTTAATTGGGGATTTTCAATTGTTCTTTTTCTAGCTTTTTCAATTGCATGCCCAATTCATTGACCTCCCTTTTCTCTAATTTATTCATGTATGCACTCAGGGATATAAAACTTCCCCTAAGAACTGCCTTTAATGCATCCCACAAATTTTGGTATGTTATCTCATTATTATCATTCTCTTGAATGAAATTACTGATTGTTTCTATAATTTCTTGTTTGACCCACTCATTCTTCAGGATTAAATTGTTTAATTTCCAATTAGTTTTTTAGTTTATCTTTCCATGGCCTTTTATTACATATAATTTTTATTGCATCATGATCTGAGAAAGATGCATTTAATATTTCTGCCTTTCTGCACTGAATTGTGAGGTTTTTATGCCCTAGTATGTGGTCTATTTTTAAGTATGTACCATGAACCACTGAGAAGAAAGTATATTTCTTTTTATCCCCATTCAGTTTTCTCCAGAGATCTATCATATCTAATCTCTCTAAAATTCTATTTGCCTCCTTAACTTCTTTCTTGTTTATTTTTGTAAGGGCCCGCCTTACTGGGCTGATGTCAAACTCATCTCTCCAGCCGCCTCTGCAGCACTCCAATCGCCTTCAAAGAATCTGGTCACCCTACTACGACCCTTATGGTAGCCCTACCTCGACCCCTCGGAGGTAGGTCACCACACTGCAACCTCTGGTTCGCCCCCACGAACCCCTCAGGGGAGCCTGCTCCTCCCAAACAGAGGAGTCCTGACACCAAGATGTAATGTCTTGCCGTTTAATCTCTTTCTCGTTCACAATCCCCTCTTCTCTCCCTCCTCTCGATTTCACCTTGCCTTCCTCCTTTTATCTCCTTTCCCCTCCCCCGACTCTGTTCCCCCATGTACCTCAGCAGTAGCAGGCTTCTCATGGCAGGGGAGTGCTCCCCTGTTAGCAGCACATACTCAATACCCCAAAATCACAGGGCAGAATATACGCTCAGGTGCCTCTAACCCTTAGCCTGAGTTGCTCTATCATTTGCCTGAGTTTTCTGTGGGTTCTCAGAGTTCGGGTAGAGTCTTAAAGGGCCCCAATAATTTTGAGGTTAGATTTATCAAGTTCAGAGAGGGGGAGATTAAGGTCATTAAGGTCCCCTGCTGGTATAGTTTTGCTAGCTATTTCTTCCTCTAATTCCTTTAACTTCTCCTCTAGGAATTTGGACACTATACCACTTGGTGCATATATGTTAAGTAATGATATTGCTTCATTCTCAATGGTGCCTTTTAGCAGGATATAGTTTCCTTCCTTATTTAATTAGATCTATTTTTGCTTTTGCTTTATCTGAGATAAGTATTGCTACCCCTGCTTTTTTTACTTTAGCTGAGGCATAATATATTCTACTCCAGCCTTTTACCTTTACCCTATGGTTATCCCTTTGTTTCAAATGTGTTTCTTGTAGACAGCATATTGTAGGATTATGGTTTTTAATCCATTCTGCTATCTGCCTCTGTTTTATGGGAGAGTTCATCTCATTCACATTCACAGTAATGATGACTATCTGTCTCTTCCCCTCCATCCTATTCCCTCCCCTGCTTATGTCTTTGTTTCTTCCTTCTCCCTTCCCCTCCTTAAAGGTTTCCTTTTTGACCACCATCTCCCTCAGTGTTCCCACCCGGTGACCCCCCTTCTTTACCTACCCTCTTCCCTTACTACTATTTCCCTCCCCTCTACTCCCCCCTTTTTATCCCCACCTTACCCTCCTACTACTGTCAGGACACAATAGATTTTTATACTTATCAGAGTATGTTATTCCCCCTTTGACCCCAAACCAATGAGAGCAAATTTCATACAGTGCTCCTCTCCCCCCGCCCTCGCTTTTCCTCTATTTAATAAATTTTCGTGTATTTTTCATATTAGAATCTTAAACTTAATTGATTATGTTGATCCCACTTTGAACCAGAACCAGTGAGAATAATGTTTAAATGATGTTCCTCTCCCTCTTTCTTTCCCCTCTACTATAGTGTGTTTTTATGCCTCTTCGAACGGCATAATTTACCTTTTTCTGTCTCATCCTTTCCTTTTATCCCATTACAATCCCTTTGACCCCCTTAATAAGGTTTTTTTTTTACCTTCAGATTAGTTCATTCATACCCCCACCCTCTATCTATGTATAACCCTTTTAAAGGTCATGATAATCATATAAATTTCAATATTGACAGTTATCAGCTTCTCATATAGGGATGTGAACATTTTGCTCTTGTTGCATCCCAAGTTATGTGTGTGTGTGTGCATGAGTGTGTGTGTGCATGTATGTATGTGTGAGTGTGTGTTTTCTTTGTTTGCCTTTTTATGTCTTTGTTGGGTCTTGTAATTGGAGATCAAATTTTCCATTGAGCTCTGGCTTTTTCATCAGGAAAGTCTGAAAGTCCCTTATTTCATTAAATGACCATCTCCTTGCCTGAAAGATTATGCTCAGTTTTGCCAGGTAGTTAATCCTTGGTTGCAGTCCTAGCTCTTTTGCCTTATGAAATATCAAATTCCAATCCTTCCAATCTTTTAATGTAGAAGCTGCTAGGTTCTGTGTGATCCTGACTGTAGTTCCACAATATTTGAATTGTTTCTTTTTGGCTGCTTGCAGTATTTTTTCCTTAATCTTGTAATTCTGGAATTTGGCTACTATATTTCTTGGAGTTTTCAATTTGTGATCTCTTTCAGGAGGAGTCTGGTGAATTCTTTCGATAACTATTTTATCTTCTGATTCCAGGACTTCAGGACAGTTTTCTTTGACAACCTCTTGGAGGATGTTGTCCAGGCGGCTTTTTTCATTGTGGCTTTCCAGTAGACCAATAATTCTTAAGTTATCTCTCCTGGATCTGTCTCTAGGTCTTTTCCAGTGAGATATTTTACACTTTCTTCCAATTTTTCAACCTTCATGTTTTGTTTGATTGACTCTTGGTGCATCATAGAGTTCTGAGTTTCAATTTGACTGATTCTAATTTTTAGCAAATTATAGTCTTTGGTTAGTTTTTGAAGGTCCTTTTTTAGGGAGGTATTTTCTCCAATTACTTCACTAATTTTACTTTTTAAGGATTTGTTTTCTTCAGTGAAATTTTTTTCCAATTTGGTCACTGCCTCCCTGATTTGGTCTTTAAAATCTTTCTTAAGCTCTTCCAAGAATGCTTTTTGGGCTTAAGACCAGTTCATATTTCCTTCTGTGGTCTCAGGTGAGTATAGAGTCCAAGCTGTCCTCTGTATTTGGTTGTTCTTGATCTACATAATAAGCTCTCATTGATTTTCTTGCCTTCCCCTTCTCCTTCTCAGCTTCCTTCTTTCCCATTGTAATTTCCTATTTCCTAATTTCTCAGGCTGGGAGCTAAGGGCCTGGTTGCTGTAGCCTCTGGGTGTCTAGTTTGAGGCCAAGGCAGGAGTCTCAGTGTTCCCCCTGAGGTATGCTGAGGCTGAGGCACACAGAGTAATTTATGGAGGAGTGGTGGTCTAGTCACTTCAGATTTCTGCCTCTATACCCCTGGGCTACAGCTCAGGCAGGCTTTTGCTGGTCAGGTGAGGTGGGGTTTGTTGGGACCCCTCCCCCTCTTCTCTTCGGACTCCTTGCTGCCTTACACCCCTTCTCAATGACTCCCAAGCCCAAGGCTATTTCCACTATCTCAGGATTTCACTCTGGGTGGGACACTTATCTTTGGGTTTTCTAGGTCAGGGAGGGGGAATCAGAGCAGCTGGAGTTTACTTTGTTATCCTGGGCCCTGGACGGACAGGCAGACGATTTCTAAACTTCCAGCCTGGGGGCTGATAGCCCCAGGAGAAGCTGTTGTCTCTGCTGGGGGCCCTGAGCCCTCTTTTACCCAGCTCCAGTGATTCCTCCCATCCTGTGGTAAGATGCTGGTGAGACAGCTGTGAATCGCCCTTGGGATGGATGAGTCTGCCAGCTGGGGCTCCTTCTCTCTCTGCTGTAGTCCACCCTCTAGTCCAACCTGCTGCAGCCCCCATGTGCTCCAAGCTCCCCCTGTCCGGACCCATGTGGGCACTTTCCTGGGCTGGATTCTGCCACACTCCGTCTCCCAGTGGATTCCGTCACTCCAAAATCCATTCAGATTCACTTTTTAAGGTTTAGTAACAGGATTCATGGAGGAGCTTAGAGAAGTTACTACTTCTGTTCTATCATCTTGGCTCTACCCCTTCTCTTTTCAAAATGATCATTTGTATACTTGTCTATTCATATGTTGTATTCCCTTCATAATATATAAGCTTCCTGAGGACAGGCTCTGTTTTGTGTTTTGGCTCTGTATTCCTGGAGACAAGTACAGTTCCTTGCATATACCATAATAGGTACTTAGTAAATGCTTGTTGGATCATTTAGATGGTTTTCAAACCCAAGTGTAGGACCTTACATTTATCCCTTTTAAATTTCATCTCATTGTTTTAGACTGTCACAATCTATTTGGATCCTAATTTTTGTCATCAAACATATTAGCTATCCCTCTGAGCTTCATGTCATCTGCAAATTTGATAAGTTCGCCATCTATGCCTTCATCCAACTTTTATTAAAATGTTGAAAAGAACAAGGCCATGACACTACACTACAAATATCTCTTCAGTCTGACACTGATCCATTAATCAGCATCCTTTGGGTCTAGAGATTCAGCTGGGTTTGAATTCACCTAACAACCAATATCTCTCTGGCTTATCTATAAAGATGGCAGGGGGTGGGTTAGCAGATATTTTGCTGAAATCTAGCCAGACTCTGTTTTGGTCATTCTATCCATCTAGAAACACTAACCCAAAAAGGGGAAGAGGGAAATGAGATTAGTCTGATATGATTTCATATTATAGAATTTAGAACCAGGAAGAACTTTAGAAATTAACAGATGGGCAAACTGAGACAGAGAGGTTCAATAATTTACCCACAATCATGATGAAATAAGAATCAGAACCAAGATTGAACCCTTAATCTCTGACTTCAAGACTAATTATTTGCTCTACTATACTGCCTCTTCTTGTTCTGATGAACTCATGTTGACTCTTAATAATCACCACTTCTTTTAAGAGAGACCATCTTTTTCACAGCATATTCTAGGATTTGCCAGAAATTGGTGTCAGGCTCACCAGACTAGAGTTTAAAGAATCCAACTTCTTCCTCTCAAAAATCATCAGCAACTCAGGAGAGAGAGCTGCAAATTTTTTTCAGTTACCTATATTGACCTACTTATCTGGGTCTGATGACTTGAACTTATAAAGGACAACTTAGATCTCTTACCTTTACTTAAATTTTCTGTTAACCAATTCTTGTTCAATACTTCTAAGCCTAAGGTCATTCCTCTTAGTAGAGATAAAAGAAGCAAAGGAGGAATTGAAAAACTCTCTGCTCTCAATTCATCATCTACCCTGGATTGTGGTACTTAGTTCCCCACCCTCATTTTTACCTTCTATATAGGTCTTTTAAAAATCTACATTAAGAAATGAGTTTTCTGTATACAGACAGTTCTTGCTTTATGTAAATTCACATTATGTAAACAATTCTGAAAGAAAAGATGGATCCAAATACTTCAAGATTTTTAAGTTAAAGACTAGTTGCTTTTGTCAGATATATAGGGTGGGGTGGGGGGAAGAGGGCTGCTGTTCAAGCATCTCTTAAAATAAATATTTAAAAATTACACAGCCAGTCCCCAGTGATAAAGTTTAGGTGCAATGGGTGGGGAAGGGGCAACATATGGCACACCTATGTTAACTTTGCTGTACAGTACTATGCATATATTATCATTAACTTTATCATTTCATAATTCTCTTTATTATCATGGTGCAGTATTTCATATATCTGCATTTTAGTACATTTTATGATTTGTGTAAAGGTATTATTTTGTGTATGCCTTTGTTGTATAGGCTAAGTTAAGTGCGTGGGTGGGTAGGGACAAAGTCACATTACATAAAAATCACTTTACATAGAAGTTTATGGAATGGTCTAATTGCATAAAATGAGAACTGTCTGTGGTCATGTTGATGCTGTCAGGTGGTGCTGTGGAAAGAACACTGGGCCCAGAATCAGGAAGACCTGAGTTCAAACTCTGGCCTCAGATACTATGTTTGACACTGGGCAAGTCACTCAAAAAAAAAAAAAATCTTTGTTTGCCTCAGTTTCCTTAACTGTAAAATGGGGATAATGATAACACCTACTTCCCAGGGTTGTTGTGAGGATCAAATGAGCCTCCAAATGAGACAATAATTATAGGGTGCTTAGCACATATCAAGCAGCATAAACGTTAACTAGTATTATGTTAATCTCTTTAGGCATTGAGACCTTTCTTGCCTGATTAGAAACATCTGGTTATGTCATCAGAATCTCACTCTTTAGCAAAATTCTCCAGTAGAATCTTAGGCCTTGCGTTTTCCCCTTTCTTTCTCTGAATTCTTTTATATTTACTCTTCTGGTTAATTACATGGTGTAGCCAAGTGAGACTTGCAGAAGGCACCATTCCTCTTCCAGTTCTATGATTGCCATTGCCTAGGACAGCTTTGCTCTACATAGAGAACACTTTGAAACTATGCTCAAAGGGCTGTCATTTGTACATACTGTGTGATCCAGCAATACCACTAACTAGGCACCTCAAGGAAATCAAAGGAAAAGGACCCAGATGTACAAAAATATTTATAGCAGTTCTTTCTGTGGTAGCAAGGAATTAGAAACTGAGGAGATGCCCATCAATTGGGGAATGGCTGAACAAATTGTGTTATATGAATGTAATAGAACACTATCATACCATAAGAAAGGATGAAGGTGATTGTTTCAGAAAAACCTGGGAAGACTTATATGGGCTGATGCAATGTGAATTGAGCAGAACCAGGAGAACATTGTACACAGTAACAACAATGTTATAATGATGATCAACTGTGAAAGACTTAACTCCTCTGATCAAGACAACAATCTACCGCAACTCCAAAGGGCTCATGAAGAAAAATGCTATCTACCTCCTGACAGAGAACTGATGGACTCAGTGCAGACTGAAGCACATTTTTTTCTTTATTTTTCATGATTTTTTATTTTTTTCACAGAACATAGCTAATGGGGAAATAGTTTTTGCATGATTTCATATGTATAATGGCTATTCTGTTTCTTACATTTTCAATGGGTGGAAGAGAGGGTGATACAAGAGAGAAAACTTGAAACTGAAAATAATATAGTTTTAGAAAAGATGTCACCTAGCCCCACCCATTTATTTTACAGATGAGGAAAATGAGGCCTGAGAAGTGAAGTCATTACCTGAGGTCGCACAAGTAGTAAGTCCCAGAGCTGGAATTTGAGCCCACATATTCTAATTCCAGAAAGAACACTTTGTTTACCACACAAAGCCTTTTGACCCTGTACAAAAACTCAACAAAGTAGATAGCATGTTAATATCCCGATTTAGTAAATGGAGAAACTGAGATTCAGAGGTGTTTAGTGATATGCTCAGAATTACTAGAAATGACATAGACAAGATTCAGACCCAGGTCTCCTGTCTCTAAGTCTAGGGCCCTTCACACTTCACCAAGAGTTCTTAACCTGGGATCCATGAAATTATTTTTTTAATATATAATTTGATCATTAATTTCAATATGATTGGTTTTCTTTGTAATCTTATATATTGTACACATTTTAAAAATCATTATGAGAAGCTTCTCCAGACAGTCCAAAAGGTTCCATGACACACAAAAAAGAGATGAAGAACCCTTGAATTATGCCACACTGGTTCCCTGGAAAGATTTTGAAGAGATGTGCTTTTAAATATCTAAAAGGCTATAATATGGAAGAGAGATTGGACTCGCTCTGCTTGTCCTCAGAATGCAGAGCTAGGATTGATGGATGGAAATTACAGGGAGGCAGCTTTTTTTGGTTCTATATTAAAGAACTTTCTAAAAATAAAAACTGTCCAACCATGAAATAAATTGCCTCCCAAAGTAGTGAGTGAGCTTCTCATCACCAGAGGTGTTCAAACAGAGGCTATATTTTTTTTAAATCTGTATGGAAAAAAAAGGCTACATGAAAGCCCAACTTTGATACTGACTGGTTATAGAACCAAATGAGATAATAAGTATAAAATGCTTTAAATCCCATATAAATAAATGCCTAAAATCACATATAAATATCAACTGTTACTATTATGATCATTCATCAGATATAGAGGGGATTTCTGCTTCAGCAGGGAGATTGGTCTAGATCAGGGGTGGGAGAACCTGTGACCTCAAGACTACATATGGCCCTTTAGGTCCTCAAGTGTGGCCCTTTGACTGAATCCAAACCTCCAAATCCAAACAAATTTGTTCAGTGAAGCTTGGATTCAGTCAAAGGGCCACACTCGAGGACCTAAAGGGTCACTTGTGGCCTTGAGGTCACAGGTTCCCCCCACCCTGGTCTAGATGATCCCTAAAGTTTTTCAGTGGTCCCATAAGTCACTGAGGATCAAATGAGATATCTGTAAAGGGCTTAACACAACACCTAGCACACAGTAGTCACTTAATAAATGCTTGTTTTCACCCACTTTGGGCATGAGCCAAATCTTGAATAGGAGATCCCATGTTCTCTCCTACTGTGAGGTCATTAATGTAGCTGAAAGTGGGGAAAAGAATGCCCAAGACTCTCCTTGCCTTGTTCTTCTTCTTTCCTTGGTGCTGACTTATCTCCCACTTCACTGATCACCAGAAATGTTCCTAATATTCTCTTTGTAAACTAAAATTTCAGAGCCTTAAAGGAATCTTGAAAGTTCATTCAATCCAACCCTCCACCTCCAAGCATTTAGTGTGTTAGCAAATACTGCAAAGGTGGAAGGACACAAAGGTGGAAGTTAAATTTTGTAGGCCCCACCTACACCTGGGTCAATGAAAATGAGGAATTTAACCTAGTTTCCCATTGTGCTCAGCGCTAACATACAATGCTTAGACCATCCTGTCTTTTGAGAGGTTCATGGTAAAATGGGTCATTGAGTTTTGCAATGAAATGTCAATATCAGGTACCCAAGAAATCAGTGGTTCCACGTTTGTCCGCTTCATTGATTTCAGCCACTCAGTGAATGTTCATGTTATCTGAAACAGATCTTTTCCACATATAACTTTGAGTCTTGTCCAAATGATTGGTTCCACTCAACATCAGCCAGCACAAGATTGTGCAAAGAATGCCAGGCTAGGGACCAGGTGGTCTGGGCTTCTGGTCCTCTACGTTACTGTGTGAAAAGGACAGGAAGACTTCCTGGGGCAAATCATGTCACCACGGTTTCAATTTATCCATCTACAAAATGGTGAAAACATTTTATCTCCTATTATTCTCTTCCATTAACTACACTACAGCCAACCTGTTCTGTTTTCTGTCCCCTTTACTACTCTATGCTTCTCTTCACCCTAGTCTCAAAGCCTGGAATGTCCTACCTTGCCCTCTTCACCTATAGAATCTCTATGTGTCTTTCAAAGCCTAGAACAGGGTTTTACAAAACAAAAAAAAAAAGAACAGGGTTTTACACACGTAGTCATCCCTACTTGAGTGAAGGATCTGAGCTTGCATAATGCTTTGTTTTCCACTTCTGTAATGAATTTTCCATAAGTGTTCCACTTACTATAAAATATATGTGTTATGTGATAGTTTGGGAGTCACAGAGCTTGGGTTAAAAATCTCTGCCTCTTACTGGTTCAATTCAATAAACATTTCTTAAGTGCTCATGATGTGCCAGACATTGTGCTAAGTGTTGGGGAAACAAAAAGAGGGTTTTGAGCTTAGGACAAGGCTGCCAAGGTTCTCTTCTCCCATGTCTCCTAAAGGCCATTCAGCCTCTGGAAGTGAGAGTCAATCAATCCTATTCACCTCAGGTCACACCAACGGCCTGGTTGTCCTCAGGCCTCTGGAGCCCTTGAGGAACCTATAGCCATGGCATGTCCCTCTAAACTAATGTTCAGATTTTCACAAGGGACTCTAGGAGTCCCCTAGAAAAGCCTTTGAGACCCAAAAGAATGAGTCTTTAATGAGTGTCTGAGATCATTTCACCTTGCTCTTTGCCTGGCCTTCACATCCAGGAACATTCTATTAGCCAAAGGCAAGCAAGGTGGCCTAGTCATTGCCAGCTCCAAGAGCTTCTCCTCCCTTTAGCCCCAGCTTTGACCCTCCAGGAGGTGTCTAAGGGAACAAAGGCTGAGATTTTAGAAAAAGAACTCTTAAAAGGAGGCAGTGAGCAAGTTCACACTGGATTCACAATATTTGGGACACCTGATCAAGGTCACCATAGGCCAGAACAATCAAAGTGTGTCCACAGGCTTGTTCCTGCCCAAGGTGGGTTCTTACCACTTGTCAGTGACTCTCTATGGCCTAGAGGATTAAGTCCAAGTTCCTTGACCTGCTGTTCAAGGCCTTCCATGAGCTGAATGAATTGATGATAAGCATTTATTCATTATTACATTCAGTGTTGTTCAGATTCCTTCTTTTCTCTACCACCTTCTTTTTTACAAAGAAGGAGGAAGGAAGAAAAGAGAGAAAAAGTAGGATACGATGGAGGAAAACATACAATTAATAATCAGTCATGGATGTGAATGGGATGAGCTCGCCCATAAAACAAAGGAGAGAAGAATGGATTAGAAAACAGAAAAAATATGCTGTTTAGAAGAAACTCTCTTGAAACAGAAAGACTCATATAGATAAAATAAGGGGAAAGAGTAAGATTTTTTTGAGCTTCAGGTAGTTTAAAAAAGTGAGGATAGTAAACATCATCTCAGCCAAGTAATAATAAAAGCAGGCATGGTAAAAAGAGATGAATAGTATAATTATATTCCACTTAAAGGTTCTTTATGTAATAAAATATGAGCAGCATTTAATACATATGCCTCAAAAAGTAGGGAAAGCATCTAAGTACTTAAAGGAAAAATTAATCCCTTCTTCTCTCTTTCCTTCTTTCTCTCCCTTCCTCCTTCCATTTTTTCCTTTCTTCCAGAAGCCTAGGCCTAGTGAAGGAGAGGGTTGGGGAGTGGGGTGCTGGCAGGTGGTCTTCTCTTTCTGTCCTCAGGCATGTCCTAGTACTTCTTCTTCCTGAGTCCAGGTCAGGCTTAGAATATTTAACTAAATGGCAAGGAGGGGTGAAGAGCTGGATGATTGGAATGGATGAATGGAGAGATTGAAGGTTTGCACAGATGGGCCTTGGCTTGGACAGACGGGTGGCTAGCCTTGCTCCTTTTTTCATCTCTGCCTCAACCCCTAAAGAAGGTATAAGCAAGTTGTGTGGGTGGTTGGAGGTGGGTGCTGTTTCCCTGGAAAAGCATCCTGAAGTGCTCAGAGGTCAGTGTTCCAGGGAGTAGTATCCACTCCTCATCCCCCACCATGACCAGAAGGAAAGGGTGGGTGCCTGGACTCAGATCCAGTTTTGTGGGCTTTATACTCCTCCTTGCAGATTCCATAAGTAATCATCATGGCAGGGATGGGTGAGGAGATGAAGAGAAGGAATTTGGGGGCTAGGAAAAATGAAACATTCAATTAAAAAACTGCAATTGAGTTTAATTTTAAAAAACTAAATAAATGAGAGAGAGAGAGAGAGAGAGAGAGAGAGAGAGAGAGAGAGAGAGAAGAAAAGTTAAGCAAATTACAGGGAGTTAATTAAGGGCAGAATTATAATAATCTTCAGAGATGTCAAAATGCCCCTTTCAAAACTTGACAAATCTAACAAAAGGTAAACAAGAAAAATTTAATGATCTGAATAGAATTTCAGAGAAGTTAAATATAATAGCTCTCTGTTAATTATGGAATAATAGAAAAGAATATATATAGTTCTCAGCTATGGTTGGCATCTTTAAAAAAAATTCACCATGGGTTAGAGCATAAAACTCAAAAATAAATACAGAAAATCACAAGTACTGAAGACATAATTGAAAATTGAATGGTCACAATATAATAAAAATTATAATAAGTAAAGGGTATCTGAAAAAAGAATTCAAACTTAAATGGTGAATAAATAACTTAATTCTAAAGAATAGGTAGGTTAAAGAACAAATTACAATAAAGAACAGGAAACAAATAGAAAACAAATACAAAAGAATAAGAAGCAATAGATAATTTTTCTGCCTTTTATATATGGAAATGATAATATAATATTTGTTGATATTAGAGGGAGAGACAGGGGGAAGAAAGAAGAGAGAGAAACACTGCACAAGATCCATGGGAAATTGCTAACCAACTTCATTTTTAAAAACATCCAGAAGAGAGAAGCAAACATAGACTACAAAGCATGAATACAAAGGCATGGCATATTCCTAAAAAAAAAATAGTGTCAGGTATTTTAAAGTTCAAAATTATTTGAGGTGAGAAATTGGTGAGAAAATCTGGGGATAACAAAAAGGAATTTTTATCTATATTGGGGAAAAGAGGAGGCTGAATCAAAGAGACATTTCACTGCTGGATGTTGATGGGAAAATGGATGATGGAAGAAAGTCAGAACTATCCAAATCTTATTTCATATCTGTTTTCTTTTGCCAAGAAGTATGAGCTTTCAGCTAGAAAGATTGTAACAAAAAAATAGTTAACAGGGAATTAAAATAAAAATCAAGCTAAAATCACCAGACCCAAGTGAACTTTACCTCATGGTACTAAAAGAACTGATAGAGATGAATCCTAAGCTACTGTCAATGAATGCTGAAAGATCCTTGCAAGTGGGAGGGGTCATGCAACTCTGAATTAGACCATCATTTTCTTGATTTAAAAAAAAAAAAAGGAAGAGAATAGATCTTAACTTTAATTCCTGAGAAAATTCTAGATCCTATTATTAAATGGGTAGTTGATGAATATTTAGAGACTGAAGCAGTGATCAAGAGCCAAAAAGGCTTCAAGAAGAGATTTGATCAGACTAACTTCATTACCTTTATGACAGGATTACTAGACTAGTAGATCAAGGGAACATTATAGATCAGGTATCTATAGATTTCATCAAAGCCTTGATTAAATCTCTCCTGGTATCCTCAAGGATAAAATGGAGCTGTGTGGACTAGGCAATTATACTGTTAGGTAGAATTGGGAATAGCTAAATTACCAGACCCAAAATGTAATCATTAATGACTCAATAGCAACTTGGAAGGAGTTCTTTAGTGGAATGTCTCCAGAGATCTGTCCTTGGCCATGAGCTGTTTAACATTTTTTTCAGTGACTTGGATGAAAACATAGTCAACATGCTTGTCAAATTCACAGATGCCACAAAGTTAACTAATGTCGGATTACAGTCAGGATCCAAATACATATATTAACTAGACTAGAACAATGGGCCATATTAAATGGCAAAGCTTACACACAAATTTTTAAAAATCAACTTTACAAATACAAGGTAGGGGGTGATCTGGCTAGATTAAATAGTTCGTATTTTTAAAAATCATGGGGCAGGAGGGTAGAGCTAGTGGTGCAGTAGATAGAGTACTGGTCCTGAAGTCAGGAGGATCTGAGTTCAAATTTGACCTTAGACACTTGACACTAGCTGTGTGACCCTGGTCAAGTCACAACCCCAATTATCTGTCCCCACCAAAAAAAATCATGGGGGTGAGGGAGGTAAACCCCAAACTTAATATGAGTCAACAACACAATGTTGTAGTAACACTAAAAATAATAATAATAACAGTAACAATATATAAAGGGTATTATATCAAGAATAAAGGAGG
Organism: Gymnobelideus leadbeateri; assembly: GCA_011680675.1. NCBI lineage: Eukaryota > Metazoa > Chordata > Mammalia > Diprotodontia > Petauridae > Gymnobelideus > Gymnobelideus leadbeateri. Next base: position 450,133 of record WOXC01009812.1, on the reverse strand, counting down.
CAAGAGACCAACTGCATTCTTCTCCACTCAGATCACTTCTGGGATATCATTTTCAGTTCTAGGGGCTAAATTTTATTTTTTTTTAGCACTGCAGCCTATTTTTGTTGATAAGATGTTATTTGAATAACAATAATAATCCTTTGCATTTATGTAAGAGTTTTATGTTTCTTTTTTTTTTTAATTTATTTATTTACTTTTAATTTACAACAGTCAGTTCCACAAACTTTTGAGTCCCAAATTTTCTCCCCCTCCCTCTCTTCCCCGCCATGGAAGTGTGCAATCTGATACAGGTTCTACAAACACCTTCACATTAAACATTAGTCAAGTTGCAAAGAAGGATTATAACCAATAGAATGAACAAAGAGGAAGAAGGAACAAAACAAAACAAAAGAGAGAGAGCAAGTAGTTTGCTTCAATCTGCATTCAGACTCTGTAGTTCTTTCTCTGGATGTGTATAGCCCTTTCAATCATGAATCCCTTAGAGTTGTCTTATAGCCTAGCATTACTGAGAGGAGCCCAGTCTATAAAAGTTAGTCATCACACATACAATGTGTCTGTAATTGTGTACAGTGTTCTCCTGGTTTTGCTCCCCTCACTCAGTACCAGTTTATATAAGTCTCTCCAGGTTATTATGAAGTTCGTCTACTCCTCGGTTCTTATAGCACAAAAGTATTCCATTACATTCATATACCACAACTTGTTTAGTCATTCCCCAATTGATGGACATATCCTTGATTTCCAATTCTTTGCCACCACAAAAAGAACTATAAATATTTTTTTATATACAGGTCCTTTTCCCACTTGTATGATCTCTTTGGGACACAGCCCTAGAAGTGGTATTGCTGGGTCAAAGGGTATGCACATTTTTATAGCCATTTGGGCATAGTTCCCAATTGCTCTCCAGAATGGTTGGATCAGTTCACAACTCCACCAAAAATGCATTAGTGTTCCAATTTTCCCACATCTTCTTTAGCATTTATCATTTTCCTGTTTTGCCACGTTAGCCAATCTGACAGGTGAGCTATTTTGATTTGCATTTCTCTAACCATAGTGATTTAGAGCATTTTTTCATATGATTCTAGATATCTTTCATTTAGGTGCTAAACTTTAGATAATATATTTAGAAGTTAGAATGTTCCCAGAGGAGGACAACTAGAATTCTAGGCCTCAAGACCATGTCCTTAGGTCAGCTGAAGGAGCTAAAGGATGTTTATCCTGGAAAAGAGAAGAGTTGAGAGGGACCTGGGGTAATGAGAGCAGCATAAACTTATAATGGAAAGAGTCTTGGACTTGAAGTTAGGTAAAATATGGATTCGATTTCTGTTCTTAATATTAATGAACTTTGTGACCAAGGGCAAATCTAGTAATGAGATAACAAGAGTAAAGATCAAACAAGATAACACCTGTAAAGTACTTTGCAAAACCTTAAAAGTGTTATGTAAATTCTGACTATTATTTTTGTTGATATTGGTATTACTAATAACTCTCACTTTATCCTCACAATAACACCAAGAGGTAGTACTATTATTATCCCAGTTTTACATATGAAAAATTGAGGCAGATAAAATTTAAGTGACTTGCCCAGAGTCACACAGCTTGCAAGTGTCTAAAGCAGGATTTGAACTCAGGTCTTCCTGATCCCAGGTCTAGCACCCTATCTGCTGCAACACCTAACTTACCTATCAATTATTAATGTATTAAACTCTCTGAGCCTCAGTTTTCTTCATGTGTAAAATGCTAATAGTGATTACATATAGTGTCTACTTCTCACAATTATTGTAAGAATCAAATGGCATAGTATATGGCAAAGCTTTAAAAGCCATATAAATATCACCTGTTATTACTCTTCTTGGCCTCAAAGGGCAAAAATAGGTGACAGTAGCAGAAAAGCAAAGTTGGGTTCATTGAAAGGGAAACTGTCCTAACAATGAAAACTATTCAAAAGTGGAATGGGCTGTTTTGAGAGGCAGCTCATGGTCCCTTCTCCTGAGATCTTTAAGCAAACACTAGGGGACAACCTATTTAGAATGGTGTATACAGGATTCTTGGTAAAGTATATGTTAGAATAGATGCTGCTCTCAGGTTTCTATCAGAGATTAAATTCCACAATTTTGGAGTGCATCTGATAGCTCCTGAGAGTGGCCGTGACTTTTCTGGATAAAAGGAAAACCAGTCCTTGTAGTTCCATAGGAAAAACCTGCCTCCAGACCTCTGTTACTAGGGAAGGACTATAGAAAAAATGAGATACTCTGTGGGAAAGTGCTTTCATAGGTAAAAATCTATAACCATATGAGCTATCAGAATTAAGGTTGTCTTTATGTAGAGGCCAAGTGGGAAATTAATTTAATTCAATTTAACAAGCAGCTAGGTGACTCAGTAAGTAGAGAGCTGGGCCTGTAGTCAGGAAGATCTGAGTTCAAATGTGACCTCAGACACTCACTAGCTGCATGACCCTGGTGAGGTCACTTAACTTCTGTTTGCCTTAATATGCTGGAGAAGGAAAGGAAACTACTCCAGGATATTTGCCAAGAAAACCCCATGGATAGTAGGGTCCATGGGGTCCTGAAGAGTTGGACACGATTGAACAGCAAGATATGCCAGGCATGGTGCAGGGATACAAAGACAAAAACACATTCTCTACCCTCAAGGAACTTACATTCGATTGTGGGAGAAACAAGTAAACAAATCATCAGTACAAAGTATATTCATTGGAAATAAAAGATAGTTTTTGAGGAGGGAGATTTGGGGAAGCTTATAATAATGAATGATAGCACCAGAGACCTAGAGCTGGAAGGAACCTTGGGGGCTAGGTAGTGTAAGCCCCGAATTTTACAGGTGAAGAAATTAAGGCCCAGAGTGGGTAAAATGCACATCCAAGACCACACAGTTAGTAATCATCCAATGGGATCTGAGTGTGGATCCTCTGACCAGGGTTTTGACATTTGTTTTGTTTTGTTTTTTGCTTTTTGGAGCGGGGAAGGTAGGGCAACTAGGGTTAAGTGACTTGCCCAAGGTCACACGGCTAGTTTTTGTGTTAAGTGTCTAAGGCTGGATTTGAACTCAGGTCCTCCTGACTCCAGGGCCAGTGCTCTACTCACTGCACCACCTAGCCACCCCCTGACCAGGGTTTTTAAACCATTTTTATGGCATGGGTCCTTCAGCAGTCCGGGGAAGCCTAGGGACTCCTCAATAGTATTTTAAAATGCATTAAATACATAAGATTAGGAAGGAAACCCATTATATTGAAATATGATTCAGAATATCTTTTAAAAACCCATTATATTGAAATATGATTCAGAATATCTTTAAAAAAAAAAAAGACCACCGATCCCAGGTTGAGAACCCTCTACTCTATGAGTCAGTGGTTTTTTCCATTGTATCACAGCTTCCTCCTACCTTTTAAAATAAGGCATACTAATATTTATTATATTTTTTTCATTGCATGCCTATGATACTAGTTTAATATAGCATTTTTTTTTCCTATAATGCTTCGTTCTCTGCAAATGGAAAACACTGGCTTTCATTGGATGCATAAAGGGACTGAGTTAGGTGTCTGGATCCCTGCTTCTAATCTCTTGGCTCTGCATCTAACTGGCTACCTGTGTGACCTTAGGCAAGTAGGTGATTTTAGGGATGCTGGAGTATACCTTTTCTTCCCAATTATGTTATAACCATTGAAGAAACTGAAATCATGCTATTTTTGTATCCCTGGTGGTCTTTTGTACATTCTAGGCACACAGTAGCTACTCAACCAATTTTGTTGGTTAATTATTTCACAGAATTGCAGGATTTTCAGCCATGAAAAGAATCTCACAGGCTATCTGGTCCACCAGAAATGTAGACTCTGATCTATAGCATGCCCACATGAGAAGAGGCTTTGCCACCTTTGCTGTGAGACCTCGAGGAGAGTAAGTAGAAGGTAACTTCATTGTTCCTAAAGCTGCTCCCTCCCAAGGCAGCCCTTTCTGTGTTGGGAGAGCTCCACTCATTAGGAAGGTTTTCCTTACCAAAATTTTCTCTCTACAACTTCCACTAATTGGGAATCATGTAATCACAGAAACTCAAAAGTTGGCAGCAATTTCAGCACCCATCTAAGTCAGCCCCCAATAGAACTGAGCTATCATCAGTCCTACCCTAAGCAAGCATCACATGTGCAACATGCCAGACAAGTCCTCATCTACCTTGTATTTGAAGACCTCCAGAGTGGGGGAGCCAGTCCCTTCACAAAGGAATCTGTTCTCTTTGGAATAGCTCTTTTTAGCACTGACTAAGGGATATGAGAGGTTTTTTTTTCCTTTCTCAAATCATGAAAATAGATCGGCCATTATAATCAAGACCAGCTGGTAACAAAATTGTAAAGTCAAAGAAATTCATATTTAGTACTCCCAGCCTCCTTTTTCTTCTCCCTTCTCCCCTCATCCCTTCCCCAGTCTGCTTATATTGGTCTTCTTTGAGAACAAAGGACAACAACAACCATATTCCTAATATCTATAGTCTTACCCCTATCAAAACCTGTTCTAAGGAGAGGACCTAATGAACTCATTCACACTGGGGTTTCAATGACTGATAATAACTTAATGTGAAACCCCATCTCTAAAGAGAAGGTTAAAGAAAGAGAAGAAGGTGGGGCAAGGAGCTCTTGATGGGAGGTTATGAGGGTGCAGTGGGGGTTGGACAGAAGTGGTTTGATATTGACTACAAAAAAAAAAAAAGATTACAACCAGATCAAGAGAATAAGGCAATAAGGTTAATGTGAGGAAAATGCTTTGCAAACCTTAAGATTTTACAAAGAGACAAGGCAGAATCCAGTGCTAGGTTACATGTTAAATGATAAACCTGCATGGATTCGTTGGGACTTCAATTGGATCTTGAAAGAGAGTTGAGATTTGTTATTGTTGTTGTTTGTCCTTTGTTTCTGGAAGGTGATATCAGGAATTGCAAGTGAATTGGATTTAAGTGGGGCAGGACTGTGCAAAGTTATCAGTTCTCTGGAGCTATCTGGGTGCAGTGGCAAGATATAGGTCAAGACAATAGACCATAGCCCCAGATGCAGTGGGGATGCATCCCCTGAATTTAAAAAATGCATTTCTCCTCCCAAACCCACCCAATGGGCCCACTGGAAACTTTAAGCCTTTACCGTCATACAGTAACATTTCTCACAAGTTGAATAATTATGTGGAATTATTATAATTATTATATTAATTATATGGAAAGAGGCTCCTCCTGGATCACTGACTTGTTATGGGAGAAGGGGTTTGCACAGCTCAATGAAACTATGAGCTTCGCCATGCAGATTTAGCCAAGATAGACAGGTCATAGTGGAGAATTATGACAAATGGTAATCCACTGGAGAAGGAAATGGTGAGCCACTCCAGCATCTTTGCCAAGAAAACCCTATGGACAGTATATCAATACTGCATATAGAAGGTCCTGGCATGCTACGTCCATGGGGACATGAAGAGCCCAACACAATTGAACGATTGAACAAAAACCACAAATGGAAAGTGGAATTTTCTGACATTATAAATATTTGAATTGTCTAGAAATTCCCTCAAACTCTCTGTAAGCGCCACCCTAGGCAGCTGTCTACTTTGGGTAACATCTGAGCAACGTGGGGCCATTCTGTGATTGCTGGCCACTTCTCCAGGGCTCCGCTGTTAAACACAGCTTGTGGCTCTCCTGGCCAGCTGGGCTTAAACAAGATGGTGGGTGATGCTTTGGAAACTCCAGTGGGACATGCAAAGCAGAGAGCTGATTCTGCCTGCTGCCGCCTCCCTCTCTCCTCATCCTGGAGGGACTCACCTCTTGTCTTGTAGTAATCATGTTCTAGCTCCTCTTCATCTTCGGATTCATAGTTCAGCAGCTCCTCCTCATACAGAGCTAGGAAGTCAATGTCTTTCTTCCTTTTCTTTCTCTGGGGCATCATTTTTCCAGCTTACTATTTCCAGGAGGCTCTGGCCCTGGATCTTCCTTGCTCAGCTGCCCTTGCCTTTCTTTAACACCCCCCACCCCAAGCTCTTTGACTGAGTTCCTTCTGGTCTCAGAATTCCTTTCTATAACTCATCCTCTTGATCCTGGAGAGAAGCAGCAAACTGGGGTCTTTCCAGGGCTTCCTCTCTTTCTCGTTCTTGCTCCTATCTCCAATCTCTTGCCCCTCCCAGCCCCAGCACCATGCCCTCACAGTGGTGGTTTACCTCACTAGCTACTGGGTTTTTACCTCTGGCCTTCCCCTACCTCCTCCCCCACTTCCCTCTCCTTATATCTCTTCAACCTGCTCCTCCTCCCCTATCTCAAGCTGCCTCTGGGGTTTCTTCTTTGGGGCATCATCATTTATTCATCAGTGCACGGGGCTGACTGTAATTTCTTACTCCCCTTTTCCTTTCCTTTTCCTTGACTCTTCTGCCCTTTGGCCTGAATTAAGTTATGGGTCCCCTGGCTTCGATTGCTGGCTGACCCCTTCTTAGCTCTTTCGGAAAATGAGTCACAGGTAGGATAATAGGATCATAGGTCTGGAGCTAGAAGGGGCCGTAGAGGCCAGACTCCTCATTTTGCTGATGAGGAAACTGAGAGTCAGAAATGTTAAGCCCCTTGGCTGCAGTTTCACAGGCATTAAGTAACAAACGCTGGATTTGAATTCAGGTCCTCTGACCCCAAGGCAACAGCACCACACTCGTAAGCATGTACATAGATGGTTCATGCTTCTCCAGATTTCAAAATTGCTATCCTCTCTATGAAAGGCTCTTCTCTATGAAGATCAAATAAGAAAATATTGGTAAAAGCACTTTGCACAGTGCTTGGGACAGTAGATGCTTGATAAAGGCTTCCTTCTACTTGCCTATGGCTCAATTAGACAGGTGAAGGCAATCCCTCTCCCATCCCTCTCCCCCTCCCTCAGTCAGTTTGGCTTCCTCTCACAGAGAATGAGCCAGTGAGTCACTCCCATCCCTACTCCCAAGCACAAAAAAGGAACAATGGTCATAAAGTGGGCATTCTGTCTTTGAAAAGTCAGTATCTCCTGAGAGCCTTGGGGGATATTTAAAAAAAAATCAGCCAATAAGGAAAAGCTCCATGTCTTACATCCCTGAACTATCCCTGCATTCCTGCTGTAGGGGCCTCTTGAAAAATGATTCTCCCTACCTGGGGTCCCCTTGGGGAGTCTTGGAGGAGACCAAGTGATCTGCCAGGCTCCTGTATCTGGAAGGCCTCGATTTTCCCTCCATTATTCATGGTGCCCTATCATCTTACTGAGCCAGGTTGGGTCTGCCTTACCCGAATCTTTTCTTTTCTCTCTTTTCCCCCATCGGTGGTGACAAGGCTCTGCACATCACTGCTTCCCCCAGAAGGGACTCAGAGGCCATTTAGGGACATTGCTCTATTGGGCACAATCTACCCATCCTTCCCCAAAGGGAAGGCAGAGCAGGCTCCCAAGTAACCAGCAGCAAGAGGCAATTAACAAAGAAGGCAGGTAGGCATCCCAGTGGTACTTCCTCCCATGCCTTGACCATCAGAGTGCCTTCATGAAGAGATCTACATCCTATTCATACAGGAGGCAAAGTCCCTGGAATATCAGGATATTTTGTGCAATATGCCTGTATGTGCTCAGGTCCATGCAAGTACGTGCTTTTTTCTTAGTAGAAGAATGAAAGTAGGGAATTAAAAACAAAAAAACGTGATTCAGCATATTGTAGAGGAAAGAGAACTCAGCTAGAAGTTAGGAGACCTAATCAAGCAAACAAGCAGCATTAGGCTCTAAGGATATAAACACAAAGAATGAAACTGTCCCTAACCTTAAGGAGATTACATTCTGACAGAGGAGACAATAAGAGCATGTATAAGTACAGGCAAATAAAAAGAATAAGTACAAAGACATCAGTACAAGATCATTAAGGAGAGAAGGCAGTAGCATCTGGGGGGGACAATCAGGCAGGGCTTCATGTAGAAGACAGTACTTGAGCTGAGTCTGTAAGCCAGAGAAGACTTCCATGAGTCCAAGGTGAGGAAGGACTTCATACCAGGCTTGGGGTACAGCCAGGGCCAAAGGCATGGAGACAGGAAATAGAGTGTCATGAGGGAGGAACGAAGACAAGCTTATTTGATTGGATTACAAGGATGGGGATGACTGTCCAATAAGCCTGGAGAGATAGGTTAGGGACAGGTTGTGAAGGGCTTTAAAAGTTAAAAAAAGAAGTACATCTTTGATCCTAGAGGCAACAGGAAGCTGCTGGAATTGATTGAATAAGGGGAGTGACCTGGTTAGACTTACACATAAGAAAAATTACTTTGACAACTATGTGAAGGATGGACTAGAGTGAGGAGAGCTTTAAAGTGGGGAGATTGTTTTGATCTAGAGGTCTTGGGAACCCCAAAATGCAAGGGCAAAGGGTACATACAGGTCTACCTCAAAAGAATTCAACCATTCCAGCTTTCTTTCAGTTCAAGTAGTTTATTAAAATACCAGGTGGGGTGGACAAGATTCCTAGTGAGTCTCTGTTGTGACTCTCAACACAAGTGGGCAATTTAAGAATCTGAGCAATTTAATGGGGGAAAGATGGACACTTTTATACAGAAAAACTGTGGGAAGATCTAAATGGGATTAAGGAGTAGTGAGTAGCCTTGGGTGGTGCCAGATGCAGACAATGAGGGCCACAATGAAAGAACGCTAGAGATCTGGGTTCAGGGGTTTTGGGGTCCCGGTCCCAAAGATATGGTCTTTTCCTTTTAGGGGTCCAGAGCAAATCCCATCCCCCACCAAGACCAAATAGGAGACTGCGGCAATAACATAGGTGATGTGGGTCTGAACTAAGGTGACTTAAGTTCTGGTCCTGACTTTGATGCCAACTGGGTGATGTTGGACAGGTCACTTTCCATCTGTAGGTTTCATTTTACTGATTTGTCCTATAAAGCAGTTGGATTAGATGATATTTAAGGCCACTTCCAACTCTGAACTTCTATTATTCTTTGAGCCATAGTTGGAAAAGATGATCACAATGGGACAATTTTGTAAATAAGTATAGAATGGATCCCAGCCTTCTCATATTCTTTGTTGGTCTACTTTCCCCATGGCAGCCAAATCAACTGCCTTAGCACTTTTTGCTACTCATCCCAGATTAGTGTGCATATCCAAGGCAATAATATAACTAGGTTTTCAAAAGGAATCCCAGAAGTTCCTTCTAAAAAGTAATCAGAGCCATAAACTCTGGACAGTTATTTGGTGGTAGTAAAAGCAAAGTTCATTCAATCAGCTTCTTCCCTCTCCTGAAACTCACACCAGTTTCCTTCCTAGTGGCCAAAATGCCAAGATCAAAAATCTTGAGCATCTCTTATGTTCCAAGCCTGGTGCTAGAGCCAAGTCAGAATAGCGCGGTCCTCACATTCAAGGTACTAAGAAGACAAGAGAAATGCAAATAAATCAGTCAGCAAGCATTTGTTAACTGCCTCCAGCATATAGAACACTAGGTTAAGCTTTGGGGGAGACACCAAGCATAGACAAAACATAATCCTGGTCCTCAAGAAGCTTTTCATTGATGGTAGAACATCACCAACACGACTAGGAGAAAGAAGAAAAGGAAAAGAAGTGATATTGCATGTACTATGTGTCAGGGACTATGCTATACACTTCACAAGTACTATCTCATTTGATGCTCACAACCTGAGAGGTAAGTGCTATTAATAATCTTACTTTACTGTTGAGGAAATTGAAGCGAACAGAGGCTAAGTGATGTGTCCAAGGTCACACAACTGATATCTGAGGCAGAATTTGAACACAGGTCTTCCTGGCCCCAAGTCTGGTGCTCTATCCTCTGCACCACCTAGCTGCTATGGTAAATGCATGAGAGATTTAAAAAAAAAAACCACACACACATCACTCCCTGAGTTCTGGGGACACCAACTATTGCCAGTTGGGGAACAGGGTAGATGTACTGGACAAGGTAGTCTCTGAGTTCAATTTTAAAGGATAGGCAGGTTTTAAGGAGGTTTTGAAGATGGAGAGGGACAAACTTCTGGGCATAGAAAACAGCCTAAGCAAAGGAATGGAGGTGTTAGATCATGGCGTGTGCTAGGATAGAGACTTTATCCAATTTGGCTTAGCATAGATTACTATAAGAAAAGTACTATGAGATAAAGTTGGAAAGGTAGGACGGTACCAGATTGTAAAGAGCTTTGAATGCCAAACAAAAAGGATTGAATTTAACTTGGGAGACAATAGACGTTGAAGGTCTTTAAGCAGAAGGGTACCATGGACAGATCTGTGCATAAGAACTTTTTTTTTTGGTAGGAACATGAAGGATGGGTAAAAGTAGCAAAAGAAGCTACAAGGAGGCTATTACAATATGTTCTAATCCAATGAAAGAACACGGCAGTGCAAAATCAAACACCAGATTAGCAAACAGCAGCCTACAGGCAGAATGCTAAAGATGGTAGCTGAGCCAATTTTCAAAGGCAAATGGGTCAGACACCACAACTCTGCCCCCTCATTGACACCTTGGAGAGTCTCCATCCATTATCCTCACTTCCCATCTCCCATACAACCTCCCCCACCCCCACATAGGGGAGTTTTCCATCCTTTCTCATTACATTACCATGCACAGTCACCCTGTTCCCTAGAAGAGTCGGTTCTGCAGGTTACTGTAATCCCTAAACCCTTTCCAGTCAGTCTGGCATTCTCCCATCATGAGGGTCAGTGTGATTGCTCCTCCAGCCCCTGGCCCTCAGCACTCAAGAAAAATGGCCACAAACCAGGCAAGCTGTTTTTGAAAGGTTACCAACCCCTGTGCTCAACTCAATGACTCATACAGTGAGTACTACAGGGTATCAGAGAAGGGAGAAGCCAGTGTGTCTCAGAGGAGTCTGAAAAGTCTCCCTAGAGGAGGAACTCTATGCTTTGATCTGGGCCTTGAGTTTAGGTAGAATTGGGAGGAAAAATAGAAAGGAAAAGTCTCCCTTCCCAGAACAGGAAAAAACATAAACAAAGGAGAGAAGGTTGGAATGATAATGGTGGAAATTAGGAGAGAGAAGACCCCTGATGGAGGCACCTCTAATGCCAGCACTATCTCAGCTCAGGTTGGGATGAAATCACAAGTCACTGAAGTTAACAAAAGGAGGCTTAATTTGCCCTAAAACAGCAAGGATATTCAACATGGATGCAGCAGCATTTAGCTTCTCTGGATATCACTCTCCCAGTTATTTCTCCACATGGAATGCATTTAGTCATCAGGTCAGGATATGGTAAAAAGGGCATGGTGGCTTTAAGGGTCTTTAAGAATCCACCAAGTCACACGGCTCTGACACCACATGATTGGGATTGTTTATGCCTTTGAATGACTAGGAAGCGGCATCATGGAAGCCGGGGCCAGTCAGGGCCCCAAAACAGCTCTATTTTCTTTTAAGTAAAGCTAATTCATGTTGAAGGGCAGCTAGGTGGCTCAACATTTAGGGTATCAGGCTTGGAGTCAGGAAGATTCATCTTCCTGAATTCCAATTTGGCCTCATACACTTAATAGGTGTGTAACCCTGTTACTTAACCCTGTTTACCTCAGTTTCTTCATTTGTAAAATGAGCTAGAAAAGGAAACAACAAACTGCTCCAGGATCTGCCAAGAAAATCCCAAATGGGACCACAAAGAGTCAGACATGACTGAAATGACCGAATGACAACCCATGTTTCAGGAGGAAAGGAGAAGTGGACTTAGCCACTCTTGTGGGAAAATGCCAATTGATATTAGTTCTAACCCAGCCTCCAATAAACACCTCATGGACTGCTATCAGCACCTGTGCCAGAGGCCTGGAACCACAGAAACACAAAATGTCAACACTGGAAAGGATCTTAGTTCAACCCTCTCATTTCCTCATTTATACTTCCCCCACTAGGGAGCACTGCCAGTCACTAACCTCGTCCTGTTCAACAGTAAGACTCAGGTACTGACTGGATAGTCCCACACTTACTTAGGCTTACATATATGCTACATATACATATACTCTTGCCGTTGCTCTGTTCTTTTCTTCATGTCCGACTCTCATGACCCCCTTTGGGGGTTTTCTTGGCAGGGATACTGGAGTAGTTTGCCATTTTCTTTTCCATCTCATTTAACAGATGAGGAAACTGAGGCAAACAGGGTTAAATGACTTGCCCAGGGTCACATAGCTACTAAGAATCTGAGGTCAAATTTGAACTCAGGAAGAGGAGTCTCACTGACTCCAAGCCCAGGATTCTATCCACTGTGCTACCTAGCTGCCCCTCTATATATACTTATTTATACATGAGTTTACCTAACATATACAACAACTAACACCAGAGGCTCTTGGGAGAATGCCAAGCTCTCTATGGTTCTCAGAGGTGCTACTTCTACCCTGAAACTCAGCTCCATCATTCTTGTAAGGGACATAGTTCATCCTATTAGTCAAGAGGTGTGATCTATATAATTTTAACTAATTTTTGGCTTGAGTCCCCACTCCCTGGAAAAAACTCTCCCTTTTCTCCTCTTTCTTATATTACTATTCAATGGATAGTAATCCCTGTGAACAAGCTACAATGGAACCATCCTTAGAAACATGACCACAGTCCTTCAGTTACTTCTGGAAAGAGGCAGCCCTTCCCCAGTTCCACAGACATACCCTAAACCAGACGTTCTCACACATAGTTCAGCTGCTCATAGACTCTGTCTCCCCTTCAGCCACTCCCACTGGAGCACACAAATTGTTGTTCAGTGCTATTCTCCTCAGCCCCCAGAATAACCAAAGTGTGGTCAGAGAAGGGCCCCTAAAGGGCAGCCACTTGTGATCTGGGTCCAGGCACCATTCCTCCTCTGGCTGGTTTTCTTCCCTACTGGCTGCTCCTCTCTGATGAGGCCTTTAGCTTTTTCTGCCTCCCAGTGGCCTTCATACACCTGCTCTAACATGGAGGCCCAACCTTGCTTATCATAGTGGAAATGCTACAGGCAGACCAACACCATTTTGTTTTCCCTTTGCCTCTCATGCCAAAGTCTGTGCATTAGCCATGGGACTTTCACGGCCCTGATTGTGCCTAGGAGTTCTGTATTGTCTCAGCTTTGTGAGTGGGGCCAGCCTAAAACAGAAGGCCATCAGTTTTTCAGATGAAACAGGTATGACTGAAAAGCTCAATAAGATTCAAAGAAGGTCCCAAAACTTAAAGATTCCGTTCTTCAGCCCATCTTTGCATCTCTTTGAAAGTCTCTCCAGGTTCTTCTGGCTTCCAGCTTTGAGAGAGAAGATCGGACAATGACAGCCCCACTTCAGGTTGCTGAAGGAAAAATCTCCAGGAAGACATGAAGGGAGCAGGCCCTCCCCATCATGTCACTGCTGCTACGCAAGAGACTTCAGGTCATTTCCTTAGGTGACATTTAGGACTATTTTGAATGAGACTCACTCCCAATGGGAGAGCTCCTTCACTCTGCATTGCCTAGTGTATATTCTCCTGCTTTCTCTGATTTCTATTTTACTATCAACTGGGATAAATAGGTTTCTGAGAAAGAGAGGGAGAGAGAGAGACAGAGAGACAGAGACAGAGACAGAGAGAGAAGGAACAAAGTAAAGAAAAGAGAGAGAAGGGAGAAAAGAAGAGAAGGAGGAGAAAAGAAAAGAAGGAAGGAAAAGGAGGGAGGGAAGAAAGTATAGCTCCTATTACATATAGATAAGGAAACTGAGGCTCTGAGAGGAGAAGGTCACACATCAAATTCTTAGTAGAGCCAAACATAAAACTCAGGTCCCTGAACTCCTAGTGTCTTTGCCACTGCCCCACACTGCTGGCTGACCCTCTGTTCTCACCATCATTTAATTAAATCCTGGACCCCCTGAGCCACAACGTTCTAAAGAGTGTGGGGGCCCTTTATTAACTGCACAATAATCGGCTCTCCAGCTGGCTTGGCAAGTAGAATCCCCCTCCCCCAGGCTGCTCTGGCCAGGCTTTGGGCCATTCCAGCTCTCTATACACACTGAGGCCTGAAGCAGTGAGAGAATGGCCTTGGAGCAGATGACACTCACTGAGGGAAAGTCTGTAGCAGGGCCTTCCCCCTCCTGGCCCCTCTTGCCCTTTATTCTAGGGAGCTGTGAACATTCCATGGCCTTTTGTTCTTCCCCAGGAGTAGACAGACAGAGGACAATGGAAGTCACTGATGCAGAAAGAGGCCCGAGGGGAAAACCCTCCTAGGTGAGGAGGTAGGGGGAAGGGAATTCTCTGAGCCCAAACCGTCAGATGGTACTAAAATAATAATAATTCACATTTATATCACATTCACAGCATGGCCCCATCCAAGAAGAATCAAAGGGAGACTGTGCTCCTTTCTAACCCCAAAGAGACAGCAAGATGGACAGCCAGCATCTGGGATTTAGAGGTGAATTTTTTTCTTCCCGAGTTCAAGCTGTCTCAGTGTTTTGGCAAGAATAGGGCTAAGAAGCAGGTTGGCTTTCAGATGGGGCCAGAGTGTAAATGACAGCTGAAAGAACCAGAAAATAGCGGACTGAGATTCCTACCATTGTAAATGTGGACTCATGAGAACTTTAGACCTGGAAAAGGACCATGTGTGGAAATTTACTGCTAATGAGATCCCATCTTTCCGCCAATGTCACTAACTGACCCTTAGTTTTGGTGCCAACCTCGCTGGACTGAGGCTGATGGACAGCCCAGTCTGCTAATGACAGGGAACTCCAAAGGCTGGAGGACCTTCTCCTTTTTCTCTGCTATAGCAACACAAGAAGAAGGTCCTAGAAAGACATCCTAAGATGAAAGTGTGTGAAGTCACTCTGCAAATGCTAGAAGGCTGTTGTTCCATCCTAAGACTCCTATAATAGGCTACATCAGAGGAGTCAAACTCAGACCCCTCAGAAAACTCCAGAGTGAAGCCCAAACCAGACTAAAATGTAATTGGGAAGTGTTTAAAAAATAAATAAAAATACAATGCAATATATAATGTTGATTTGTGGTATATCATGTTAATTTGGTATATGTATGTTATATCACACATGTATATATTTGGTATATGTATTTATTGATATGTTAATGTGATATATACTGTTAATTTGTGGTCTTCTGAGTCAATATGCAGTCTTCAGGGATGTAGCTCTAGCTGAGTTTCATCCCACTGGGCTCCGCTATTAGGAGACAGCACTGAATCCTTACACTGCTGTGTAGCATCTCCTTCAGTGTGTCAGAAATAATACAGGCAGCTGAAGGCCAAGAAGAATCATTTAGGACAGTGCTGCCCCCAATGCCCCAGGGAGGTGATAGTCTTGCCTAGAAAGAATTTTGGGGGTCACCTGAGCCAGCCCCTTCATGTTATCGATGAGATTTGAAGTCCAAGGATGAAATAACTTGCTCAAGGTCTCATAACAATTCACCAGCAGATTCTGAACTGAAATTCAAGTCTTCTGACTCCCAGGCCAATGCTCTTTCCATGAGATCACACACATACACCACCTACTGGTTTGTCAAAATGCATATGTCAGGGACCAAAGGCCCTTAATGGGAGGGAAACATCTGATTCCGGGCCTTTCAGACAAGCAGTGGACAGCTGACTCTGCCGGTAACTCTTTTTTTTTAATCAGTGACTACTTCCCTGGTAATGACAGACTCTTACTGCTCTGGCACTCCCTACACATCTACCAATGGCACCCTCAAAGTGCCACAGTCCCAAGGGGACTAAAGATACTGATACAATCTCTAGGTCTCTAGACACAATGACTCAACCTTCCAAAGACTAACTGAAACCTCATCACCATGGCCATCACCATCATCCTAGCTGCGTTCATACAGTGCCAACTATGTGACAAGCGCTACAAGTATTATCTTATTTGAGCTTCACAACAACTCTGGGAGGGAGGTCCTATTATTATCCCCTTTGTAGAGATGAGGAAACTGAGGCAAACAGGACAAATTAGTGTCTGAGTCTGGATTTGAACTCAGGGCTTCCTCACTCTAGACCCAGTACCCCATTCACTGAGTTGGCAACCAGGACTCCCCAAACCCACCATGGCTATGACAGACTTTTCTTCACTTGACTTTGGAGAAAGAGGAAGGTAAATCATAGTTCTATATGTTGGAATCAGGATCTTAGCCCCTCCAGAAATCCAGATGATTTTTCTAAGGGACATTCAGCTCCAATTTTTATGCTTCCAGGAGGCAGGTCAACTCTCCAGCATTTATTTGACATGTGAAAACACTTCTTGAACTGTTTTATTGATGTTACATGTCTTCTATACTGTCATCACTTCCTTGTAACCTCCCACCATGAAGCTTCTCATAATAATGAAACAAAACATCTGACAATAGTCAATATTCTACACCCATGTCTACCACCTCTCTGCAAAAGGAGGGAACTGTGTTTCATCTTATCTGGAACCAAGGTTGGTCATTGCAATTAATCTGGATGATTTTCTTGTGCATTATTGTAGTTATTGTACATGTTGAGATGGTAAAATTACTTCTCCAAGAATTTTTTTTGAAAGAATGCAAATCTTCAAGGCCTAGCTCAAGCCCCTCTTCCTCCAAGAAGTCTCCCCTGGCCACCCTCTTTTATCCTCCCCTCCCACCCCAGCTTCTCTGAGTTCCTACAGCAAGAGAGCCTTGGAAGTTACTGACACAGAAAGAGACTCAGGAAAAACCTTCTAAGTGAGGGGGTGGAGGGAAGGGAATTCTCCGAGCCAAAACTGTCAGATGGCATAAAAATAATAATAACTCATATTTATAACACACTTTACAGCATGGCCCCTCCAGGGAGAGTCAGAGGGAGGTCGTGCTCTTTGCTAACCCAAGAGAGGCAGCAAGATTGGACATTTGGCGTCTATGCCAACAACCTCTGGGGTTTAGGGGTGGATATTTCTATTTGTTTGGGTTGGTTGTTTTTCTTTCTCCCCTAGCTCAGCTTAAACTGTTGCAGCAAAGATCGATGCAAGAAACAGGTTGGGGCTGGAGCATGGAATAACAGCTGGAAGAAAATGTAATCAATCAATCACGAGCATTCTATTAAGCGTACACTGTGCTATATGCCGTTTTGTGCTGTTTGCTCTAATTACTGCCTGGTGGTCTTGTAAGTAAATATGTTGTGAGCACCTCAAGGGAAGGAAGAGTGTCTTATTTTTAAGACGCTAGCTCTTAGGGCCATAGAAATAGAACTCGAAAGAATGATAGGGACCATCCAGGCAATCCCCACATCCCCTCATTTTGCAGATGAGGAAATTGAGGCACAGAGAAGTTAAACAATTTGCTTAAGGTCACATGTATAACTCAAAGTGACATCTACTCAGCACAGGTCTAGGCACAAAATAGGTATTTAATAAATAATAATTTATTGATGATGATGTGCACTATAATTTACTTCCTAAAAAAGGGAAGCAGACTGATTATGTCTTAGAAAAAAATTTCAGCAAATAAGCTGAAGACCCAAGGGGTTTCTGTTGACTCTTGAAAGAAAACTAAATTTGTCAGAACTCTAAGCCTCCTATCATTCTGACGTTGGCCACCCTCTTGTTCCCTTTTCACTTCTTTGCAGTTCTCCTGAAAGCCAAGGTCAGAGGACTCTTGCCGCTGAAGCAAAGTAGGCTTCCTGAAAGAGGCTTTAGGCATGACGCTGGACTGAATCCAGAGAAGTGGCTTCACAGACACCCTGCACCAATTATTGAATTTGTATTTAATGCATTTGTCTTTGATGACAGAGGCTGTCCTAGGTACCAAGTGGGGCAGGGCCAAGAGAGGATGCTAGCTGGAGAAAAGATTAAGTTTCCCTCATTTTTCCTCCCATTAATACTGCAAATGATGCTGCCCTTTTCTCTGATGGTCCCAAGCCTGGTGAATGACATCATCCTAGAATGGAATTACCTAGTCACAGACCCTTTATTTGTTGTTTGTTTTGCATCTCCCAAAGGCATTTATCATGTTACTAAACAGGTTATAAGGGTTTGTTTATTATCCCCATACTAGACCATAAATTCCATAAGGGATGGACTATCTCTTACCTAAAATGTTGTAACTCCCTCAGTCTACACAGGGTTCTAAATACAGTCAATTGCTTAATAAATGCTTGGACAGCTAGGTGGCACAGTGGATAGAGTGCTAGTGCCCAGATTCAGGAAGACTCATCTTCCTGAGTTCAAATCTGGCCTAAGACACTTACTAACTGTGTGACCCTGAGCAAGTCACTTAACCTTGTTTACCTCAGTTTCCTCATCTGTAAAAAGTATCTTTGCCAAGAAAACTCCAAATGGGATCATGAAGATTTCGATGCGACTGAAACAGCTGGAAAAAAGTGTTAATTGAATTTAATTAACCAGACTAAGTTTCAATAGCACAGGCTATACATGATGAGTACATAGCAAAGGTGTAATGAAAGAGTCAGTAGGAAGGTTTAGGAAGGAAAGATCATTACCTTGAAGAACAATGATGAAGCGTGCATACGACATACATTTTTAGACATGGCCAATATGGGAATGCTTTTTACTTGACTCTTAATTTCTTCCAAGGAGTAGGGGGAGGAGGTAGGCAATGGCAAAGGGGAATGGTTGTGAGTTTGCAGAGAGAGGGTCAGTGTGTGAGATAGTGTGATGGTGGGGAGAAAATAGGTGAAGAGGGGTGGTATGGTTGTGTCAGACATTAGTTCAGCAATTGGTTATCCCAAGGAGAATGAGATATGATCCTTCTTTCTACTCTCCAGTTGGGTGATCAAGAAGCCCCTGGGGTCATGCCAGAGCCCCCCAGAATGCTGGAATCCCCATGGCACAGACCGCTACTCTAGGGAATAGCAGAGAAAGGCATTCATCAGTTTAAGATTCTGATCTCAGTGTATGATGAAGTAATTTAAGAACCACACAAAACAATACAGCAACACTAAGCAAAAATAACAATGACATTTTCATTAAATAGAATCCTCGAATAGGAGAAGGAAAGTGGTTCCTACTGAATTTTCTTGGTTGCAGAAGATTATTCAGAAACCATCTTAGGTTCCAACTCTTACTCAACACTCAAATGTATCTGTGATCTCATCAGTTTGGGAGATCCTTCCAACAGTGCAGATTGCAACCCCTCCTTGCCTGGCCATCCTTTGTAAATAGCAGCCATGTTGTCCTAAGAGTTCACCACAGAGGCGTCCACACAACATGCTGGAAGTCTTCCTCATTTCCTCCTGACATCTCAGGGGTACCAGTGAAGCCCTCTGCGTCTCCATGTTGGGCTCTCCAGATGGCCAGCCCATCTTCTCTTCATGGCATCTAAGTCTCTGGTGACATCCTATTCTTGGGAGATTGTAGCAGCAAACACCCCAATATCCCCAGGGTGACTGCCAACACAGGTTCTTAGATCTGCTTTTGTAAAGGAAAGCAACTCAAAATGGGTTAACAAGCTTACTTTAATCAAACAAACATATATTACCTAGTTCAGAGGGAAAAGGTCAGCACCCCGAACTTCAGAGTATACAGACAGATCAAACAGACAGGCTTCCAAACTGTCCAACCATTATATCAATACCAAATCACAGTTACCAGAGAGGGAAGCATCAACATCTGGGTTTTCAAAGCTGGGGGGCTCTCAACAACAGCTTCCCAGAGTCTCATCTGGTCAAATCACACAACACTTCTCAAAGTGAGCCCCAAAGCAAAGCCTCGAATCAGGGATTATATAGTCTTCTCCTGGCTCAGACAATGTAACCACCCTCTTGACCCACTGCCCAATCACACAGCATTAAGGTGTGGTCATTCCAGAAAACCAAGCCTCCTACCACAGGCTCCCTTTGACCACATTCAGCCTATTAGGAGGCAGAGTATATTTTCAAATCAAGGAAGGTTTTCAGAGTCTCTTAAGCCAATCAAAGGGCCTAGGGGCAGGGAAGATCTTTAAATCTGCATTTCCATTACAGAGATCCTCCTTGAAGCATACTCTATTTGTCATTCACCTCTCCATCTGTGCAATGATCATCTCAAGTTCTTCAAAGGCAGTGTTATTCCAGGTCTCACCGGCATGCAGCAACATTGGTGTGCTGTTGGTATGGAAAAGTTGGGCTGTTTGCTGCTATAAGAAGCTTGAAATTAGTAAAAGTGCTTTGCAATTTCCCCAAAGCAACACACCTAGCTCAACTTTTCCTTTCCAACTCTTAACTAAGCTCATTGTTGATCTGCAATGTCTAACCCAGATAGGTACAAGTTCTATAGAGAGAAGGTCCACATACATAGAACATATGTGATTAGGGAATTCATATGGAGGGCACACATAGCACCTAGCTGTGTGGCCATGGCAACTCATATTTTGGATCCTGCAGAGCTACCAGTGTCCTCTGGTGATATCATGGTACCTGTGTCTGCTGGAATCTGGTAGCTTCCAGACATCATTTTCTGTTCTCTGCTGGGTATATTGTCTCTACATCACATCAGCTCTGCTTGACACTGCAATTCTATTGTGACCATGACATCTCAACTTTCTATCACATCATCTTTCCTGGGCATCTCCATTAGTCACTACTCATATAATCAGTTTGGTTGCATCCTTCTAGCCACTTCAGGACCAGTTGCTCTCTATTAACATTTGCTAGAAAAAAAAAAAAAACATTTGCTAGAGTGTGGTAGCTAGAAAGCCTGTAATTGAGAGGGAGAGCTACATGTTGTGATGGACTAGGAACCTTCACAGCATATGGGCAACCACCAGAAGCTATGAAATATCTCAGACCAGGATTGTCTATTCTTTTAACTGCCTAAGGCTGATGTTGATTTGAAGGCCAAAGTCTGTGGTTCCACACAACTATCTGACTTAGAGTTAGAAAACCCATTTTAACTCCAGCATCCCCAAAACCTACTTCAGGAATTCTAACTAAAAAACAAAAAAACAAAACAATAGCTGTGTGGAGGCTAGGGAACTGAAACTCCCTTCCAATATTTTTTTTGGTTAGCATGCAAATTAAATTAGGATAATAGCAAAAAACCTAGGCAAAGAAGTCATTATTGGTTCACATTCTTGTCTTAAATGCTCCAGCAACAAAACCTGGCCAGTCCACTTTTGTTTATCTCTATGAAAAAGAGAAATGTTATCTCTCAATATTTATTTTAATGCAGCCTAATATCACATTAACTTCTTACTAATGCTTCCATATCACATTGTAAACTCACATGGAGCTTACATTTTGTTAAAACTTCCAGATCTGGGTGGCTAGGTGGTGCAGTGAATAGAGCACCAGCTCTGGAGTCAGGAGGACCTGAGTTCAAATCCGGCCTCATACACTTAACACTTACTAGCTGTGTGACCTTGAGCAAGTCACTTAACTCCAATTGCCCAGCCTTCCCCACTCCAAAAAGCAAAAAAAAAAAAAAAAAAAAAGCCTTCCAGATTTTTTGCAGATGAAATGCTGCTTCCCCTATCTTATACTTATGATTTTTGAACCCAAGAATAAGACTTCACATTTTTTTCCTATTGAATTACCTATTAGAAGATCTTTTCATGATCTTTTTTCTTCTTACTTCTGTCATCTAATTCATTAGGTCTCCCTTCTAGCTTTGTGTCATCTGTAAATCTGAGAAATGTAGTATCTCTGCCTTTATCCACCTAGCTTAGGCAGCTAGTTGGCACTGTGGATGGAACACTGGGCCTGGGATCAGGAAGACCTGAGATCAAATCCAGCCTCAGACACTTAGCAGCTGTGTGACCCTGGTAAAGTCACTTAACCTCTGTCTGCTTCAGTTTTCTCAACTATAAAATGGAGGTGTAAAAGTACCTACTTCACAGGAATGGTATGAGGATTAAATGAGATATTTGTAAAGCTCTTGGCATGATGACTGTCACATATTGAGCACTATATAAAATTCTTATTCCCTTCCCCTTCATCTAAGTAATTGATACAAATATTAAAAGCACACAGCCAATATAAGAAATAACAGAACTTTCAGTGGATACTAAGAAGGCCTCTGTGAACTGATGGAAAGGGAAGTGAGCAGAATCGAAAAGAAACAATTTCCACAATGACAACTTTATAGGGAAAAGTAACTTTGAAAGACCTGTTTAGAATGATGATAAATGCAATGAAAAATGATGGGTCTAGAGGACTGAAGGTGGAACAGGCCACCTACCACCTTCCATAGAGATAAGGGACTAAAAATGGGGACTTAAACATATGTTTTTGGATTTGGCTAATATAGGAATTTGTTGTACTGCACTATGCATATTTGTTATGAAGACTTTATTTATTTTTTTTAATTGTTCAATGGGGACAGTGGGAGGGAGAGATAACAATTGTTTGTAAAAACAAACAAATGAGTAGGTAGATGAATGAATAGGTAAACAGATGGATGGATGGGTGCATGGATGACTGGTTAGATTAGATAGAGAGAGAGATATGGATGGATGAACAAGTAAACAAGTAGATAGATAGATAGATAGATAGATAGATAGATAGATAGATAGATAGATAGAAGAAACAGAGAGAGATTTTTTTAAAGCTCATGACCAAGGACAAATCCTTGGGATACCATTAGAGTCTTCCTTTCAGGTTGATATCAAATTATTGTCTAGTATTTAACTCTAACCATTCAACCAGTCTAAAAACAAGATTTGTTCTGCTTGGCCCCTAAGGGCAGAATGAGGAGTAATAGGTAGAAGCTGCAATGGAGACAATTTGGGTTTGATTTTTTTTTAAAACTTAATAATTGGGGTGGCTAGGTGGCGCAGTGAGTAGAGTGTTGGCCCTGGAGTCAGAAGGACCTGAGTTCGGATCCAGCCTCAGACACTTAACACACACACAAACAAAAACCTAGCCATGTGACCTTGGGCAAGTTACTTAACCCCAATTGCCCTCCAAAAAGCAAAAAAATAAAAATAAAAACAATAATTAGTTACCCAAAAGAGGAATGGGCTGAGCCAGGAATGCTCCCTCCCCTGCCACTCCCATCTGGATGTCTCCAAGGAAAAGCTAAATAAATGGCCATATGTGTTAGGTATGCAGACAAGGAGATTCTTGGTCAGGGATGGGTTAAACTAGATGTTCCTTCCAACACTGATATTCTATGAATCTGGATTCTCTAACTATGGATGCGAATGATAAGGACAGAGCTGAAGATTCCCTTAGAAATTAATCTTCTTCTTCTTTTTTAACCAAATCCCTATTATAGATCTGTTTTCTTGTGGATATGAATCTTTCTGCTCAAAGTGAAATGAGCAAGGGAAAAAAAATCCTACTTTCTAGCACTTTTATTGATTAATAGAATTTTAGAGCTGGAAGAAGCCTTATAGATTGGCTAAAGATTTTTCACATGAGGAAACTAAGGACCAAAGAGGGGAGTGACTTATCCAAGGTCACAAGAGGCACAGCTGGAACCAGAGCCCAAGTCTGCTGATTCCTAACCTAGTGCTTTCCCTCTATGTGATCTTGGCCCCTTCAGTGGAACCTGAATAATTGGGTTTTTATTGTACCTGACAGATATTTGCTACAACTGACTAGTGTCAATTTAAATCCTATTCCATGCATGACCTTGGGAAAGTTCTTTTATCTCTTGGGACCTCAGTGACTTCATCTGTAAAATGAGATACTTAAATTAGATATCTTAAGGTCTCTTCCATCTCTAAAATTCGGTGATACTTCAGAGGAAACCTTTGAGAAATGACCTTTTGTAACTGCAATAAAACAAATCTTCAGCTCTCATTCACCCCCTGCACCATCCCCCCATCCAATCCCATCCCAACCACCCTTAAAGCTTAAATCTCCCCAAGAGAGTCAGAGATTTGTCAGTCACTTATAATCACAGTTAAAATCTGGGAAAATGCATTTCAGAGCCCCCACCCCACCTCTTTCAGAGCTTTATAGACAAGATCAGAGAGTCAGCTGGTAGGAATTTGAGAGATCATTTAGTCCAATCCCTTCCTTTTATAGAGGAGAAAATAGAGGACAGGCATTGTGCCCAATATTACACAAGTAGTAGGAAATAGAGACAGGATTTGATATAGCAAACTAGAAAGAATCCAGTGGAGCTGAATGAGCATTAATTGAACGACTACTGTTTGCTTATGCACTGTGCTTCTATTTACTCATCTGTAAAATAAAATGCCTAGACAGATTAGATGATTTCCAAGGTTCCTTCCAGGCCTAAGATTCTAAGATATAAAGACAAAGATGAAAGAGTCCCCAGCCTTCAAGGAGCTAACAATCTGCTGAACGAATACAACACATACAAAAATTAGAGGACAGTGTGGAGCTGGAGGAGACGATCTCTCCACCACCCCTGCCCCCAAATAGATTCTGAAAAGCAGACCCCGAGCATGCCTCTGCCTCATGCCATCTGCTCCCTGATCCCCCCAATTAACCCAGGCAGTTGTTCCTGTAATGGGGGGTTGAGGGGCGGGAGGTGAGAGGACCAGAGTGGGGAAAGAAAGGAGAGACAAAGACAGAGACAGAGATAAGAAAGAGAAACAGAGACAGAGACAGAGAGACAGAGTCTAACATTCTGGACAGTTTGCACTGACCAAAGAAGGGAATGTATGCACACAGAGCCCCCTGGTGACCCAAAATGAAAAGCCTTTGTTGATGAAATTGAATTGGGGGCAGCCTCCCTGGCGCTATCTCGGCTTTCTCTTCTAACTTGAAGCAAGACTATGAATCAGATTGTGATTTTCCAGCTTCCTCCCTTTTTCCTCCTTTCACCCACTCCCCATTTCAATACCCAGCACCTTATCGTTGATTCTTGGAAAGCCCCTGTCTATGGTCCACATGCCACCCAGGGCTTGTATCACTTGTGACCATGCCCCTTACCCAGTCCTCTCTCTTTTCCCCTGCTGACCTCTCCCATTTCCTCAGACCCAAGTTTTTGTGACTAAGGTCTATCATTTGTGATAAAAATACAAAATCTTCAGCCTGGAGGATGATAAGGTCCTCAACAATCTAGCTCCTACTTATTTTCTTCTTTTAAATTCCTGCCTTTCACGAATGCTCTGGCAGAGTCAAACTGGCCTGTCCCTATATACAACTATCCATCTTCCCCTTCTTTGTCCTCACACAAGTCTGGAAATGCACTCCCTGCTCATATGTTCCTCTTGGAATTCAACACTTCCTTCAAAATCCAGCTCAGGTGCTAGTTATTTATATGAGAACTTTCCTGTTGTTCCCTTTCTCTGTGTCTGTCTCTGTCTCTCTCTGTCTCAGTCTCTATTTCTCTCTCTGTGTCTCTCTGTTTCTCTCTGTCTCTCTGTGTCTCTGTCTATCTCTGTCTGTCTCCTATTTCTCTCTCTCTCTCTCTCTCTCTCTCTCTCTCTCTCTCTCTCTCTCTCTCTCTCTCTCTCTCTCTCTCTCTCTCTCTCCCTCCCTCCCTCTGTGTGTCTGTCTGTCTCCGTTTCTGTCTCTATCTCTCTGTCTCTCCCCCCTCTGTTTCTCTCTGTCTCTCTATCTCTATGTGTCTCTGTCTATCTCTTTCTCTCTGTCTCCTATCTCTGTCTCTCTCTGTCTCTATTTCTCTCTCTCTCTCTCTCTCTCCTCCCTCCCTCCTCCCTCTGTGTGTGTCTGTCTGTCTCGTTTCTGTCTCTTCTTCTTGTCTCTCTGTTTTCTTTTGCTCTCTGCTCTTGTGTCTCTGTCTATCTCTGTCTGTCTCCTATCTCTTCTCTTCTTCTCCTTTCTCTCTCTCTCTCTCTCTCTCTCTCTCTCTCTCTCTCTCTCTCTCCCTCCCTCCCTCTGTGTGTCTGTCTGTCTCCGTTTCTGTCTCTATCTCTCTGTCTCTCCCCCCTCTGTTTCTCTCTGTCTCTCTATCTCTATGTGTCTCTGTCTATCTCTTTCTCTCTGTCTCCTATCTCTGTCTCTCTCTGTCTCTGACTCTTTTGAAATCACCTTATATTGTGTCATACATACTTTGTATTTACCATTGGTCTGTGGAGGTCAGATCCCCCTCAATAGGATGTAGACTCCTTGAGAGCAAGAACTAGTGCTCTTTTTTAGCCTCTATCATCAGTGCCTTGAACATAGTAGATGCCTTAAAAATGTTTATTGAATTGAATTACATTCCAAGGTAATCCTTCCTTAACCCAGCACTTTCTAAACTAATTTGATCACTACACACCCAGGGGTCAAGGGAAGCCAGAAAACACAGTGATGGTTTCCATAAAGGCTGGTGCAAAGACCTAGAGGAATGGAACCTCCTTGGAATAAAGGCAGAAGAGGGAAAGTCTTCCCAAAAATGGACCATAAGAGAGGAAATTAAGTCCATTTTGTACCAAAAGATACTATATTGTCCTCTGAATACCTGCCTCATCATGGTTCAGAGATGACCCTATATTCTCAAAGTTTATGCCTGTCCAGGACATGTTCTGATAGATCCCACCAAGGCAGAAAGGCTTCTAAGGTAGTCCCTACAGTTATACCAGGAATATATAGTTATAACAACTATATATAGTTATACCAACTAAATTCAGAGAGACTCATCACCAGGTTGAACACAGGGTAGCGACATTTTAGGTCATAGCCCCGGACAATGACCATCTGCTAAAGTGTGGAAGGCTTGTCACCTGTGTCACTGGAGGCAGGACCCACAATGAAATCATTCACCTCTGAAGGATTGAAGCAATTTCATATTTAACATTTTGGAGGGGAAAAATACCACTAGCATGGACATTTTCAGGTGAAATACCAAGATCCAGGAGTTCATCTTAGAAAAAAACCATGGAGAAATCTGGGGGTCACAACCCCATACAAGATAAAAAAATTTTGGCAACAGTAAAAGGTTTCTGAACCTGCAAAGACCAAAAATTAATGAAAAATCAAACACATATTGGATCTGAGGTGTTTCTGGCACACTTGTCCATGTTGCAGTGTGCAACTTCTCGGTCGCCTTGGTTTTGAACACAAAGCATGCACACTTTGCATCATGTATGGTGTCAGACAATGCAATGCCAACAACAGTGCTGAAACATGAAAAGTAGTCCCAGGTGAAAAAAGTTTAAGAAAACCCAGATAATCTGTGCATGCTGGCAGGGGCCCATTTGAGATAAAACAGCTGCTGTTTACTCCCAAAGAGAGGTGTCTAACAGGAGAAATTTCTGTCCAAGGCAATGACTAAGGAGAGGGACATTTGTTTTACAAGCAGACCTTATTAATATTACTACATGTAGTCAATCAGTCACTATCATGCCTTTGCATAGGGGCTACTTAGTTTCCATCCTAGAGAATTAGCATGAGGTAATAAGCACCACACTTGGGGTTAGGGAGACCTGAGCTCAGGTTGGGACTGTGTGACCATAGCCAAGTCCATCTGAGCCTCAATTTATTATTTTTTTTTAATTTAGCTGATTTTTATTGTTTTGGGGTTGTTTTTTTTTTTTTTGCTTTTTGGAGGGCAATTGGG
Source organism: Gymnobelideus leadbeateri (assembly GCA_011680675.1). Classification (NCBI taxonomy): domain Eukaryota; kingdom Metazoa; phylum Chordata; class Mammalia; order Diprotodontia; family Petauridae; genus Gymnobelideus; species Gymnobelideus leadbeateri. The sequence goes on along the minus strand of WOXC01009812.1, from coordinate 422,837 downwards.
GTTAAGTGACTTCCCCAAGGTCACACAGCTAGTAAGTGTGAAGTGTCTGAGGCCAGGTTGTCCAGGGCTGGTGCTCTATTCACTGTGCCACCTAGCTGCCCCTGAGCCTCAATTTCTTAATCTGTAAAATGGGGATGTATTCATATTACCTATCTCAGAGGGTTGGTGTGAAGGGAAAATTTTTCATTGGCCTTAAAAATGCTATGTAAAGGTGAAATACTTCTGAAGTTAAAGATGCTCCCCTCCTTTCTACCCCAGTGTTTAGCATTCCCATCAAGAAGCAGAACAATAAAGGAGAGAGACACCTGGGCTTTGTACTGGCCAGATGAGTGTGCATTTTAGCAGGTTAGAATGCTGTGGAACGAATCGTGGTGTAATGCAGAGGTGTTGAACTTGGATAGAAATGGGGGCCACTAATCCATATATAGGGATTCCAGAGGGCAGCATATTGGCTTAGTTTTTAAATGTAGTGTTAGTTATGTTTTACTGTATTTTCATTTATTTTATAAAATATTTCTCAATTACATTTTAATCTGGTTCAGGCTACACTCAGGAGTTTTGCTACCATCTGGGGCTCATGTACAGCATGTTTGGGCACCACTGGTGTAGTGGAAAGAGAGCTGAGCTCAGAGCCCGGAAGGCCTGGACTCAAATCCTGCCTCTGATACATACCGTGTACTCCTGGGCAAGTCACTGACTGTCAGTGTTAGTGGTGGTGTTTGTCCTTTCCTGAAGGGGACCAATGACATCATGTAATGGACAAGATCTTGACTCGTGCATGGATTAGATTTAAGTGAGACAGAGTTTACTATGGCATCAGATTCACTCTCTCTACCAGAGCCAGGGGGTAAGATAAGATAAAAGGCAAGACAACTGGCACAGGATGCAGTGGGTGACCTTGGCATCTTTGAGGCCTGACCAAGTTCTAAGTGCTTCATAGCACCTGCTTCGGCCATCCTCATGGACATTGCAACAAATTGTTCTCCTCTACCCATTCTGACAGAGGAAGTCTTCATGTGCTTGGGCTAGACATCCCCCCAACTTTGAGGCCTGTCAGTTACCCTAAATCTGGTTTAGACATCTTCCATGATAGTTTACTAGGGTGGGGCTGCTGCACATGCTACAGCTTCTTGGAGCCGTGGGTGAGAATTGAGTGCCAGGCAGACACCAAAGGTGGATGAACAGCCTTGAAAAAGGCTTGGCAAGCCCCCTCACCAGAAGTTCTAGTCCTTCTTGAACACCCTATACACTACACACAAGATATATATAGAGAGAGACAGAGAGACAGAGAGAGAGAGACAGAGACAGAGACAGAGACAGAGACAGAGACAGAGAGAGACAGAGACAGAGAGAGACAGAGACAGAGAGAGAGACAGAGAGAGAAAGATGCCTGCCTGCACTGGCAAAAGGAGTGCCCTCACCTGAGAACTGCCAATATCAATGAAATCACAGGTCCAATCCCTGTCCCTAGGACGTGATTTCATGGGTGGAGGAAGACTTTAACCAGAAGAACTTTTAATGGGCGTGTTAACTATCAAACAGACAAGATGCCCTGAAAGACTGAGGTCCTCAGGATTGGAGAGACAAGGTTCCAGCAGAGTAAGGTGGGAGAGAGAGGAGATATTGGGCAGGGAAAAGCATCAGGAGCCACAAACACAAATCACCTCTTTCAGTGTTTCGCTGAGAGCTGGCCTTAGAAGGAGGAAGCATCACAAAGGTTGTAGGATTCGGACCAGATTTCATAGACATAAAAGGAATCTTTAGGTCTTGATTTTCAAGTATTAGTCAAGACTGACCCCTGCTGGTTAAAACTGATTTGACGCTTTCATTTAACCGTTGGAATCCAGCAGAGCTGGAAAGGGTCCTAAGAGCTAGACTCTTTCCATACTCCATACATGATAGACTATTTGAGCTAGAATCAACATTATAGCTCTAGTCCAATCTCCTCGGTTTACAGATGGAGGAGACTAGAAAGCGGAAAGGGGCTAACAAGTGTAAGAGCTGAGGACAAAATCCACATTCTTCATGCATCTTGCAGCCCCCAAGACTGAAACTTCCCATTTGAAACCGCCTGGTGAAGGAGATTTTAAGTTTGGAGCATATTGTACTGATTTAATGCAGTTCACTAAATATATACTACTCTCAATGAGTGTAGAGCACCGAACTGGGCTTGGGGGAGATCTAAATCTTAGACACTTAGACCTCTTGGTCCAAAAGAAATATGTAGGTTTGTGCTGAAGCTGATTGTTAAATGTTTAGTGTGAACATTTACACCATAAAAATTGACAAATACTACAAATCTGGACTTGATTATTTTGTTGGTTGTCTAAGCTTAAGAAAGTGATGGAGAAAATTTTGATAATACAGATTAAATTTTAAAGTATGCTGTGCTTTTCATAGAGCCAGTTGTTAAATATTTACCAGCACACCTCTGCATAGACACATAGATATAATGTATTATATTAAAGGAAGAGTAAATTAGAATGGTACAAAATCCTCTGTTAGATCCAAGCTGAAAGGCCTTTACTGACAAAAAGAGCTTTCTAAGGAAGATGACTCTGAAGTTAGTCAGAGGAATGGGAACAAACTCATCGGACAATCAGATGAGGTAGGAGTTTTTGAATTGGGGAATAGCCTCCGGAAAAGTTACTATGAAGGCAAAGGAGCATGACATTTGAGGGCAGAGGGATCTGGTTCAGTAGGAATTTAGAATGTGCAGAGAAGAGCAAACAAGAGGAAAGGGAAGAATGGTACCAGATTGTGAAGGGCCTTCAATGCCCTTGTAATGGAAATGCAAATTTAAAGATCTTCCCTGCCCCTAGCTTAAGTGCACCTGGAGCCTGTGGTGGGAGGCTTGTTTTTCAGGAAAGCCCACACCTTGATACTTTTGTGATTGGGCAGTGGGTCCAGAAGGTTGTTACATTCTCTGAGCCAGGAGAAGGCTATATAAACCCCGAGGAGAGGTTTGGCTTTGGGGCTCACTTTGAGAAGTGTTGTGTGATTTGACCAGATGAGACTCTGGGAAGCCGTTGTTGAGAGCCCCCCGGCTTTGAAAACCCAGATGTTGATGCTTCCCTCTCTGGTAACTGTGATTTGGTTGGACAGTTTGGAAGCCTGTCTGTGTGATCTGTAAGTTCTGTAACTCTGAAGTTTGGGGTGCTGACCTTCTCCCCCTGAACTAGGTAATGTGTGTTTGATTAAAGTAAGCTTGTTAACCCATTTTGAGTTGCTTTCCCTTTGAAAAGCAGATCTAAGAACCTATATTGGCAGCTACCCTGGGGATATTGGGGTGCTTGCTGCTACAGCCCTCTAGCAGATTTTTAATTCACATGGGAAACAAAAGGGAGCCACTGAAGAATAGGTACTAATACAAACAGATACGTATATAAGGAAGGTTGTATTTAAAGTGAAGTCATAGGTGGCATGGTGGATAGAGTGCCAGGCCTGGAAACGGGAAGACTCATCTTCCTGAGTTCAAATCTGACCTCAGACACTTACTAGCTGAGTGACCCTGGACAAGTCACTTAACACAGTTTGCCTCAGTTTCTTCATGTATAAAATAGAGATAATAATAGTGCCTACCTCCCAAGGTTGTTGTGATAATCAAATAAGATAATTAAAAAGCACTTAACACAGTGTCTGGCATATAGTAAATGCTACATAGTGGTCAGTTTTTTTTTAGTGATATTTGACTCTTCATGACCCCATTTGGGGTTTTCTTGGCAAAGATACTAAAGTGGTTTGCCATTTCCTTTTTGAGTTTATTTTATAGATAAACTGAAGCAAACAGGGTTAAGTGACTTTACCAGGGTCACACAGCTACTAAGTGCCTAAAGTCAGATTTGAGCACAAGAAAATAAGTCTTCCTGACTCCAGGCCTGGCACTGTACCCATTGCATTGCTTAGCTGTCCTAAGTGCTATAGAAATGTTAGTTATTGGATTCACAAGAGAACTTAGAGATGCTTTCTCTAATTCCATTTTCTTCATTTCCATTTCTCCAATTCCATACTGAAGCTAGGAGAAATAAAGGGACCATCCCAGGTTCACACAGCTAGTAAACAGCAGGGTTGGCACCAATACTCAAGATTATCTAACTTCCGGTTCAGCAATCTTTAATTCCCCCTTCTCTAATCTCTTCTGCCCCCAACAAATCCTTCACTTAAAAAGAAGCTGAGGACCAGAAAGGGAATTAGGACAGCCAGAAGCTCTGCAGACACCATCTCTGATTCTGCACCTCTAGCACAATTACTGTGGTGTGAAGAAGGGTGGCTTCACGGCTTTCAGTGCGCTGTGCCCAAGCTCCCCACCCCAGGCTGTGAGCACCACTGGCAGCAGTGTCTCTGGAGGTAGGAGGTTAAATAAATGCCCTCTACTAACTAATAATAACTTCTTCTTCATCCTCCTTCTCCTTCTCTTTTTCCTCCTCCTCCTTCTTTTTCTCCTTCTCCTTCTCTTTCTTCCCTTTCTCCTCCTCCTCCTCCTTCAAAATTAGTTGACTTGCCCAGGGTCACATAGCCAATCTTTGTCAGTGATAGAACCTGAGCTCATCTTCTGGACCCTGAGGTTGTCTCTCTATCAATGTTGCCTCTTGATTCCCATTTTGCAGAAGAGGAAACTGAGTCTCAGGGTGTATTAAATAATTGCTATGGCTCATTCTGACTCTAGAATCCTATGATTCTAGGATGTCATTTGCCCATAGGATTTGTAAGGATCAGAGCAAAAACTAGAAACCAGGTCTCCCTCTTGGTCCAAGGACTTTAGGACGTCAATTCTTCTACCTCTGTATAGAACTAGCTCCACCTATGCTGAACATACCAGGAAGGGCAGAGGGAGAGAGCAGGAGAGCAGGGGCTGCTTTCTCTGAAATTTCTGCCTAGTGTTTAACTAAGGAAGTAGAGGCTATGGGGCATGGGGGAGGGGGACAAATAAAATGCTTCTTTTAATATTTTCAACAACTTCAATAGGATTGGAAAAGTTTCCACACTTCCATGTTGCCTAGAGTCACTCCTGTTAGAGACCATTACTTTTCAAAACCATTGCCATGTTACTTGCCATTCCAAACCTTTTTTTCATGCTCTGCTGTAATGAAAAGTAGCCTTCATTCTCTCTCTCTCTGTCTCTCTCTCTGTCTCTCTCTCTGTCTCTGTCTCTCTGTCTCTCTCTGTCTCTCTGTCTCTGTGTGTCTCTCTCTCTGTCTCTCTCTCTCTCTCTCTCTCTCTCTCTCTTACTCTCTCTCTGTGTCTCTCTCTGTTTCTTTCTCTCCCTCTCTGTCTCTCTCTCTCTTTTTTTTTTTTTTTTTTTTTTTGTTTTTTGTTTTTTTTTTTGTTTGTTTTTTTTTGTTTTTTTTTTTTTTTTTGTTTTTGTTTTTTTTTTGTTTTTTTGTTTTTTTTTTTTTTTTTTTTGTTTTTTGTTTTTTTTTTGTTTGCTCTCTCGCTCTCACTCTCGCTCTTTCTCTCTCCCTTTCCTCTGATTCAACAGCATCTTTACCAAAAGCACATGGACTCTAATTGTGAGCTTAACTCAGGGAAGGCAGGTATGTGTTTGTCTTTCATATATCCTCAGCACTGGTTTTACCCAAGGTAACAATGTTCAGTGGCCTGGGTGGTATTTGAGTAGTTTAAGAATAATACTATGTATATAGTTATGGTTATAAAACATTTTATATACATCTCTCCCCACTAGATCCTCACAAAATCTTGTGAGGTGAAAACAGCAAGCTTTAATCTCCTGAGGAAACTGAGGCTTGGGCTGCTATGTGGCACCATAGTGAATAGAACACCAGGCCTAAAGAGAAGAAGACTCGTTTTCCTGAGTTCAAATCTGGCCCTGGACACTTACTAGCCATGTGATCCTGGACAAGTCACTTAACCCTTTTTGCCTCAGTTTCCTCATCTTTAAAATGAGCTGGAGAGGGAAATGGCAAACCACTCCAGTGTCTTTGCCAAGAAAACCCCAAATGGGGTCACAAAGAGTTGGACATGACTGAAAAAACAACTAATTAACAAAACTGAGGCTCAGAAAAGTTGTGAAAAACCAGAGGTCACACAGCTAGTAAGTACCAGTGTTGGAATTAAAACTCAAGATCATGTGACTCCAGACTCAGTTCTCTTTGTGTTTACCCTCCCATAAGTGCAAGCTTATGTACACACACACACACACACACACCTCCTCCATTGGTCTTTCACTGATTCCTAAAATTCTCTCATTACTTCATTCATTTATTCAGCTAGGAATAATCACAACACACATTTCTATCATGCTTTAAAGTCTAGAAAGCTATTTTCTCACAATGAGTCCGTAACATAGGTTGTGCTTACTACTATCCCTGTAGAAAACTGAGACTTTGAAAGATTAAGGGATTTGGCTATGGTGGCAGAACAAACAAGCATAGAAAATGGGATGAATTCACACTTGTTTCATGATGGAAATGGCACAATCGTGGCCAAATAATGACAAGATCACACCAGCTATGTGTTCATGATCATGTTCTTTATTAATTCACCTGCTCCTTCACCGATAGAGAGCACACGCTAAATATATCTTAAAGCATTGTTAAAGCAAAAATATCTACCTTCTTCTCTTCCATGAATGGATGGATGGATGGATGGACAGACAGACAGACAGATGGATGGAAGGATAGATAAATGGATGGATGGGTGAGTAAATGGATGAATGAATAAGATTTATTAAGTGCCTATTATATGCAATATAAAAATACAAATAGCTAAGAGGAGACAGCCCCAGCTCTCAAGGCGCTCATGTTCTAATAGGGAAACCACACATACAGAAGGTTTTAGCTCCTTGTGAGGTCAAAAGATTCAGAGCTCCCTAAGGTCCCGGCTCCTCTAATGGTAGCAAATAAATGGCAGCAATAGAAACAGCAGTCTGTGGAAGTATAAGCAGCTGCATTGGGAGAGTGGAGACCAGAAGATAGTGGCAGTTTCCAGGAGTGTGACCACTCATAATAAAAAGAAGTGCCAGCTCTAGACTCTATAAAGGCACCTAAGGGGAACTTCATAAGGACTTTATAAAGAGAAGGGGGGCTGGGAGTTGGGAGGTACTCCTTTTCCATATGTGTCTTACTACCATTCACTTTCATTTTAACTCTCTCTTCCCAGGGACCATGTGTCCAAGAAGACAGGTGCACTCAATTTGAAAGGAATATTTTATGCCAATTATTCACACTGCACTTTACCAGTAAATCCCTTTTGTAAAAGCAAATTGATGTCTAGTGGCTGGTGGGGTCTCAGGAGCAACAGTACTAGAAACACTAGAACCTCAGGGTTACCCCTAGAGCCACTGAGCAGAAACAGTTAGCTGGCCTCTGGGGATCTGGCCTGCCAAGGGGAAAGAGCCGCACAAGAGATCCCACAGAGAGTAGTGGATATAAATTTAGTAGTTTTTCCTTGAATCTCTTAATTTTCAAAAAAAATTTTTGAAAGGTCAATCAGAACCTGCCTTGGTCCTGGGCACTGCTCAGTTATTATAATAACTAGGGGGGCTAGCTAGAACCATGGATAAATAAGCAATCCTCCTGTTTAATATGCTAAGGACACTCCGGCTGCTGCCTTTGATACTGAGACCTTTATGCTTTTTAAAATAATAGGTAACTATACACACATACACAGAGGTGTCAGGGATATTCTCTCTTGAATGATCTCCAAACCCCTATTCATTTTCCCTAGTATAGGTGCTAGTGTTCCCACTATACAAATATATAAACTAAGGTAAAGAGAAACTGAGAGAATCTACATCAGTGGGAGAAAAATGACTTACTTCCATGACTCTTTTCTTTGGGAGTAACTTAAGGATGGGAACTCTGCCAAATACATTTCTATTAACCTGCAAGGGGGTGGAAGAAGGATATTTAATTTTCATATTAATTGCACACGTTGGCATGGTAAATTCAGGAGGCCCTAGTGCCAAGGAAGAGAAAATTAATTTGTGTGGCTTCCTGAAATTGGATCCAAGCACACTGTTTAAGACTGACTCACAAATGGATTAGGGAAATGGATGAATGAGAGAATCAAAATAGATAGTGTATGAATGCTGCATGCTAGGGTGGGGGGGAACAGGGAGGAATAACAAGAGTGCTTTATCCATGCTATTGTTGGGTATGAGAAGAATGGGGGAACCTTGATGTGTGTGCACAGCATAGGCTAGAAATTGTGAGAATTATTAAGACAATCATCATGATGCATCAGATACAGGGTAGTAGATTATTAGCATACTAAACAGGGGCTATTACAGCTTAAAACTGCCCCCTAGGACTTGTGGGACAACCTATATCATACTAGTTACCACTGCAAAGTACCTTGCATACATTATCTCATGTGTAGAAAGAGTACTAACTCTGGAACTGGGTTCAAGTCTCACTTCTAATGCTTACTGTCTGTGGGACCTTGAGCAAGTCACTTAATGTCCTCATCTATAAAACTAGTTGTTGCTCAGTTGTGTCTGACTCTTCATGACCTTATCTGGGTATTTATTGGCAAAGATACTGGAATGGTTTGCCATTTCCTTCTCCAGCTTATTTTACAGAAGAGGATACTGAGGCAAACAGGGTTAGGTGACTTGCCCAGGATCACACTGTTAGTTAAGTATCTGAGGACAGATTTGAATTCAGGAAGATGAGTCTTCCTGAATTCAGGTCCAGTGCCATGTGCACCATGGCGCCACCTAGCTGCCCCATAAGATTAGAGAATAATGCAAATAGCCTCTGAGGTCCTGTCCAGCTCTGAATCTATAGCTCTGTCCCTGAGAGGAGTTTTATAGATAAGGAAAATTAGTTTGAGAGACTAAGTAACTTACCCAAGGTAAATTGGCCCTAATTAGGAAGAAAGGAAGAGCTGGGATGAGATTTTGCCTTCAGAATCTCCCTCCATGGTTCTCTGCCCTTACATCCACAGAAGGGAATCCAGATTATGCCACAGTCATTTAGGAGCTGGATCTGACTGAGACAGAATTTGGTTTTAACTTTGCTTTTTACCCTAGGAGTGTTCTGAAAGTGCTGTGTAAATAGAATTTTAAAAAATTAAACCTGACTCCTGAAAGGAACCCTGAAGTGAATCCTTCTGCATAGTGAATAGTTTCTACTCTTTCTCCCATCATACATTGCAGCTGCTTTATCGATCTCGACTTTCATGGAATGGGCCTCCTTACTTCAAGGGACACCCATGGTTGACTTTCCAGTCACTGAGCCAAGTTTGTCCTTGGGGGTTCATTAACTCAAATTCAAGGTCTTTTCCTTTTGTTGGTTTTCCAGATTCAAAAATAATTTTAAACAATTTGAAAATCTTACAGCTATAGAGCTCTCTGTGCCCTCAGGCTGGATGTCAGAGGCACAATTGCAATGAATTAAAGAAAACAAACCATTGGCGGAGGGAGCAGCTAATTCTGGGACTTTGGTCTCATTTGCCATTCTCTCCAGCAATCTGAGCTAGAATCAGTCAGGGTAAAGCTGGGCGCATATGCTCTCATGTGAAATGTCTTCCTTCCTCCCTTCTGCGTAGCTAAATTCTACCCAAGGTCCTACTCAAAACCCATTTCCTCCCTGATTGTAACTCCAGCTCCCAAAACCTTTCTTGCTCTGACCATTTACTGAAGCCAGAAAAGAGCGGAGTTGCTTTGTAAATTTATCCTCTGCATTGATCTTTTCTCCCTGGCTAAAGCATGAGTTCCTTGTGGGCAATAAATAGCCATATATCAATAGGTGGGACTCTTTGACTAGGGGTGAGGAAATAGGGAATGGATTAAGGAGGGCAGGCACAGTCAAGGCTTAACATGGAGACCCTGGGTACTTGGGTAGAGAAGAAAAGAGAGACTCAGAAAGAAAGAGGAGACAAAATACTATTGTGCTATAAGAAATTACAAGGATGATTTCAGAAAAATTTTGAAAGACTTACATGCATTGATGCAAAGTGAAGTGAGCAGAACCAGGAGAACACTGAACACAGTAACAGCAACATTGTTCATGATGAACTTTGATAGATAACTCTTCTCAGCAATACAATGATCCAAGACGGTTCCCAAAGACTCATGATGGAAAATGCTTCCACATCCAGAGAAAGAACTATGAAGTCTGAATGCAGATTGAAGCATGCTATTTTCACTTTCTTTATTTTTATAGGTTTTTTTTTCCCTTTTGGCTGTTTATTCTTTCATAACATGACTAGTATAGAAATATGTTTTACATGAAGGCACATATATAACCTATATCAAATTGTATACTGTCTTTAGGGATGGGGAAGATGAGGGAAGTAGGGAGAAAAATTTGGAACTCAATTTTTTTAAATGCATGTTAAAATTTGTCTTTACATGTAATTGGAAAATAGTATTTTTTTGAAAAAGAGGAGACGAGAGGCTTGAAGGACTTAGCATAATATCATAGAACTAAAACTGAAAGGGACCGCAGAAGCCTTCTAGTCCAATCCTCTCATTTTTCAGGGGGAAGAGGCCAAGGGAATCTAAGTAATGTGCTCAAGGTCATGGTCAAAGAGATGGTGGGATTCTTAGTAAGATATCTGCCTAGGTCTAGTATATCAAAGTCAGGAAATTTTGTCTTGGTTCTCCCTCCTCTTGGGCAAGCATACATCTCCCTTCTAGAGGCTTGTTCCCAAGGACTTCTCCTGAGTTCAATCCCCCTAGAGCTTTGTCCTAAGCTATTTACAAAGTACTCTTAGAAAGGTATAAGATACAGGACTCTAGGAGACCAAAAAGCCTTCCAGCCTCAAATAAATAAAGCTATAATAATGGAATTACAGACACAATGACAAACCAATAGAAGAGCTTTTGGAAGACAAGGCTGCATTTCATGCACCATTTCCTGGTATATTTCTAATCATATCACATGGGTGGGTGGCTATCTCATCTGAGATTATCCCTGTATTTGATAGTACATCCTCAAACTCATGTTCTAACCTCCCCCACCAGAGCACAAGGGTGATGATACTACAACCCAAGACAAAATGGCAACCCCACTCACCCCTCAGTTAGTTTTATCTCCAGAAAACACAGAGGTTCTCACAGCCACTGTGTGTGTGTGATTGTAAAATACTGTACAAAGGGGATTATATTACTATTAGAAGTATATTATTTGTGTGTGATTGTGAATACATTGTGCATTTATTAAGTATTGTTATGAGGTATCCTCAGCTTCTCAATGTTTTTGATAATGTCAGAGTTAGCACCTAATACCTAATAGATAGCCGATGGAATAAGAGTAATAGACCTCCCTTTGCAGGCAACTAGGTGGTGCAGTGCTGGACCCATACTCAGGAAGACTTATCTTCCTGAGGTCAAATCTGACCTCAGAACTTACTAGATGTGTGACCCTGGGTAAGTCACTTAAAGTTAATTTCCTCATCTGTAAAATGAGCTGGAAAGGAAAATGGTAAACCACTCAAGTATCTTTTCCAAGAAAACCCCAAATGGGGTCATGAAGCATTGGACACAACTGAAAACAACTGAACGACCAACAATGACCAACCTTCCCTTATATTGCTTTTGTCAGGTTGGACTATTTCCCAAATAGGTCATAAGATTAAGGGATAGATCAAGACTCACAATATTGTGGACTCTGAGAGAAATCTCTTAGATGAGTCTTTCTTGATCTGCCTGGCTACTACTGCCTCCTCTCTCCCTTCACTACCCCTTCCTCTATTGTATTTTTAAAATGTGTTTTACACAAAGAGACAGCACAGTGTGGTGAATAGAGCACTGGCCTCCAAGCCGGGAAAATTTGGATTCAAGTCCTACTTGTCACACATACTAATAATGTGACAACCTTTTAGCTTCTATGTTCTGCCAGTCTGCATTGGTGGAAATTTCTTCACTAGTTCTTTCTACAGTGAAACCATGGGTCTAGTCTGTATGCTGTATTTTAGACATTTTTATTCCTCATATGCTGATTCAATATATTTGCTGTCTTCCCCTATGGAATGTAGACCTTTTGAGGTCAGGTACACTTTTGTTTCTGTCTTCTTATGCCTAACACATAGTAGACCCTTAATAAATGTTTACTTATTGATTTCTTTTCGCTTAAGAGGATCAAACTCTCCTTATTCCAAAGTGGCCCTACTGGTGGTGCTCTGAGTGTGGACAGGCTTTGCCTTGTTGGGACAAAACTGAGAAACCAACATGATTGGGAGCATATGACTCTGTCTGACTAGCAATACTTTGTTGTTGTTATTGTTTTGGGTTTTTTTTTACTTTTGGGGGGAAGGGAAGGCAGGGGAACTGGGGTTAAGTGACTTGCCCAAGGTCACATGGCTAGTAAATGTGTCAAGTGTCTGAAGTCAAATTTGAACTCAGGTCCTTCTGACTTCAGGGCTGGTACTCTATTCACTCCACCACCTAGCCGCCCCTATGTTGTTGTTATTGTTATTCAATCATTTTTCAGCTGTGTCCAACTCCTTGTGATCTCATTTGGGGTTTTCTTGGAAAAGATACTAAAGTAGTTTACCATTTTCTTCTTCAGTTCATTTTACAGATGAGGAAACTGAGGCAAACAGGGTTAAGTGACTTGCCCAAGTCACATAGCTAGTAAATGACTGACTGAAGCTGGATTTGAATTTGGTCAGAAAAATGAGTTTTCCCACCTTCAGGTCCACCTGCACCACCCAGCTGCCATTAGTCATAGTAGGTGGGTCTTTTGGAGACTGGTCTTTGATTTTGTTTCTTATCTTTCCCTACCTGCTGATGGGAAACAGGAGTGCTGCTTCTGATGCGGCAACTACAGGAAGGGAAATGGAGCAAGAAGATAAGCCAAAAAACTCACAGATCAGAGAGGGGGGTTGGGGTAGGGTCGGGGAGATAGAAAGCCAGGAATGGAGTCCTGTTTTTGGTGAAGCATGGATGATCAAAGAGGGGTGTGGCAAGGAGACTGCAAGAAGTATGTGAATAGATATGCATGCATGTATGTGTCTATATATACATGCATATGTATGTATACATATATGAGGTATGTTGGTGATTCCCATTAAATAGCTCTATCTAGAGCAAAGCTGTATAGTTATTTTGTGAATTTCAGCTTTACAAGCATTCTCAGGACAAAGTCAAAAGATCCTAGGAGTCTTGGTACCTTAAGAAGTTTGGGGATATCCCCTGCCATGGAGAAAGCAAGCAATATGATATTAATTATTCATGTCTTGCAAAAATATTTGCATATTAACTATGTGCAGCAACCATATTCCAAGAAATTCAAGGGAAAAACATACTTTTTCAAATCACAAGTCACATATTTTAATTCAGGTATTAGTGGCCATTATGCTCATGCTTTACTTTACTTTTGTGTTTTTCTCAAATCTTTTTCACATAGGTAACAAAATTCAGAGATGTCAGGACTGTGGGAGAATAGGTCCACTCATTCATTGTTGATAGATTTGTAAACCTGTGGACTCTTTTTGGATAGAAATCCAGCAGGACACATTAAAAGTTGCAAAACATAAAAAAAAAAAAAAGTTTGAAGATACAGAAAACCCAACAGCTGGTGAAAGGTGGCAGTTTCCCCTCTTCTATCAAGACTATAACAGCCTAAACTAGGTGTGAAAACCTGTGTCAGACATTATGAGGGTTAAGAAAATAATGTAGACAATGTTGCTGCCCTCAGGGAGCTTGTCATCAATATAGAGTTATATAAATATAACAATATAAAGTTATATATAATATAAAGTTGTAATCTAGTAACATAAAGTATAAGTATATATGAGTTTGTGACTGTATGAGCTTCCAACTTTTCCTTCCCACTTTTCCTTTGCTTGTGTGTTTCATTGAAATCACATTCAAGGTTAATGAAAAATAGGGTGAATTATAACAATTATAACAACCCCCATCTCATTTCAGAAAGGGATAAGGGACACTTTGTTAGGGTGGTGTTGCTGGGTGACCTCAGCATTGGTGGAGCCCTCAGAGGTTACCTCATCCAACCCATCCCTTCTCTAAAATTCCTGATAAGTGGGCATTCAATCTCTATGGGATGGAGGAACCCATCTTTCTGAAATAGTCTATCCCAGTTGTAGAGAAATGTTATTGATAGGAAGTTTTTCTTTTATCAAAAAGTTTGTGTCCTTGTGATTATCCCCTTGATCTTGGTTCTACGCCTATACTTGAAGACAGTTATACTGTCCCTTCTAAATTTTCTCTTTGCCAAGTTAGATATTGCCAGTTTTGTGCACCAATTCTCTAGTTGCCTCACCACTCTGGTAGCCCTTCTGTGCTCTTCATGTCACCTTCAAACTTGATAAATGTACCATCTATATATTTACCCAAGTCACTGATAGAAAATGTTGAGCAATAGTACACAGCCTGATTAGAGTCCTTGATTGCTCCACTCTAGACACCCCCAACTGGCATCTATTGACAATTGATTAGTAGATTAGCATTCCTGGCATTCAACCATTCAACAAGTTCTGCAACCACTCAAATTCCTCCATTTTGTCCACAAGGATATTTTAAGAGACCTTATCTAATGTCTTGCTGAAATCCAAATTTATTATCTATTGGGAATTTCCCTGACCTACTAGTTTAGAAACCCTTGAAATTAATTTAGTGCCCTATTCATGATGAAGCCATGATGGTTTTTAGTGGTCACTACTTCCCTTTCCAAGTGTTCATAATTAATTATATTCAATTTACACTGGTAAAAATTCAACTTCTACTTTCTAAAAATTGGGACAGTGTTTATCTACCCTAGTTCTGGTGTACCTCTCCCATTTGTTACAGCTTTTCCAAGATTATTGATCCTGCTCTAATAATTACATCTGCAAGTTCCTTCAGGACCCTGGATTGTAGTTTATACATATCTAATGACTTCAACTCATTGAGAAAAAAGAACTGGTTGTTCCAATATTATCTTTTCACACTTCTTTAGCTTCAATTGACTGCTAATAATATTTGCACTATACTTTCCAAACTGGAGATCATTCTCCTTGGCAAAAAGAAAAAGAAGAAGCAACATAGGAGTGGAATAGCTCTGCCTTCAGTTATCTTTATCCTATCTATCACAAGCAGTCATCTTTATCATTTCTTGGAGCTTACTTGGGTCATTCTGCCTTCAGTTATCTTTAGTCCATCTACCCAAGTAGCAATCTTAAAATTCATTTGATCTTGGAATGTGGGGTTTATATTTCAAACGGACATTAGGAATGATCTTAAAAAACTTCAACATTTCATAGTTGAGAAACAAGATGCCTAAAGAGATGACATGGATTAATTATCCACACAGTCAAGCAGGTCATAAGAAGTAGAACAGGAATTCAAAGCCAAGGAAAGTCCTGTGGTTTGAAATTGAGTACTCTTTCTACAATAATACATTGCCTTCTGCCATCAAGAAATTGTCTTTTTTATTGGCCTTAGAATTCATTAGTAAATGATCAAAGTCAACACACATACACATACACACACACATACACAACACAGAAGCTGCTGAAGGATAAAAACAGATTCACAGAAAAATTAGCAGACATTAAAGATGAACCTGGAAGTATAGCAAATAGATGAAAAATGGAAAAGTTCTGCCAAGATTTTTCAGAACTCTGACCAAATGACTGAACAAGATCAATCAACCATGATTGTAGAAGATCGATGATCCAGAATGTTGCTCACTTCCTGGTAGAGAGGGGGATGGACCCAATATGCAAAGGGAGATGGGAATTTTGGACACAGCCAACATGGGACTTTGCTTTGCATTACTATTTTTTATTTTTCCAGGGGTTTTGTTTTACTTTTTTTTTTTTATAGGAGAAGTGGGATAAGGGAGAGTAGAAAGGAAATAGGAGGGTGGCTAGGTGGTGCAGTGAATAGAGCACCAGCCCTGGAGTCAGGAGGACCTGAGTTCAAATTCAGCCTCAGATACTTAACGCTTATTAGCCACGTGACCTTGGGCAAGTCAATTAATCCCAATTGCCCTGCTCTCCCCCATCCAAAAAGAAAAAAAAAAGGAGATAGAGCAAATGAATGTTTTAAAAGAAAATAAAATTTAAGAAGGAAGTTTGGAGGGGGGAGAAGGAATAGAGTTTTTAAGCAGAAATTTTCAGAAACAGTGCCAATCCTTCAAAGGATGTTTTATTTATTTCTTTGCCTTGTGACTGCATCAACATGTCTCTCTAGCAAGGGAACTCCAACCTTTTCATACCAAGCTATCTCATAGTCTATTTGCCAGCCTTATGACCTTAGGAAAGTAACTTAACCTTTATCTGCTTTAGTTTCCAGACCTGAAAAAAAAAAGATAAAAAATTTGTAGTACCTACTTCCCAGAGTTATTGTGAAGAAAGTTGTTTTTTTTCTTTAATAAACTAGAAATCACTATGGAAGTGTGAATTAATATTATTAATTCCCTAAACAATTGTTTTTTATTACTGAAAAGAAATGGAATGGTCTCTATGAGAGAATGGGACCACCTTTTTATTGTCAGTGGAGTTGCTTTTATTATGAAGGCTTCTAGTGTATTTGGTATTGCAAAAGTGTAACGATAATATTCTGGAAGAGAGAGAGAATCATCAGAGAGAACCTGGGGAAGCGAGGGGGTAATCGAACTGTCAGAGAGTTTGTCATGATCAAAGAGATAAAAATGGCCACAAACACAGCTGTGAGGCTCCAGCCTGAGGAGTAGAGCAGGGTCTCTGTTGCAGCTTCTAGCCCAATCTGAAACCTGCAGTGAAATAACTAGGGCAGGAATCAGAGACCAAAGGGGAGCCTGAAGTCTTGTTAGCCGAGCTGTCCAGCTGGCATCTCCTGAACCTTCAAATAGGTTAAGCACAACAGGACTACTGCTCAGACCCAAAGCCAAGTCAAGAATAATAATAATAGCTAACAATTATATGGTACTTACTATGTTCCAGATAGTATGCTAAGCACTTTACATTTTTCATCTTATTGCATCCTCACAACAACCCTTGGAGTTAGGTATTGTTATTAATCCCCATTTTATAGATGAGAAAACAGAGATTAAGTGACTTGCCCATGATCATACAGCTAGTAAGAGTTTGAGACCAGATTTGAACTCAGGTTTCCCTGACTCCAGGCCCAGTGCTCTATCCACTGCATCAGCTAGCACAGATGAGGAGGATACAGATCAGACTTTGCCTTGGATCAGACCACTTTGGGAATGCTTAAAGTTTGTAGGCCTCCAGTCTGAGCTCTCCCTAAGAGCTAGAATAATACAATGCTAAAAAAAAGAAGAAGAAGAAGAAGGGAAAAAACACCAAAAAAGCCAAAATGAGACCAGTTGTTTTTATAAATTGCCCTGATCTTTTCATGGGGCAAAATAGAAATAGAAAGACTCTACTGATTCTAAAAGAAATCCCAAAAAGAATGCTTCTAGGAACATTATAGGCAAAACCTTAAGTTTATAGGTAGAAGAAAATAAAAATATTGCAAAAAGCTAGAAAGAAAGAATTCAATTACTGAGGAGCCTGGTCATGATCACAGAAGATTTAGTACCCTCTACTATAAAGAAGTAGAGAGCTAAAAAAAAATAGTAGAGCATTTAGTATACAATATTCCAGAAGGCAAATAGTATATTTTTGATATATTAAGACATATAACTTAATATATTATTATATATCAAGACATATAACTTACGCAGCAAAACCAAGTATAATCCTATAGGACCAAAAAAAAATAATAATAATAATAACCTTAAATGAAATGAAGGGGGTGGCTAGGTGGCTCAATGAATAGAGCACTGACGTTGCAGTCAGGAGGATCTGAGTTCAAATCCAACCTCAGACAATTAACACTTACTAGCCATGCGACCTTGGGCAAGTCAACCCCAATTGCCCTGCCTTCTGCCCTCCAAAAAGCAAAAAAAAAAAAGGAAAAGAAATGAAGGACTTCTGACAATTTTTGATGAAAAGACTATAAATGTATAGAAACTTTGAAGTACAAAAAGAGGAATCAAAAGAAACAAAAATGTAAATATAACAAATGATACTAAGGGACTAAACAAAGATAAATTGCTTCCTTTCTAATATGGGGAGTTGATGCAGCAGTCCTTCCTGAATCCCATCATCACCATCAAAAGTTATAGATAGAGTATGATTAGAAGAGATCCGGGAGTGGCTCTATAATGTTCTGATGATCTTAAAAGACGAATGGAAAGGAAGGGGAAGAGAAATGCACTGGAGAGTGGGGGGAGGGGGGAGAGAAGAGAAGAAGGAGGGAAAAAGTTATCTCACATAATCATCATGTTCAAGAAGAAGTCTATACAAAGAGGTCCTTGGTGGTGGTGTGTTGTTATTTGTGCATAGTTATCAAAGAGGACCATGACATCTGGGAAGTGATGTCATAACAAGTGAAGTGGATTTAAGTGAGGGAGGGCTGTGCAAATTCACCAGCTTCACTTTCTCCTCTGGAGCCATCTGGGTCCATTGACCAGATATAGATCAGGACAACTGGAAATGTCCTGGACACAGTGGGAGACCTTGGCCTTTTTAAGCTAAGGTCTTTAACAGGTCTCAGTTTGACTGAGGCAATGCCCATTCAGTAATTAAGACTAGGTAAGAAATGAGGCAGAGAATAACCTCTTTTACCTACTGAAAAAAAAATCCATCTGCGAGGGGAAGACCTTCAGGATTTTTCTGGCCAAAGGGAAACAATTATTATTTACATTCATTCTGAGCCAATCAGGGCCCAAACAACAGGCAACATAAATCTTTCTTTCCTTCTTTCTTTCTTTCCATCTTTATTTCTCTTCCTTTTTCCTTCTTTCTCTCTTTCTTTCTTTCTCCTTTCTTCTTTCTTTCTTTCTTTCTTTCTTTCTTTCTTTCTTTCTTTCTTTCTTTCTTTCTTCCCTTCCCTCTGTCCACAAAGGGTATCATACCCTTACCTTGGGTGCTCTAGCTAAGGGAATGTACATTTTGATTGCTGAAACCTCATAAGATATCTTAGAGTTTACAAGTTAGATTTTTTTCTTAAGGACCATGCCTTAAACCCAAATCATTCTGGTTTTTATTGATTGGCCAACAATAGGACCCATGGGGGTCAAGCCCCACTTGGTCATACAAAGAGGAAGGGTTAGGTGAACAGCTGATACTTGAACCTCATTCTCATTTGAACTTGTCAGTGGACAGAAGAATATACACACCATACAGAAATACATTTCACTAAACAGAAGAGGAAGATGGGAAGGGAGAAGGAATAAGAAAGGTAGATTGAGAGAGGGATTAGTCCTAAACAAAACAAACTCTAAGGATCTACAAGAGTTGCAGTAGCTCTTTTTTGTGGTGAAGAAGAATTGGAAACTGAGGGGATCCTACATCAATTGGGGAATGGCTGAATAAGTTACAATATATAAATGTGATGGGATACAATAGTATTATATGAAATGATGAAAGGAATGGTTTCAGAGAAATTTGAGAAGACTAGTATGAACTGATACAAAATGAAGTGAAAAGAACGGGGAGAATAACTTCTACAATGGCAATAAAGACATGTAAAGACAAAAAACTTTGAAAGACTTAGAAACTCTGATCAAAGTGATGACCAACCAGGATTCCAGAGGATTCATGACGAAACATGCCACCCACTTCCTAATAGAAAAGTAAAAGATTCAGAGCACAAACTGAGACTTCTTTTTACATGTCCAATGTAGTAATTTATTTTACTTGACCATTTATGTTTGTAATAGATGTTTTGTTTTTCTTTCTTTCTCAAGTGGAGGTAGAGAGTAAATAGGAGGGAGAAAAGGTAAATTGTTGTTTATTTAAAAATCTAATTTTATTTTTAAAAAGTTATCACAGGATTTGACAATTGATCGGCTGTATGGGGTAAGTGAGAGTGAGAAGTTGATAACAATGAGACATTGCATGTCTCATTGACTGGGAAGATGGTGGTGGAGGAAAAGATAAAGAGTTCTGACTTAGACATGGTGAGTTTGATATGCCTATGGAGCTTCCAATTCAAGATGTCAAAAAAATAGTTGCTAATGTGGAACATATATACATATAAATAGATGATAGAAAGAAAGATAGATTGATGGATAGATAGATGGATGCATGGATAGATATAGATAAAACCATAGATATATAAATCATTACAAATGTCTCCTGATAAATGAGGGAAAAGGTGATCAGTCAGAAATCTCTCTTGTGGAAAAAAATAGGAGGTGTAGTTCAGGGACAGAAGATGTGGAAGTCCTAGGAAGATCCATTACTAAGAATTCTGAAACCTGGGGCAAGGAAGACTAGAGAATATGGGGGTAGACCATAAAGCCATCCAAAAGAAATAGGGCAAGGTAGGGCCAAGCCATAGAGGAGCTCACCTGATTTGCCTGAGGAGCTCAGAATATCACCTCCAGGGTTCAGCAGCTTTTACCTTCAGTGATCCATGGGTGTCTTTCCCATGAGCCATTCAGGATTGAATGCAGTCAGAGTGGCATGTACCCTCAGGAGTCTAGCCTGTGAGTTCTGTAGTACAGCTGAAGGATCCTCAAAACCTTCAATTCTTCAAATTCCAGAATAGAGATGAGGGGAAAGCATAGCAGTCATCTTCCCACTATGTCTGCCTGGGATATAATGAGAACTTATGGCAGACATAGAAGTTGCTGATCCACTGGCCACAGGAGATCCACTCCCAGCTGGTGGATGTGATGGCCAGACCCTATGGAGGGAGAAGCCTGATAGAAGGAGCAATTGAGTTTCTGCCAATAGGAGGCCTGCAACCCAGTGATGACCTAGGACCATCAATAGCTGGGAGGATGTGCAGTTCAGCTGCTGCCCCAGCTTCTTTATCCCATTCAGGCCACCCATCCTGTGCTCCAGATTCTTTTTATACTGCCCTTCATTGCTACAACAATTTCTTTTTTCTGAGTTGGTGGTTAATTCTGAAACTTGAAACTGTTCCAGAAATCCTCACCTCTGTACTTCTTGGATGTTGGGAGTTAATGATTCAATGGAATGGTTTTTGCAGCAGAAGCTTATGCTTTGTTGAGGGATTTCAAGAATCTAAGATAATTATGATGATGATGATTTTCATATCTTAAATCTCAGGGCCAGTTCACTTCAAAAGCCTAACTGATATTTAAAGCAGAATATGTAGGAATATTACATGATAATAAGCCCTGTTGATAGCCTAAATGTTCTACTAAGACTTTGCCTCTGAAAGTTTTGCTGTGAGATTTCTGTGAAAATAGAACTGTGCTTTTTGAAATGTCTACCTAGAAAAGAGTAGTGAAACTAGGTTTGTGTTGCAAAAAAGATAAAAAACAACAAGGAAAAGTATCTATATATACAAAAATATGTATAGCCCCTCTTTTAGTGGGGGCAGAGAACTGGAAATTGAGGAGGTGTCCATCAGTTGGGAAATGGCTGAATAAGTTGTGGTATATAATTGTGATGGAATATTACTGTGTTGTAAGAAATGATGAGCAGGAGACTCCCAGGAAAAACCTAGAAAGACTTACACAAACTGATGCACAGTGAAGTGCGCAGAACCAGTAGAACAAAGTACACAGTAACAGCAATATTTTATGATGATCAACTGTGAATGACAGCTATTCTCAGAAATACAACAATCCAAGACAATCCCAAAGGTCTTACCATGAGAAATGCTATCCACCTCCTGAGAAAGAACTGATGGAGTCTGAATGCAGATTAAAGCACACTATTTTTCACTTTTTGTGTTTTTCTTCTTTGTTTTTGGTGGGGGGGTGGGGGTAGGTCTGTGTTTTCTTTAACAATATGACTAATATGGAAATATGTTTTGTATGCCCACACATGTATAACCTATATCAAATTGCTTGTTATCTCAATAAAGGCTGGGTGAAGATGGGGTAGAGTAGAGGGAGGGAAGAAGAGGATTTGGAACTCAGAATTTTAAAAAATGAATGTTAAAAATTTTACATGTAATTGGGGGAAAATAAAATATTTTCTTTTTTTAAATTTTTATTTATTTATTTGTTTGTTTATTTATTTATTTTGCTTTATAGAGGACAATTGGGGTTAAGTAATTTGCCCAAGGTCACACGGCTAGGTTTTTTTTTTGTTCCTTTGTTTGTGTGTGTGTTAAGTGTCTGAGGCCAAATCCGAACTCAGGTCCTTCTGACTCCAGAGCCGATGCTCTACTCACTGCGCCACCTAGCCGCCCCAATAAAATATTTTCTAAAAGAAATTAAAAACAAAGAGTAGTGGAGAAAATATCTTAAGGATATACACTCTGCAGAGTTAGGGCCA
This sequence comes from Gymnobelideus leadbeateri, assembly GCA_011680675.1. Classification (NCBI taxonomy): domain Eukaryota; kingdom Metazoa; phylum Chordata; class Mammalia; order Diprotodontia; family Petauridae; genus Gymnobelideus; species Gymnobelideus leadbeateri. Next base: position 400,667 of record WOXC01009812.1, on the reverse strand, counting down.
AGGAGGAAGAAATTCTATCTGCATTAGACAAATAGTTAAGCAAACAGGACAGGTTGGGTTTTTTGTTGTTGTTGTTTATTTTCTTTGGGGGTGTTTTGGTTGTTTTTTATTAGATGCTAACATCCAAACATTCTGCAACAGCCAGCTTAGAGAGGAAAGGGCACAGCTTATGGGGTAAAGGTCATCCTTCCCTTCCCTAGTTTTGGTTTTGACTGTAAAGTGGAGCAGAGAAGAGAAAATTTGTCTGTGATGAAGCATACACGGGAAAAAAAAGTGAGCAGGATCTATGTTAATAGACTGGGTTGAGACATCCAGAAAATCAGACCACAAAATGAAGGGAAAAAGGGAGGGAGAGGAAGGAGAGAGGGGGAAAGGAGGGCAAGGTGGGAAATAATGATAAAAGTGTACAAGTGTAATGGTAAGGAAATTTGAAGACCTTCCCTGTCCCTTAATGGGCCTCAAGTGGAACCTAACAAGAGGGGCTTGATTGGGGGGAGGCTTGTTTTTCAGGAAGTCCCACACTTTATGTCACTTTGTAGTTGGGCAATGGGTCAGGAAGGTTGTGATGTCCTCTGACCCTGAAGAAGGGAATATATATGCTGAAGTGAGGTTTTTCTTTGGGGCTCACTTACGAAAAGAGTTGTTCGATTTGTCCAGATGAGACTCTGGGTAGCCATTGAGCCCTGGGGCTTTGAAAAGCCAGACGTTGGTGCTTCTCTTTCTGGTAACTATGTATGTATGTAATGATCAGACAACTAGAAGCCCTTTCTGTTGTTCTGTTGAATTTTCTCTGTATTTTTTGTCTGCTTGTAATTTCTTGTTTGTATTTTCTGAAGTTCAAGGTGCTAACTTTTTCCCCTGAATTAAGTGAATGATAGATTGACAGATGTATATGTATATATGTGTGTATATGTCTGTATGTGTTTAATTAAAGATTGTTAACCCCTTTAAAGTTGCTTTCCTTTAGTAAAGCAGATCAAAGAACCTGTGCTAGCAGCCATCCTGGGTCCCCTAGCCCGCTTGCTGTTACAACAAGGTAAAAACAAAGTTGGGGTTAAACAATCCAGATTAGAACAGCTGTGGGTGAATCTGAGATAGATTGTGCTCCTCACAAGAGGATGGAGCATTCTGCATTTTAAAGGTCAGTCAACCCCACCCCCTTTTGCAGGAAGTGTGATGTGAGCCCTGCTGCAGAAAGTCCCTCAGTGTACCAGTCATCTGTTTTACACATTACCTGAAAATTAAAGACATTCCTCAAATGGGAAACAAGAATTTAGTAGGAAGTTTGACAGGGGTGTGGGCCCCAAAATAGGAAGAGACAGAAAGACTAAAGAGAAAGGAATCTTTGCCAAATTTGTAAAAGGGAAAGAAGGAAGGAAGGAAGGAAGGAAGGAAGGAAGGAAGGAAGGAAGGAAGGAAGGAAGGAAGGAAGGAAGGAAGGAAGGAAGGAAGGAAGGAAGAGAGAGAAAGAGAAAAATGCCTTTAAAACCAGGCAAGTCATTTCATCTCAGCATCCTCAAACAATTTTTCAAGACTATAAGTTATAGACATGGAATCCATTGGAACAATTAAAAATAAGTATTTTTATACAGGAGAAAAGGATTCTGGAGGATTTTTGTTTGGTTGATTGGTTGGTTTTGCTTTGTCTTCTAAAGGACTGGTATTTGCGTGGTTTCTAGTTAACCTAGGCCTACTTGCTTATTTAGAATAGTAGGTAAAAAAGTTGAATTTCCTAGTGGAATAGGACTTAGAAGTCTCTTGAAGGGACAAAAGAAATGATTGCCATATAAATTTGTGCCATATAAATTTATATTGCCATATAAATAAAGTCCTGTGGAAGAATCTTTAGAAGCAAGAAAGACAAATATCTTGCACAGCTGGGTTTCTTTGGCAAGGTTGAATCAAGAAACACATTCTTAGTGCCCTTTAAGCTCTAACAATCATTATCTTAGGACAGGAGTTCTTAACTTTTTTGTATGTTTGTCATGGACCCCTTATACATTCCAGTGAAGCCTATGGACTCCTCCTCAGAATACCATTGTTGACATTTAAAATAAAATACATAGGGCTACAAAGAAAATTAATTATAGGGATATAAAATTATCAAAAATCCTTTTTAAAAAAACAAGTTCAGAGATCACAGGTTAAGAACCCCTGCCTTCCAATAAGAACTCTAAGCTCTGCAAGTTCACCTTTTTTCCATGCTTTTGTTAGGTTTTATTCTTTCCTTAGTTACCCAGAAAAGTTCTCTATTAAGGTCATGCCTCATGATGATGTGGAGGTCACGTTGGCTGGGGCCTTGAAGGGTCTGTCCATAGATCACAAACTCTGAAAGATTCTACAAAACTTCAAGTTTAAAGATTGATCTGTCATCTGCGGATCATTTTGGTTAAATTCAGATAGGTTCATCACCAGAAGGCTGGTAACAAAGCAATTAATTGTTTAGGTCATAACAAGAGGTATGTGGTACAGTGGAGAGGCTGTTGCAGTGGGGGTTAGAGCACATGAGTTCGAATCCTAGCTCTGCTACTTATTCCTTAGGATTCTCTTGGGTAAGTCATTCAACTTTTCTGGGCCTTGGTTTCTTTAAATGCAAAACAGGAGGATTGGATTAGAAGACCTCTGAGGTCCCTTCCAGTGATTTAATCCTATGAACTTTGTAAAACTATTAGGTAAAATGGAGAACGGTTGTAATCTATATTGAGTCTAGGTCAAGAGATTCTGCACCTGAAGTCCACACAGACTCTCAGGGTTTGGTTTAGTTTGGTCTGGTTTGGTTTTACTAGATGACCAATGAAACACAAAATGGTTAAGAACTTCTTAGTAGGGGCAGCTAGGTGGTGCAGTGAATAGAGCACCAGCCTTGGAGTCAGGAGGACCTGAGTTCAAATCCGGCCTTAGACACTTAACATTTACTAGCTGTGTGACCTTGGGCAAGTGACTTAACCTTAATAGCCCTGCCCTTGCCCCTCAAAAAAAAAAAAAAAAAGAACCTCTTGTAGACAGCATACAAACCAACAAAATTGGTACTGCAGTGTTTTGCCATTTCCTTCTCCAGCTGATTTTACAGATGAGGAAACAGAGGCAAGCAGGGTTGAGTGACTTGCTCAGGGTCACACAACTAGTAAGTCTCTGAAGCCGGTTTTCAACTCAGGAAGATGAGTCCTCCTGATTCTAGGCCTGGAACTCTATCCATTGTGCCACATAGCTGCCCTGTGCCACTTATTTCCAAGGCATAAATGCTCACACTGAAAATTTAACAATTGGCTCTTTCAAGCCTGTGTGAGCTGGCTTTAGTACATAGCTACTTCTCTGTATCCCACACAGCATCTGCCACAGAGATGGGCACACAAGAGGCGTTCCATAAACCCTCTTGACTGATTAGATGCGAGACACCACTATATCCCCTGTCTCCTCAGCTCCATCACTACACTCAATCCAATAATTCCTTCAAACCTCCAAAGGGTCTTTCAGCAATTCATTTATCCACTCATTCACACAATCAAAAATGTTTATTTAATTCCATGTATTTCTTTAGTAGGGGCAGCATGGCTCATTGGCTAGAGGGCTAGCCTTAGCATCATGGGCATGAAGATGGGCTTAATCTCAACTCTGAAAATTATTGTGTGGCCCTAGGAAAGTCACTTAACTTCTATGTGTTTTAGGTACTTCCAGGCACTCTATCCCTACTAGGCATACTTTTTCTAAGTCATAGACTGGTTGATGGAGGGGATTCTCACATAGAGAATTTCTTCCAAAATCTCAAATGTTTCAAGTATTCACAGAAGTATGTTCATACACATGTTTAAACATATGCATATACACATAAACACACAATTTGGGTAAATCAGTCCCCCACAGGCTTCAGTTTCCCATATAGTATTTCCTCCCAGAATAATGGAATACCAGGGAATAGAAAGAAAATACTCTCATTCACAGACTCACCTCTCCATCCCCCTACACTCCCCATGCCACCCCAGTAAACAGTAAGGGTTGATAGTGTTGAGTATCCATGGGTGACGCAAGTGACCAGATTCATAGTTCTCTTTGCAGATGAAACTTTGGGATTCAGTTTATTAGGTAGAATTAATGGCCTTTCAAACACAGTGACAGAAGCAAAAATACCCTGATTACAATTTTAGGCATGGCTTTAGCAGCACCAGGCCTCAGGATCACACCTCTGAGTTAACATCACACAGGAAAATTTTTGCAAACTGGCTCCAGGAAACAAAAATCTTCAGGAAAATAAGATAGATACAATGGCTTCCCGTTTCCCTTTAAATGGGATAAACTCTTTCCCTCAACTTCCCCCAACCCCTAAAAAACACTAATAAATAAAGAGAGGCTCATTCTTAGCAAAAGTCTAGGGTCCATAAACAGACCCAATTCTTCCACATCATAGGAGCACTGCTTCCTATTGAAGGAAACATCATCTCAAGTTTCATTTTTCCTCTTCACTAGGAAAGGCCTCTCATTTGGGGAGTAGGGGGAGTGGGGGGAGAACTGGGGACAGACAAATTGCAGGGAAGTAAGAATCCACAGGGCCCAGCACTGTGACAACCTCACTTTCTGCAGCCAGAAAGAGCCCACTCAGGCATGAGTCAGATGTAACAGTACCCACCTTCGTGGGACTCAGAGGCTAAATATTCAGCAGGAAATGAGGGGAAGGGAACCACACAGAGTATGCACCACCGGGTAAGACAAGGAACAGAAGGGTTCCAGTATTTCCACTAGAACTTATGCTGACTCAACTTTTCTTGCATGTTTTCAGGGTTTTTTTTTTTAATTTTATCTTGGGTTTGGGTTTTTTTTTTTGCATTGACTTGAAACCATACTATAGAACAACCCATTTTTGACAGTCATTGAGATTAACTGATAGATTTCTTTAAAATATATATTTATATGTATACATGTATATCACAGTTAAACCAAAAAGAGGTTTTTTAAGAAGAGATATGGCTTTCTAAAGGAACATTCAGACAAATCTAGAAAGGGAACCACAATATGCAACAGAGTTAATCCTACTGAGGCAGCTCTGATGCCATCTTAATCAACCCAGGTAGAGTTGTATTTTCTCAAAAGTAGCTAGAAACAAAAGGCCTTCCACAAGAGCAGACTGAGGTTAGAATCATACCTCATGGTGGAGAACACTGTGGCAGCCAGCCCCCAAGGCTGAGACTAGATGTGGCTCCAACATGGGCCACATTGGTTGGCAGATGATGGGAGGAGGTAAGGAATTCTCTTTTTCCTATGTACCACCCCATGCCTAAGGGTCACCAGTCCTGAGATTTGGGCTTGTCTGTGAGAATGTGATGGCTCAGCCTAACCACATTTCTGGTTTACTAGGACCCCAAGCTGAGAGGTTGCGGAGATTGTTGGCTCAAGAGGCACACTGGTAAGAAACCATTGTGAGCTGTCCGTTCAGGACCATGGCTGCACTGCCTCCCAACTTCATTCCTACAACAATCCCAGTTGCATTGGTTGTTTTCTCAAATACACTCTTACATCGTGAAATTCTTGGCATCACACAAAACTTAGGGCAGCCAAAGGTCAAAGATTAACACAAACCTAGATAGCTATTTCAAGATAACTCCTTCTGAGCACTCCTGCCCCTCAGCAAACAAGCTAGAAACCTATCTCTGGAGAATAGGCCAAGTGTGAGGCCTCCCCCCCCCCAAAAAAAAAAACCTTCTCAACCTTGAGTTGCTAAAAATTAGTCTCCCTGCATTTCATATCACAGGCCTACCCCAATCCACTTCAATATCACTAACATTGATGACAAATCTTTCTTTGCTTCACCAATCTCAATCCTCAATACTCTGGTAGGAGTACCAGACTAGGAAACAGATGATCTATTTTCTTGGGTTTCAGACCCAGGAACATGAACTTGAACATTTGACCTCTTTGTGCCTCAGTTTCCCTCTCTTTAAAATAAGGATGATAATCCCTGCCTTTCATATATCACAAGGACATCATGAGGATCAGTTGAATGCCAGAAAGAAGATAAAGTGCTATCACAGATATAAAATATTGTTACTGGTATTATTATTATCTGCCTTGGGTATCAACTTTGCTGAAATGGACTCTATGTGCACTCTTTCCCGTGAGCAAAACACATTCATCCATCCAGTAAATGAGCCTGTTCCCTCCGACACCAAGTGCATGGCCCATGGTCTTGACAGAGCAAGTAACAATATAAGGAGTCTGCTGGGGGACCAGCATGGTATAGTGGAGAAAGCATTGGACTATGCAGGAGAATGCAGGGGTATTATAGTCCTGGCACTTCAACTATAAAATGAAGAAGCTATACTTTACCTTTAAGGCTCCTTCCAGCTTTTATAATCTATGATCCTGGGAATCTGCCTATAAAATGAGAATAACGCATGTCCTTTCTACCTCACTGAGTATTGTAAAGATCAGATGAGATACTGGAAATGAAAAATGTAAAAGGCTACAAGCATAAATATAAGGAATTGGTGTTACTCTTTGATAAGCTCTCCTGAGGTAAGAGGACCAGGCTCAGAAGCCAACCTGGCTTCTACGTGTTTCTTCCCCCTCAAACCCAGCAAAAATTTGGGACCAGCATTGGGAGCAGAAATGGAGAAAGAAGAGGGAAGATGGCCTGGTGCCAGCATCTTGTCAGTCCAGAATCTTCCCTGAAAAAAGTGTGAGTAGATAAAATGAGAAGATATTCTCTCCCTCTTGGTAAAGTGGCGACTCCAAATCTTCTCCCTCCTAAGGGCTGATTCTCAGGAGTAGAATGCAAGTTAAAATGAGCTTATATATACAGCCCTGAGAGAGCAGGAATTCTTCCTTGGCGAATCAACCAATCTCATGTATAAATGAAATGCCCTCTAAACACAAATTTTTTTTTATTTTGACCATTTTGAAATTTCCCTAAAATAGACTACTATACCTTTATCTTCTTAAATAGAGGAAAAAGGACATGATTTAATCTTGTCTTGCTAACTCACCGGTCATTTTGCTACCCTATAATATTGAGAGGCTCTTTTCAGTGACAGTACATGGACTTTGTGAGAGAGGCCATTTCCTTACTTATTTATGGATTCTCATAGGTATTGCCTATAATTTTAAGTTGCCAGATTGTATTTTCCTTGTTTTAATAAAACTGTAATACCTTCTACAGCAAAAGTCATCTATTGGGATACTGATGCTAGAAAATCTAGTGCAGAACTTTGAAATATCAGGCCCAGCCAAATACTTTTTGTAGCACCCTCTCCCTCCCCACTGGTGCAAGGATCCACTCCCTGAGGGAGAGAAACCGGGAAACAGTACAAGATGGGGCAGAGGTAGGAACCTAGTTCTCATAGTGGCTTATTTCTATGCTAGTTAATGAGGAAGGAACACATGGAAAGGGAAAGGGATTTTACCTTGTGAAGTCCTGTGTCCCATTTCTGTTTAATATCTTGATTCCAAACTTTGTGCTATTCAACTTGCAAAATGTAGTGGGCAGAGCATTTGAACTAGGAGTCAAGAGGCCTGACCTATAGCCCCAGTTCTGCTTTGGACTCACATTCTTCTCCTTGAACATGTCCCACAATTCAGACAGACTAGTGGCATCATTGCCCCAGGATATCATGCTTACTTCTGTCTTTGGGCATTTATTCATGCTGTTTCTCCCATGTAAAATATCCTCCCCTCTCTTTTCCAAATCCTACTTCTCCTTGTGTTAAATGAAGGCCTCCATCCTCAGTGAAGCCTCCCTGACCATGCATTCACTAAGCTCTCAAAAAATATTTTTTTCAACAAATATCCACCCTGACCCAGGGCTTTCCTGCCTCTGGGCTCCCAAGCTTCATGTGTCCCAATTATTTGCACCCATCATACATGACATTGCACTATTTTCTTTTTCTGATATGTGTAGGTATGTCTTGTCTCTAGCCCTAGCCCATAGGCTCCATGAGAGCAGTAAATTGGCATGTCTTCTGCATCCTCACAACATCTATAGCAACGTCTTACATTTAGGAGGCATCAAATAAATATTTGTTGATTGGCAAATGTGACTTACTTTATGAATCCTGGGACACCTCACTCAACTAACCTATACTTCAGTTTTCCTGTGTGAAAATGAGGAGAATGATACCTTTCCCCTACCAGTAAAGGGCTATAGTGAGCATCAAGTAGGATAATGCACCTTATTTGGGAGTTGAGAAGCACAAAGCACTAAACAGATGTGAAATATCATGAAGATGATGATGACAATGACAACGGTGCAAGGAGAGCAGTGCTCTAGCCTGTTGCTCCAGTATTGCTAAGTAAAGCTCCAGAGAAATCTATAAGGCCTGGTGCTAGCTGCCAGGGGTATGCTGGGAGTTGAAAGGAATTTACCCTAATCCCAAAAGCAAGTAAACCTGGGGAGGTTTCAGCTAGAGAAAGGGGAGAAGGAGTAAAAAAGACTGGCTTGACCTGAGGGATTCTTGCTGGCTCAGTGTAGGCTGGGTGTTTGACTTACAAAAGAGCTGAAATAGCCCTGAGGCTATGGGCTGGCTCACCCAAAACTGTAAAAGCTCACACACAGAAGCCAATGAGAAGCTACCATTTAGGGAGGAAGCAACAGGAAACTCAACATAAAAAGCAGCCTAGCAAATTATGTCAGTGGCTCTGTGAGGAAACTGCGCAGTAGCCTCTAAGGAAGAGCGGAGGCTAGCCATGATGTAACCCTAGGTACATGACTTGTTCAAGCCATCAGTTTTCCCTCTCTCACCAGCTGGTATGGGAACCTATGGGAGAGTGTACCCTTGTGTGGACTGATGATGATCTTAGGTCTACATTCCTTGGCCTATATTCATATAGCTGCTTTGCTTATATTGTAGAAGCATGTTTTTCTGATTCCAAAAAACTAACATTGGTTATTTAGGTGCTTTGCCAGCAGAGCAAAAGCTATGACTAGCCCTTTTCAACCTGAAAAGGACTTGAATACAGAGCTGGCAACAGATTTTATGTCTATTCTTTGAAAACTAACTTGGCTAAGTGTGCTGGGGTCAGCGATAAAGGTTATCTTTTGACTCCTCATAAACTCATGAAGACTGTCATGGAAGGGTATGGAATGCATGGAAGGGGAGGGAGCATCCACACAGGTCTTTTGGAACTTTGAAGTAATGAAATGTTATTTGTTCTTCACTGGGCTTAAAGTTGGCCTTTAAGTAACTTGCCCTGATTTCCTAGTCTTAAAGCTTAAAGATTTAGAAAACAAATGTCCTGTAGGCATTTGAGAAGCCTTCAATGTAATGCTAGCTCAGTGATTTCAGGGAATACATTCCAGACACAAAGAAGCAAGGGAGCTTCTTCCTTAAATCCCAGACATGCTATACGGCTATTCATCATGGAGCACCACAACTGCCAAAGAATCAAAATTGCAAGTGGCCTAAATGGCAATGGGAAGGTGTATTTGTAGGTATAAGTAGGCTGCAACATATCTCCAACAACACATAGATAGGACACCAGACTTGGAACCAAGATCTAGGATCAAGTCTTGCCTCAGATTTACTAGCTGTGTGACCCTGGGTAAGTCACCTAACCTCCCTGTACCTTGGTTCTTCATTTATTAAAAATGAGTGGATTGAGGGGCGGAGCCAAGATGGCGGAGTAGAAACAACATTTCCAATGTGCTCTGCCCCACACAAATTTCAAACAATGTGAAAGGGAGCTCCGAACAACTTCTGGAGCCACAGCACCCACAGAACGGCACAGAGAAGCTAACCTCCTGCTGAGGACAGCCCAGGAGACCTGCAGGGAACGGCCAGCGAAGCGCTCTGAGAGCAGGCAGCACAGTGCGCTGGGAACCGACAGCGCAGCCCGCAGCCCGCAGAGCCAAGCCCAGGTCCGAGGTTTTAGCCCCAGGGCGGCCGGGCCTTCAGCCAGCTGGTGGAACCCCAGAACACCAGCAATTGTGGCGATTCCAGAATTATCAGCACAGATATGCCTAGGACAAAGTGAGAGGTTAGTGCCCTATGGACTTTGGGACCAGTATTTGGGGAACACGTGGCTTCCTCCCCTGGGGGCAAAAAGCTGCTGAAGAAACAGCTGCACAGAAGCCATTTTGCAGTGTCAGTAGTGGCTCTTGCTCCTGGTCTGCGAACAGTAGGAAGATCCAGCAATCAGTCTGGGGGTTAATTGCTTTTGCTTTAAACTGCCTGGATCTGGATTGTGGTCTGGGGGGGAAGTTTGGGGTGGGTATCCAACTTGCCAGAGTGGGTGGAGGCTTTACAGAGGCCACCCAACTGGCGGAAGTTGTGAAGACCCCACATTTGGGCTGAAGCTCCCCTGTCTGGTGGCAGAGTCCTACTGTGGCAATAAGCCCAAAATCAAGTAATTAAGTGGCAACATGCCTAGGCAAACAAAACAAAATAAACAGAAAAGTTCAACATTGGACTCCTATTTTAGGGGCAAAGAGGCTCAAAGCATGGAGGAGGACTGTGAGGTCAGAACTCCTGCACCAAAAGCCCCAAATGAAAATACAAGCTGGCTGTAGGCCATAGAGGACCTTAAGAAGCAGATAAGAGAAGTGAGGGAAAATTTGGGAAGAGAAATGAAAAAGATGCAAGAAAAGTATGAAATGACAGTCAACAGCCTGACTGAGGAAAACAACACCTTAAAAAACAGACTAACTCAAACGGCAAAGGAGGCCCAAATGGGCAATGAGGAGAAGAATGCCTTAAAAAGCCGAATTTGCCAGATGGAAAAAGAATCTCAAAAGCTCACTGAGGAGATTCATTCCTTCAGAGTTAGACTGGAGCAAATGGAAGCTAGTGACTTTATGAGAAATCAAGATACTATTAAACAGATCCAAACAAATGAAAGAATAGAAGGCAATGTGAAATATCTCATGGGAAAAACCACCAACCTGGAAAATAGATCCAGGAGAGACAATTTAAAAAGTATTGGACTACCTGAAAGCCATGATCAAAGAAAGAACCTAGAAATCATCCTTAAAGAAATTCTCAAGGAAAATTGCCCTGATGTTTTAGACCCAGAGGGCAAAATAGAGGTTGAAAGAATCCACAGATCACCTCCTGAAAAAGATCCCCAAAAGAAAACTCCCAGGGATATTATAGCCAGGTTCCAGAATCCCCAGATCAAGGAGAAAATACTACAAGCAGGCAGGAAGAAACAATTTCAATATTGTGGAAACACAATCAGAATAGCCCAGGACCTGGCAGCTTCTACACTGAGGGATAGAAGGGCATGGAATATGATATTCCAGAGGGCAAAAGAGCTGGGAATGAACCCAACGGTCACCTACCCAGCAAAACTGAGTATCTTGTTTCAGGGGAAAATATGGTCATTCAGTGGAATAGAGGACTTTCAAGCATTCTTGATGAAAAAACCAGAGTTGAATAGAAAATTTGACATTCAGACACAAGAAGCAACAGATGCTTGAGAAGTAATCAAGGAAAAGAAATCAAAAGGAACTTATCAAAGTTGGACTATTTACAGTCCTACATGGAAAAACAATAACTGTGTTTGATGAAACCTTTCTCATTATGAAAATAATTGAAGAAGGGTACATAGCATATGTTCACAGGTATACATGGATAGAGGGCACAGGTTGAATTTGATGGGAAGGGATGATTTTTTTTTGGAGGGCAATTGGGGTTGGGTGACTTGCCCAGGTTCACGTGGCTGGGTTTTTGTTTGTGTGTTGGGTATCTGGGGCCAGATCCGAGCTTGGGTCCTTCTGGCTCCAGGGCTGGCTCTCTGCTCTCTGCGCCACCTAGCCGCCCCAAGGAAGGGATGATTCTTAAGGGGTGAAGTCAAGAGGTGAGAGGAAAGTGGCAAGAGGAGATGGAGAGAGACAGGGTAGGGCAAACTATCTCATGTAGAAGAGGCAAGGGGAAGTAGTTGCAGGGGAGGGGAAGAACAGGAAGGCAAAAAGGCAAAAGCATATTCTCATTGAAGTTGGCTCAAGGAGAGAATCACATGTATACTAAATGGAATATCTTACCCTCACTCACTCTCCTGAGTAGGGGAAAGGGGGATGAGAGGGGGGATGATGGAGGGGAGGGCATTCTGGGGAGAGGGGAGGTTAGAAGTAGCCACTATCAAAGAGGGACAGGATCAAAGTAGGGAATGGACCAGGTGGGAGGTGAGACAGGTGGGAGGGAAATATAAGCAGTCTTTTACAATATATCTACTATGGTAATGTTTTGCATAGATATACATGTACAACACATACTGAATTGCTTATCTTCTCAGAGGGAGTGGGTGACAAGGGAGAAAGGGAATGGATCTGAAAATCGAAGTTTTCAAATTAAATGTTTCATAAGTTGTCCAGGCAGTGGGGCTCAGAGATTCACCTTGCCCTAATGGCAAAGTCGAAGGGGGTATGGGAGAAGATATGGGAGAGAGCAGATTGGATGAGGGGATATCTAGTGGGACTGCTATTCTGGGGTGGTGGGTAGAGAAAAAATGGGGGGGAAATGTTAACTCATAATCTGGTGGAAATGAATGATGTAAACCAGAAGTTAACAAAGCATTTGTTTAATTTTAAAAAAAAATGAGTGGATTGAAATTAATGTGTTTCTAGGGTTCCTTCCGCCTCTGTAAAGGACATGTTTGTCTGAAAAAGCAGGTAAGTTAGACGTGTGAGGAGAGGAAAGGATGACTGATGGGCAGTTTAACTGCTGCATTGTACTCATGAAATGTAAAGAGTCCTAGAGGAAAGTGTCCTAAGCATTGGATAGAGCCTCTCTCAGTAATCTGGAGGAGGACAGGGACAAACAAGCATTGGGAGGAGAAGAAGGCATAGAATAGGGGCGGCTAGGTGGCACAGTGCATAGAGTGCCGGCCCTGGAGACAGAAGGACCTGAGTTTGGATCCGGCCTCAGACACTTAACGCACACACACAAACAAAAAAACCTAGCCGTGTGACCTTGGGCAAGTTACTTAACCCCAATTACCCTCCAAAAAGCAAAAAAAAAAAAAAGATGGCACAGAATGTTTGTAAGTTGCATTAGTGGAGGCAGTATCCACATCAGTGCAAGTTTCTAAGTATAGTGGAAGGGAATAGCAGTGATTCGGGGACCCTGGAAATCCCAAAGGACTGGCTGATATCATGGAAATTTGCTGTGGGGAAGGCTAACTGTCCTAACTGTAGAGCTCCTGACAGAGCCACAAACCCAGATGAGAATCTCAGAGAGGTTGTCAGAAGGTGGAAAGAGCACTGATATCTGTAGAGAGAGGAGATATGGGAAAACTGAGGGTTCCCAAAACCCTTCCAAGGCCTTGGGCTTCATTTCATGTAAATTAATTCATCATGTTTAGGAATTAAGTACCACCTCCCCATGACTTACCTCCATTCAGTCAGCTGAACCAAGTGAGGTGACTCAGTATTTCCCTCATATTCTAATTCTCCCCCAGTACAGAAGATCCACAGAATAATTTAAGGAGCTAGGGGATAGCTAGGGATAGATGAGCTATTCACTGGTGAGAGAAAGAATCTTTTGTTTTACTAACTATTAGGTAGGGAATAGGAAGTGTCCATTTAAGCACCAAGTGACTCACCTGGTACACTTAAAATAGTATTTGGTTGACCAAAAAAATCAATTTACATACCACTTGTCAGGAAAATAGCTAGCCTCCAAAGAGAAGTAAAAGAATAGCCTCGCTAAAATAAGACTCAGCACTCAAGATACCTCATTGGCAATTAACTTTCAGTCACTAAACTACACACACACACACACACACACACACACACACACACACACACACACACACACACACACACACACACACACACACGTCCTCAGCCTCAGGTGTGCCTTCTGAATCCTCTCTCCTTGCCCTTACCCTTTAGAGTATTAGAAGCTCATTAGCAAGTTGCTAACAGCCCTCTCCATAGGGTTACAAATCCCCACATAGACTCACTCCAAGATACACACACAGGACAGAGGCCTTGGCCAGATGGAGAGAGAATCTTTGGAAGATGAAGGAATTGGGGGTGAGTTATTGTGGAAAGACCACTGGGGTTAGAAGGTGATGGCCAGGATTTGAATCCTGGTTCTGTTGCTGGTTAGCCAACGTGACTTCTCCAAACCTCAGTTCTATTATTTATAAAATGAAGGGACTGAATTATTTGTTAGCTAAGATGCCTTCCAGCTCTAAATCCTATGGTCCTATAATTGTCCAGATGAAGAAAAAGATGAGCCGGCCTCCCATACCCCATGGGGAATGGAAATCCTTAGGTAGCCCAGAAGATAGGAGTCTTCTTTCACATAAGAATATTATACAAGTTCTTGGGGGGATGAAAATGTCTCTCCAACTCCATGGGGATTACACCTAGCATAAGGTAAAGCGAGGCTTTTTTAACAACAAGAAAGCTTCAGAGAGGAATAACCAAAAAATAACCTGATAGATAGAGTGAATACAAGTAGTTACCTGAGCTAGGAAATGAGTGAACATTCACACAGTTCAAAATACTTCTGCCATCTATTATCTGGCCAACTTGGAAGGAAGTTGGTAGGAAGTCCAAGAGGGCTTGGTAACAGAAAGCCAGTGGCTTCTGAGGGTCTGGAAGGTGACCCTGGCAAAAGCTGGGGAGCTGAAATTTGACTTCTAGCTCCACTGCTATCCACTACTACCTATATGACCTATTGTGTCACCATACTACTGTGCGATGACTCATTTCCCCTTCTTTAAGTCTAAGTTTCCCCACATCTAAAAAATGAGAGAAATGATCTCCAAGGACACTTTCTTCTTTAACATTCTTTGCTCTATGGCCACCCATGATCTGAGGCAGAATTAAGGGGGTTACGATTATTGGCAGCCATCAAGGGCACAGAACAATGGCACAGCTGGGTTTGATGCCAGCCTAGGAACAAAGAAGGTAATAGGTGAAGGAGCCAAGGTATCCGCAGAGGGTAGAATCAGCTTTGGCTTGCTGGAGGATTTTTTTTTTAAAGCAATTGGGGTTAAGTAACTTGCTCAAGGTTACACGGCTAGTCATTATTTATGTGTGGGTGCTCATTTTCTGAGGCCAAATTCGATCCCGGGTCATCCCAACTTTGAGGCTGGCACTCTTACTCACTGCGCCATCTAGCCGCCCCAGCTTGCTGGAGGATTTGCCAGGGTAGAGAGAGAGAGGAGGAATAGGGGCAAAGCAGTTTTCCCTGTTAGGCAGTTCCAGCCATATGGCCTTCGATGGTCTTGGGTTCTCTATAGGTTTCCATGCTCTTGATACTCTTGAGTTTTTTTAATTTGTTTTCCCCTTAGCTACTTGAGTATCATGATCTTGAAAAATCTTAAATCTTGTCTAGATTGAGCTAAGGGGGCAGGGTCTGCTCTCCCTTCCACAAGGGGAATTGTAGGATGATCAGGGCTCATCTGGAAGCCAAGTGTGGCAGAAAAGACAGTGGCAGGGTGGCCCCAGTTGGATCTAGGGGTGCCTGGTATGCTAGAGAAAAAGTAAAAAACCTCCAATTATTGTTGCACACTAGAATCTATTTCTGAAGGCTGTTCCTCTCCTGATTGGGGGTGTTTTCTAATATAATCCTAGTAGGTATGGGCCTGAAAGCTGCCCAGCCTCAATTGCAGCATGGAGGCCATCTCTTGGGGTGCAGGCTTTGGTATGTCAAATTGTATGCTCTTCCTCTAACATGCTACAAGCCTGTGAATAAGGGGCAACCTTAAAAGCGTGGAGAAGGGGCAGCTAGGAGGCGCAGAGCGTAGAGCACCGGCCCTGGAGTCAGAAGGACCTGAGTTCGGATCCGGCCTCAGACGCTTAACACACACAAACAAAAACCTAGCCGTGTGACCTTGGGCAAGTTACTTAGCCCCAACTGCCCTCCAAAAGGCAAAAAAAAAAAAAAAAGCATGGAGAAGTCCCAAAATGAAGAATGTAGAAGGGGGAAATGGCCTCAATGACATTGATGATGGGAGCTAGTAGGCAATGATAACTATTGATAAGTATATGAGCCTCAAATCTTTTATAGCTTCAGCTGGCAGAGTCCCATCCATCTCCTATAAACTACATTCCTGAGGCACTACCCATCCTGGTGAATTGTGGGGTTCCCTAAAGCACGGGCCCAGGATGATGCTCAACATCCTGGGAATGGCTTGGCCTACTCTCTCCCCAGACTCCTCCCTGTGAATGACCAAGAATGTATACTATCTAATGCATGGATGCAACCAGGGGCTTAGATCTGAGCCCAAAGCAGCTGTGAGAAACTTAAGAGATGTTTCCAGAGGCAAAACCCTCCAAGATGAGAAAAAGAACACAATTACTAAGAGTAATCTAGTTCTGCCTTTGTTTGAGGAGATTGCTATCCCCCCTACCTCCTACAGAGACTGACTCCCCCAACCCTAGCCCTACAGTGACCTCCCACTTGGGTCACACAATGATCTCCTAGCCCCAGCCAGACTTCTAAGGGAACCACAAGCATTAGCAGCAACTAATCAAATGGGCCTTCATGATTCGTTTTATCATAGAGAGTGTAAACTCCTCAAGGGCAGGCATTGTCTCACTTTTCTATTTTTATTCTATTTTCTATTTTTCTACATTTTCTTTTGGGATCCCCAGTGCCTGGTACAGTACCTAGTACATAGCAGGTGTCTAACAAATATAGGTTATTTAGCAAGAAGCCAGACCAATGGTTCAGAATGTGACACTATGGAAGTCCAAGTCCTAGGTTTTACCCCTGTATAGATCAATCAATCAGTTGATAAACATTTATTAAGCACAGACTATATGCCATATATAGCTCTGAATCAGAGTTTTTCTGAAGAAACTCTATTCTGTGGTACAGACTGCTAAGGAAAATACCTCTAGCCAGGAAAGGAACAACTCTCATAGATAGATCCCAGCTCATACCGCTTGAGGTTTTTTTCTATGATAGACCCAGAACCTCCCAAATTGGTTCTTATTCAGACCTTGGGCTGTCTCCTAAAAGTAGCCCCTTGGTTAGGAGGTCAGAAAGATAGCCAATGGTTTTGGCACCAAGGCGCAGCTAGGTGGCACAGTGGATAGAGTGCTGAGCCTGGAGTCAGGAAGACTAGTTCAAATCTGGCCACAGATACTTACTAGCTGTGTGACCCTGGGCAAGACACAACTCTGTTTGACTCAGTTTCCTCATCTAAGAAACGGACTGGAGAAAGAAATAGCAAACCACTCCAATATTTTTGCCAAGAAAATCCCAAATGGAGTCACAAAGAGTCAGACACAACTGAACAACAAATTGGCACCCAAGACTAAAGTCACTAACCCATATTTCTTTCCATCTTTTTTCTCCCCCTTCAGTTTTTGGTTTGTTTGGTTTTTTTTGTTTCATTTTGCTTTTTTGTTGGTTTGTTGGTTTTTGTTTTTTTTTTTGGAGGAAGAGGTACAATGAAGTGGGTATAGGAGAAAATGGTATAAGGACTGCTGAGGTTAGCTCACAGTTCTCCCTCCTTCCAGAGAACAAATTATCCCATCGTTTGAAGCCTAGGCCAGAGCAATCCTCCACGCAGCAGCGAGGGCAGAAGCAGCAGTGGCATGCCAGGAGGTCACAGACTGGCCAAGGGCCCTGTGCCTCTGGTTTCTTGAAACATGAGTTAGGAGAAAGCTGGAGGTTTTCCTCAGAGTAAAAAAGGAAAGCCAGAATTAGAGCTGTTACTGATAACTTCAAGTCATGCAACTCCACTTAACTTGTACCCAGAATTTCTTTAAAGAGTATTTAATATAGTGACTTCCATTCATTATATAAATCTTAGTAATTACTGAGTGTGTGTGTGTGTGTGTGTGTGTGTGTGTGTGTGTGTGTATGTGTGTGCTTGTGTGTATGTAGTCTGGACTTTGAATTCACAGATGTAAGTAATTCCTTCTAATGCAGATCAGTGACTTATCCTACTTTAAGACTCAGAGAATTTCTTGGAGCACTAAAAGATTAAGTGACTTGCTCCACGATCACACAGCCAGTACGTTGAAGAGGAAGGACTTGAACCTGAATCTTCTGGATTCTAAGGTCAGTTATCTATTCACTAGGCCACAGGGCCTTTCAGTCACTGAATGGTTAATATCATTACTATTATTTAAATAAGGGGAGGAGAAAAGTATAAAAAGCTTCATTGTGCTAAATCTTGTGTTCCTTCAGTGATCCTGAGACAAGGGCAGGGCAAGCCTGGCCCCTGGGCCTCTCTCTACAGGTAAAGCCAGGCATTGCTGTTTTAGCGCTAGCAACTATTAAAACAGTCATATCTACGAAGCTGCAACCAACCCTGCTCTTAACCACACCTCTTACGTGATGGCAATGTTAACCTCTACCTCCAGCTCTGTCCAGACTGCACCCATACCTAAGGGTTTGACTCCAATCTTGGACACAGATTGATCTCTAATCTTTGCTCACCATCACACAAGAGTATGCTACTGGGCATAAGACTAGAGAGTGTGGATGGCTCTCTGTAAATCCCATCCCCCACTACTGGGGGAAAAATATGACTCTAAGTTTATGTCCTATTGGTGGTTAATTAGGTACCATATCCTCATAGCTAAAGAATGGTACATGCAATTCTTAGTTAAGCTCTTTCCTACCTTCATTATCAAGCATGGTAAAAATAGAATTTGGTTCCTATCTACCTGCCATCACACCATTTGGGTTAAGGAAATGCTCAGTCCCCTCATTTGTCTTTAAAGCAAAGCTGCCATCATATAAAGTGTAGTGGAAGAATTATGTGTTTCATCCCCCGCCCTGACCTTCACCCTAATCAACTCAGTGACAGATACTATAAGCAACTCAGCATTCCAAAATGAAGTTACCCTCATTCTATACCAATCATACCCATTACAAAATGTCAGAATTGAAGAAGCCACTTTACCTCAGTTTCCCCATCTATCAAATGTGGACAATAATACCTGCTGTATCTAACTTACAATATTGTTTCAGTAACAAATTAAGACAATGAACAGAGAACCATATCCCTAGACAGATATGGCCTCAAGCAAATCATATATATATGGATTCTCTCTTCCCCCAGTATTTATATATAAGTGAAATCAAGTTACAGTGGCCATCAACGGCACTGTTGAAGAGAAAATGGAGAAGAAAAATCACAAAAGGAAGCCTCAGGGAGGAGTGGGGACAGGCATTTAGCCCCAGACCCCCCTGGTCCTGGATGGGGAAGGGAATGGTTCACAGGTGGGTGGGATGATTAGGAGCCTCTAGTCTTTTAAAGCACCAGATGGCAGGGTTGGCCAAGCCTTTCTCCCCTACGAGGTGCCTCCCTGAAACCCTGCCCAGCCACCTGGTCCCTGTAGCCATGTGGGACCCTCAAAGCACAGACCCCAGGGCCATCACCCCAATTTTTTGTATTCTAGGGGCAGCCCTGAAGAGATGTGAAAGCACTTTGAAAAAGCAAAAATCCCTGTACAAATACAAGGCCTTATCTTTTCTTATTCTTGGCATGAATATCAGCCAGAGAGCAGGTGCAGTATCTGGGGTCTCATGAAAGAAGGAGCAGCCCCCTCTGCAGAATATAGGGCAAGAGGATTTCAAGGACAGCCAGGATAGAGGGGAGATCTCTGAAAATCCTTCTCCAGGACGCAGGGTTTAAACTTGGCCAGAAAGGACATGTGTGGAAGAAGAACACATGGACCCAGAACTGTGAGTCACTAGCGTTGATGAAAGGGCCAGAGGCTTCACTAAGGAAAGCAGCCAGAGCTATATTCTAATCTAGAGTCCACCACTTACCAGCTGTGTGACCTCGTGGAAATCACTACCCCTCTCTGGAACTCAAGTTGATTCTTCTATCTAATGAAGGGGCCAGACTAAACAAGCTCTAAGGTCCCTTCCAGCTCTGACATTCTACAAGTCTGTGATAGGATATCTAAGTTCTAAGGCAATTGACAAGGGGTCTATTCCACATACAGAGACCCCAAAGTGGGGCAGGGGAGAGGGAGGAGGGAGGAATGATACAAGTCATAGGCAGGAGGCAAACATTGTGTTTATATACTAACACATAACCACAGCTAACTTCTACCAGGCTCCATATCCATGGCTCACACCCTCTGAGTCTGATCCCTGAAGTTTATCACTCTGAAAGAGTAGGGAATCAGTCTTTAGGATTTCTTCCTTGTCCTTTAGCAAGACCCAAAAGAAGTGTTAATAATGCTGGTGTCTGACAGACAGAACTAACTCGTCCCACCAAGCCAGCCCATGTTAGGTCAGGCTCTTTAGGGTCTGGAGGCATTAAATTGTTCACTTTAGAGCTGTTAGTTGACACTCCAAGGCATCCAAATATATCTAATAAATATCCCCTGGCTGAAATGGAGCTGAGAACAAGAAGGCAGATGAGAAAATGAGCTGCTATGCTCTTAATGAGTTTGTAACACTGGCCTTGGAAATCTTAGTTTAGTTGGCTGATCTGGCTTATATCCTTTCTCATATTTCAAATCCAAAGTTAAGCCTGTAGGCACTGAGAAGAAAATAAAGTTTGTTTAGTCCTAGGAAAAAAAAACAACAAAAACAAATTACCCATTTAGACAAAGAACCTATCTAACAGGTAAGCCCTGAACCAGATCCTACTATGGCAAAAGAGTGAAGTTAATCTGGCTGGGTGATCTTGAGCAAGGTCACCTTCTCTAGGCCTCAATTTCTGCCTCATAAAAAGTGACAGTTGGACAGGACGATCTCCAAGGTCCAACTGAGCTATGATATTCTATGGCTCTATGATCAATATCGAAAAATCACTAAAAGCCCATCATAAAATTCAGAAAAGCAAACCATTGAAAGAAATCCCACACGTGCTTAAAGTCCTTCCTCCTGCACTGCTCCCCTTTAGTGATTTTCTGAAGCTGTGAAATAGCCATGACAGCTTGTGCTCACTCAATTGCTAAAATTTAGCGGCAATGTGCTTATTCCAGGGCTCCCCTCCTTGCTCAGGCAATGGACAAGCTGGAAGCTTCCTCCCAGGGTCTTACCCACTGGGCACATGGGTGGGTTGAGGATAAAGAGGGGTAACACTTATCAACAGGGGTGACTACCCCTCTTCCCCATTTTCCTCCCCACCCACCCCAGAGTACAGGAGGTATGAAGCCCTGGCAGATATGGCCCCACTCTTCAAAAACTATTGCATAAATGCTGGGCTTGGCCCTCTTCTCCACAGCATATTTCCCTGCTGTCCTCTGATGCTGGAAGGAAAGAAGAGAGGAGAGGGCTGGAAAGACAGGCCAGCCGGCTGCCTGCCTCCTTAGCAGCAATTGCAGGTGCCTGTGTGGACTCGGAGGATGCCCCGGCTGTGCAGGTGGAGAAAGTTAAAGATCTCAGATGGCATGGCGTGGAAGCCAGGGCGAGGCTTCACATTGTCGTAGTAGTGGTGGGTGATGAAGAGTCCCGAGGGGTTCATGGGAAAGGCCCAGAAGCCAAACAGGTGAACCTCCTCACAGAGCTCTAGGGCCGCCGTTACCAGGATGAGGCCTGTACTGATGCGCTTGGCACGCACACCAAGGTTGAGCCAGTAGCGGGACACGTTGATCAGATACTGAGGGTGAAAATAGTAGACCGCCTGTGGGGACTCAAAGTCATCCAGCACATACTTGACCCGGATGGAAACGTCAGTATTACGGGTGTTGTAGAAGGCCGGAAGAAGCACCGAGGCATTCTCATAGACCTGCAACACCTGGTAGAAAGGTCGTCTCCACTTCTCCAGCTTGTGGAACCTGGGCAAGAGCAGAGAGACTGAGCAAGATGGAAAACAGCTAAAGAAACGTCAGACTTTCTATTTATCCTAATTAGATGTCATCTCCCTAGATTTGCTCTTATTTATTTATTTTTTTGTGGGGAGGGGAGAGGGCAGGGCAATTGGGGTTAAGTGACTTGCCCAAGGTCACATGGCTAGTAAGTGTTAAGTGTCTGAGGTCAAATTTGAACTCAGGTCCTCCTGATTCCAGGGCCAGTGCTCTATTCACTGTGCCACCTAGCTGCCCCCATCTCCCTGGATTTGGCTCAACATTCTAGACTGCTAAGATCTTATAAAGGAGGCTATAAATTAAACCAGGCTGACCTGGGTTGGCTTGTGGCTATAATGTAAAGAAGACTCTTTTAGGGTATCTGGACAATCTAGGTGCAAATCCTTGCTCTTCTTATCTTTTCTAGAGGAGACGACATCATGGTACAGCAGAAAAAAGCCCAGGATTGAGAGCTAGAGAATCTTGGCTCAAACCCTAGCTCTGGTGCTCACCACCTATGTGACCTTGGGCAGATCAATTAACTTCTCTGGGTCTCAGTTTCTTTATCTGTCAAATAAAGATGCTTCATTAGATGGCCTTTGAGGGGCCTTCCACCTCCTTTCTCTAAGCCTCACACCTAGAATGCCCTCCTTCCTCACCTCCACCTCCTAAAATTCTTCTCTTCAAGATACAACACTGCATCCTCTTCTACAGGACTCCTCATCCCCCCACCTGCTAGAGTCCTCCCTTTCTAATGACATTTGTACTTAAAGAAATGCATATTTATTCTGTGTCTTCATTCATATGTATTTGCATTCCCCTTTTGAATATAAGTTCTTGGAGGTTTAATACAGTGCCTGCAACACAGCAAGATTTGTTTGTGGATTGATTAATTGATTCCAGTTCTAACTCTACGTCCTGCTAAAACAGCTGTATTGTGGGGAGCAGTTAACTTCATTGTTCTGAGCCTTGGTTCCCTTTGGTGGGGTTTTGTTTGGGGTTGGTTGTGTTTGTTTGGTTTTTTGGTTGTGGGTTGTTTGTTTTTTGTGGTTTTTTTGGTTGTTTTTTTTTGGTTGGGTTTGTTTTGTTTGGGTTGTGTTGTTTGGTGTTTTTTTTTTTGTGGTGGGGGGGTGAGAGCTGGCCCCAAAGCCAGGAAGACCTATTTTAAGTCCTTCCTCTGATACAAATTGGCTGTGTCACCCTGGGCAAGTCACTTTCTATCTTTAGGCAGCTCTCAAAGCCTCTAACTTGCAGAGCAGGTGCTGCCTGCACTGGAAGAGGGTGAATTTCTTTACTGATGTAATCACAGGTCTTCTCTAAAAAAAGATAACTAACAACATGAGACTAAGTAATAAAAGCTGTGAATGGAGCTAATGGTAAGTGCTCTGAGACTTCAAAGGAGCAAGTCATTCGGGACATTAGGGATAAACCTGGAGTCAGAAGTTCCAGTTTTGTCCTTAAGTTTGTCTGCAGGTTCTATAGCCAAAGTATTCATCATCCCTTCTAGATGTGCATATGCTGCAAATTGGATAAACGTGCCATCTAAGTCATTCATGAAAATGCTAAAGAATGCACAGCTGAGACCAGATCCTTGTCTGGAGATCTTCCAAAAAGAAATTGACCTATTGATGACTACTCTCTGGGTCTAGCCAATCAACTGGTCCCTACATCCATAAATTGTCTATTTCTCATTTTTCTCTTCATTTTTCACAGGTTGTACCCCTTGGGTTCAACTTTATCATCATCATACCCTCCCCCAACCCAGGAAAAACTCATCACCAGGGAAATTGTATTAGCTTTGGTATTCAGATCTGTTGCCTCTGTCCCTCTAATTGGAAGATGGAGTAAAAAAAATTTCTCCCAAAGCTTCCATTTAAAGAGGGTTTGAAAGCCCAGCCAACTCTTCTTTGCTCACCAGCTGAACCTTTTTTATTCAATTCCATCATCATTACACCTTTGTGTTGGCTATTTTCTCTCCTCCATTTCTAATTTCCTTTTGTGTTTTGTCTCCCCCTATTCAATGATAAACTCCTGAAAAACAAGGACTATCTCTCTTTTTATTATTTATTTCTCCAGAGCTTAGCACAGTGTCTGGCATATAGTAAGTGCTTAATAAATGTTTATTGTATTATACTGTATCTCATTGTTTTGGTTTGGTCATTTTCAGTAGTGTCTGACTTTTCATGACCCCATTTTGGGGTTTTCCTGGCAAAGATACTAGAGTGGTTTGCCATTTTCTTTTCCAGATCATTTTATAGATGAGAAGACCAAAGCAAACAGGGTTAAGGGACTTGCCCAGGGTCACATAGTGTCTGAGGCTGGATTTGAACTCAGGAAAATGAGTCTTCCTAACTCCCAGCCTGACTCTCTACCCATTGTGACACCTACCTGCCCATACCACATACTATCTTATATATCTTTTCCACAATGGTAGCATGACAGAATCTAAAACCTAGGTATATATACTGTAGCCACAATAGTCTCTGTATCTATCAGTCTAGTAATGATAGGGACTAAATCTGTGATTTTCCTTATTTAGAGAACTCCCAGATGAGGAAACTCCCTCCATCAAAGCAGATTGGCACCTTTTCAGAAAGTTGCCTAAGCACTGAAAAGATGTGTCATAGGGTCATATAGTCAGACCAGTATGTCAGAAGTGGAACTTGAACTCAGGTCTTCATGACTTTGAGGTCACCTCTCTATTTTAGTAACTGTCAAAAAAAAAAGTAAATGAGCTTAGTCTGGCAGGACCTCTTCTTATGAAGTTATGAGAGAGCTTTGTGATCACTCCTTCCTTTTCTAGATGTTCATGGACCTTCCCTTTAATAGTACATTCCAGAATTTTGCTGGGAATCAAAGTCAAGTGTGCTGACCTATAGTATGAAGACTCCATTCTCTTCTATAGTTTGAACATTAAAATAACATTTACCCTTATGCCATCCTGTGGCCCCTCTCCTCTTCCCCTTGATCACATAGCAATCACTGATGATGACAGAGAAATCATACCTGCCAGCTCTTTCAGTCATGGAGGATGTAATCCCTTTAGACCTCTCTCTTAGTAGCTTCCAAATCATCGTGAGTGCAGATTCCTTACTAAACATTTTTGGATGGCCAATAAGGGATCAATGTCATCTTGTGGGGAAGCCTCTAGTGAAGTGCTCTAGAGATCTGTCCTTGGTCCTGTGATGCTATAAATAGTTTTGTCATGAGATTGTGAGCTCTCGAGGGCAGGGACTCTCTTTAGCTCCTTTTGGTATCCCAGCATTTAACAAAGTACCCAGCACATAGTAGGCACTTTGTAAATGTTGACTGACTGACTGTCAGTGATTTGAATGGAGGTACATCTGCTATGCTTGTCAAAGGTTGCTGTTGCTTAGTCATTTCTCAGTCATGTTCAACTCTTCATGACCTCTTTTTGGGGGGTTTCTTGGCAAAGATACTACATTTGCTCTATTTACACTATATTTACTCAAGCTGAGCTTCCAGTTTATTAAAAGCCTGATTTCACATGAACTGTGGTTTAGTCTTTCCCTCTTCAGTCTATATTTGTGCAGGTGCTTTTTAAAACTCAAGTGTAGGGCTTCACATTTGATACTATTAAGTTTCATCTAAAAAAATGAATATAAAAATATTCTGTCCAGTGTGATGGCCCACTGAAATATTTTTGGATCCTGACTTTCTTTATCTAGTATGTTAACTAGCCCTCCCAACTTTATGCTGTCCATATCTTAAGCATGGGGCAGCTAGGTAGCAAAATGGTTGGTTGCAATGGGCCTGGAATCAATAAGACCTAAGTTCAAATCCAGCCTCAGACACTTACTAGCTGTGTGACCTTAGGCAAGTCATTTACCCATTTGCCTCAGTTTCCTCATCTGTAAAATGAACTGGAAGAGGAAATGATATGCTTGCCATGGAAAGCAAAAGAATGAGAGTACATTAGTAGAGGCAATGTCCAGAATATGGGAGGGCATAGCCCTCTGCCTTGCCCAGAGCACATCTAAAGTACTATGTTCAGTTTGGGGCACCATACTTTAGAATGAATACCTCCAGAGGACACACAAGATGGTAAAAGGACTGAGGGTCCTACCATACAAGGATGGCTCAAAGGAAATAGGAATATCTAACCAAGAGGAAAGACAACTTAGCTGGGGACATGATGGCTTTTTTAAGTATTTGAAGGTCAGTGCTCAGCACATTACCTAATACCCTGGGTTTTTGTTTTTAATTTTTAGCTGTTTTTCAGTCATGTCTGGCTCTTTTATTTATTTATTTATTTATTTGTTTGTTTGTTTGTTTATTTATTTTGCTTTTTGGAGGGGGGAGGGCAGGGAAATTGGGGTCAAGTGACTTGCCCAAGGTCACATGGCTAGTACATGTTAAGTATCTGAGGCCGAATTTGAACTCAGGTCCTCCTGACTTAAGGGCCAGTGCTCTATTCACTGCACCACCTAGACACCCCAACATTTCTGACTCTTCATCACCCCATTTGGAGTTTTCTTGGCAAAGATACAGGAGTGGTTTACCATTTTCTTCTTCAGCTCACTTTACAGGTGAGGAAACTGAAGCAAACAGGGTTGAGTGATTTGCCCAGGGTCACACAGCTAGTAAGTGTCTGAGACCAGATTTAAACTTGGGAAGATGAGTCTCCCTCCCAGATCCAGCTGTATCCACTGAGCTACCTAGCTGCCCTGACACCTGGTAGGTGCTTAATAAATGCCAAGGACTGAATGTCTATGGAAGATAAATTAGACTTGTTCTGCTTGGCCCTAGAGGCAGATTTAACCTTTATAACAACGAAAACCAGCCCAAAATGGAATGGGCTGCCTCAGAAGGTGGTGGGATTCCCCTCACTATAAGTCTTCAAGCAAAGGCTGGGTAGCCTCTTGTTAAGTGCCTCATAGAGGGAATTCTGATTCAGGTGAGGGCTGGATAAGAGACCTCTGAGATGGACCCTCCTCACTCTGAGACCCTGTGCCTCATCTCCCTAACACTTATTAGCAATCAACTCTGATCTTTCAGATCCAACCATTTCTCCCCTGCTTTTTACAAGGTGATTAACGGCTGGTCCATGATTTAAGGCTTGAGAGAAAAGGGAGAGAAATAACAAAAAAAAGAAGAAGAAGAAAAATGAAGGTAAGGAAGAGAAAGGAAAAGTTGGAAGGGAGGCTCAGGAGGTCAGCAGAGTGAGTAAGTTAACTCCTCTTCAGTAGAGATCTATCTTTAGGGTCTTTAGGTTAGATCTTTAGGGTCTCTTCCCAATTGGAAATGTTATGGTTCTTGGATACAGGAGCAAGTGCTATGTGCTAATTAAAGTCTCTGTGGCTGATAATAGCTTAAGGTATGACCCTTGTAAGAGATTAAAAGATTCTTGAAGATTCAAAAGGATCCTAAGTCTAACATTATACTCAGGTGTAGCATTATACATAGGTCTCCATTATTCTCAATAGAGAGAATACTGACTGGAGTTAGAGGATTTTATTTCAGACTCTAGCTCTGACACTTACCTGTGTGTATGTGGACAAGTCACCTGCCTCCTCTAGGTGGGGGAAGGGGGAGGTTGGTATCTCACTGGATGAACTCTAAGGTCCCTTCTAGATCTAAACTTGGGCCAAGGCTCAGACTAACCTCTCTGTTATGATGCTGGGGTTCACAGTGACAACATCAGTCTTTGCCCCAACGTCCCCGGTGTACTTCTCTGAGATCGGGGGTAAATTACACCTGCAGAGAAAATGACAGAGTAAAGTAAGATGAAGTAAATGAGTCCCTTTACCAGCTCTGTGCACAGCTACTGGGGACCATCGCCGGTCATCTAGTCTTTGCCACTGGATTCCTGTGACTCTGGAGGAGAGAGTGAGGCTGATGACTTTCCACAGCCCTGCCTCACTCAAATCCAATTCACACATGGGTCAAGACATTGCCCATTATGTAATGTCATTGATCCAACGACTGGAAGGGGAAAGAAGGGGTGGGAGTAGGAGGAGGAAGGGAAATAATAATAATTTCTTGCCTGACTGTACTACTTTGCAATTTCTTGGACTTCACCCTGACCCAGGAAGCTAATTATTGGAAAAAACTCCCCATCCTGCATCAGCCCTGGGCCTCCACCTCTTTACCACCCTCTGCCCCCTGATTGGAAGGTAGTGACTTTATTTAAGGAGGAAGCTCAGCTAAGCTCAGACATCTCCTCCTCTCTCACCTGGCTGCAGTTTGGGACTCCTCTGCCTTCTCTATCACTCTTGATTCCTTTCCTTTCCACCCTACCTTCCCCCTCCTCCACCTCTTCTGCTTCCTTTTGTGGGTTGTCTTCACCAGCTAGATTGTAAGTTCCTTGAGGACAGACACTGTGTTTCTTTTTTATATTGGTCTCTCTAGGGCTTAGCACATCGTAAGTATAATAGTTGATGGTACATAGCATTTTAGCAGTCACTATATCAGTATAGTCATGCCCACATTGACAGCAACCTCTCAGCTTTCTCCTGAGAGGCAGCGAGACATACTAGGTAGGACGCTGGGCTTATAATCACCAATACCAAGGTCTGTACACTTACAAGCTGTGTGACCATGGGCAGATCACGTAACCTGTCTGAGTCCCGTTTTCCTTATTTGTAAGATGAGGAGAATAACATCTGCTCTGTGCACTTTACCAGGTTGTGAGGCCCGAATGAGATAAAGCATGTAAGGTGCTTTGTAAACCTCGAGGGGCATCTAGGTGGCGCAGTGAACAGAGCACCAGCCCTGGAGTCAGGAGGACCTGAGTTCAAATCCAGCCTCAGACAACACAAAAAATAGCTGTGTGACCTTGGGCAAGTCACTTAACCCCAACTGCCCTGCCTTCCCCCCCTCCAAAAAGCAAAAAACAAAAACAAAACAAACCTCAAGGTCCTAGAGAAACATCAATCATTACTATGACTGTCATGGTTGCATCTTTTGAGCCTGGCACAGTCATACACGCTGTATTTTTTATCTCTTTCTTGGGTCACCGTAGCCTACATTCTCCTCCTTTAACTAGACTGAGTCTTGAACACCCCAGTCTGTCTCTGGTCCCTATCTGAAGCCAGAACTTCCTCTCCACAGCCAACAAGCCCAGGAGAGCCTTCACTGAGGATCTCAGTGCCAGAGGCTTAGAGTGGAGGGCACACGGGACAAGCATCAAGCTGCTGATCTGACCCATGGGACGTATAAAGACACATTATTAACGAGTCTCATCCTATTAGATTTCTACTGCATAGCTTATGGTGCCCCAGAGAGACGGCAAGATGGAACAGGACTCCTGGACGAGCCTCCAGAAGACCAGATCTAAGCTCAGCTCTCACTTACTCTTTGTCCCTCAGTTTCCTCATCTATAAAATGGGGATAAGAACTATAAATCACACTTGCCTAATGCTTAAAAGCTCATGGGGCATTTTGCTTACAACTCTGTGGGATGGGTAGAACAAGTATTTTTATTCCTAATTTATAGATAACAACACAAACTGAGGCTCAGAGATATAGGTTATCCTGAATCATCTTCTTCCTCTCACAGGCAAACTCCTAGAAGTTATTTAAACTAATCACCTCTCACTGCAGCCCACTCAAGGGTTTCTCAAGCCTTTGCTCTCCGGCTTCTGACTTTACTACTCGGCTGAAGGTGCCCTCTCTGAGGGTGTCACTGATTTCTATTCAATCCCATGGACTTCTTTCATTTCCTGTCTTCCTTGACATCTTTGTGACATTTTACACAGTCAAATACTCCCTCTTTTTCTATACTCTTTCTTCCCTTTTTTTGTTGCCTTTTAGCTGTTTCGATCCTGTTTGATTCTTTGTGACCCCATTTGGGGTTTTCTTCCCAAAGACACTAGAGTGGTTTGCCATTTCCTTCTCCAACTCATTTTACAGCTGAGGAACTGAGGCAAACAGGGTTAAATGACTTGTGCAGGGTCACACAGCTAGTAAGTGTCTGAGGTCAGATGTGACCTCACAAAGATGAGTCTTTCTGACTCCTGGACCAGCACTCTATCCACTGTGCCTCCTTACTGAACCTCCTTGAGTTCTAGGGCACTGCTGTTTCCTGGTTCTTCTCCTACTGTTTGACTGATCCTTTGCCTTCGATGTTCATCTTCTTCTATTAAGGCTCTATCTTGAGTCTTCTCTTCTTCCTCTAATCTCTGGTTATTTACTGTGAGGAATTGTTGGGGGGCGGGGGAGGTGGAGTTTCCAGGCAATTGGGCCTACAGAACCATTGTTGGAGTGTTGTTTGTCCTTCATTTTTAAAGAGTACCAATGATATCACATAATGGTGATGCCTTGACTCACCCATGAATTGGGTTTAAGTTTGGTGCAGAGTTGCACCAAACCATCAATCTCTTAACCCTCTCTTTCTTCACCAAAATCCAGTGGGGCAAGATAAAAGTCAGGATGACTGATAAAAAAGCTCATGATACAGTAGATGACCTTGGTGCCTTCAATGTCTGACCAAGCTCTAAGCACTTCAAAGTACCTGCTTCAGCCACCTTCGTGGCTGTTGGAATAAACTGTTCTCATCCTCCCATTCCACCAGAGGAAGTCTTCACATGCTTGGGGGGCACATCCCCCAGTGATGGCTTTGAGGTCAGTGGGTTACCTTTAACCTGTTTTAGCCCAGTTGCTAAGACAGTCTACTGGAGTGTGGTGGCTACATACAGCTTCTTGGAGCCACAGGTGAGAGTTGAGTGCCAGGTGGACACAAAAGGTGGAAAAACAGCCCTTCCCCAAGGTGTTAGTCATCCTTGAACACCCCATACTCCTCATGCAGAACTTAGGATTCCTCCACTTCCACTTTTCACTAGCATCGTCTCACCCCATTCTTTCTTTATCACCAATAACTTGAATTTTCCACTGGTAAAACTGTTATTATGAGCTTCCTAATGAAAAACAGGCATGAGCAGGCAGAAAACCATAGCTAGAGGTGGGAACTATAGAATGCTAAAGTCGCAGGGTGTAAGTCTCTTGCCTTGCCTCATATTTCACAAAAAAAAAAAAAGACCATTTGCCAAGAGCTCCCTCTTCTCTCCTACTCCTTATCTCACATCAACCAGATGCCTTCTGTTACTATCTTCTCCTTCACCCTATCCCATATGAAGAGGTAAGTTTGAAGAAAATAGTTTTGGTTGAAAGATGAGATTAGAAGACAGACTGTTTTATTTTTAAAACATGCAAGCAAGAGGACAGGAAGTAGAAGTATCTATTGCAGGAGTTCTATTCAAGGCATTTAGCCAAAAAAAAAAAAAAAGGAGAAATTCAGGACAATATCTAGTGGAGATAGATGGATCAAATGATGGCTTTTTGAGAATGGAGGAGACATTAGAATGTCTGTAGGAAGAGGGAGGCAGCCAGTAGATAGGAAGAGATTGAAGATAAATGAGAAGAGGAATGATGAAAGGGCAATCTGCTGGAGAAGATGAATGGAATGGGATCACTTGTGAATATAGAGGGATTGGCCTTGGCTAATAAGTGTTAAGTGTCTGAGTTTGGATTTGAACTCAGGTCCTCCTGACTCCAGGGCTGGTGCTCTATTCACTGTACCACCTAGCTGCCCCAACCATTATGTTTCTTAATCTCTCTGTAACCCTTGAATTGTAAGTCACCATCTTCTCCTTGATTCTCTCTTCTCTTCAGTTTTTATACTAGTATATCCTGGTTTTCTTCCTACCTAAATAACCATTCTTTCTTAGTCTTCCCTTTGCTTGGTCTTTACCCAAGTCACAATTGCAAATGGTGTCTGTCCCTCCAACTTCGGTCCTAAATCCTTTTTCTTTTTCTCCCATTATATTCCTTCACTTGGTGATCTCATCAGCTCTCATGGATTCCTGATTACCTTCTCTATGCTAATGATTCTCACATCTAGTTATCCAGCCCTAACTTCTCTGCTAATCTCATCTCTCATCTCCAACTGCCCATTGGACCTATCAGATTAGATGTCCCACATACATCTTAAGCTTAGCATGTCCAAAACTGAACTCATGACCTTATCTTCTTCAGAACCTCCCTATTAGTCAAGGTTGCCATCAGCCTCCCCATCCCCCTAGCCTGTTACCAAGTCCTATTCATTTCACCCTTATAATATCTTTTATATATTCCTTCTTCTCTCCTCTGACACTGCCACCACTCTAGTGTAAGCCCTCATTATCCTATATCTGGACTATTGCAATAGCCTGGTGGTTGGTTTCCGTGCCTCAACGCTCTCTCTACTACAGCCCAACCTTGATTCTACCTACAAAGTGCTCTTCCTAAAGCAGAGGTCTGACCATGTCACTTCCCTACTCAATAAACTCCAGTGGCTCCTGATTACTTCTAGCTGTAGGGTCCAAAATTATATAATATACAACAAAAACCAATAAGGAACTGAACCCCTTTAATGAATAGGACGTCAGATCTTTCTCACAATCTGAGATTTCTCCTTTCCCCAGGGCCCTACTTTTATGGAGCTTGATACCCAGATACTCAGAAAAGGAAAAGAAAAATACCGAGTCTCATTGGCCGATAGACTTTGCTTTTGACCCTCTAGGAGGGCCAGAAATATGCATTAGCATCGGTGGTCACAGGATGGGCAAGGCAAGGTTCATCTCCACTGACTCAGTGGACATAAGATGGGCCCCTCC
This sequence comes from Gymnobelideus leadbeateri, assembly GCA_011680675.1. Taxonomy (NCBI): domain Eukaryota; kingdom Metazoa; phylum Chordata; class Mammalia; order Diprotodontia; family Petauridae; genus Gymnobelideus; species Gymnobelideus leadbeateri. The sequence continues at coordinate 368,396 of WOXC01009812.1, read as the reverse complement.
TCATGCCGAGCAAGAGGGTGCTCCAGAGACACAAAAATAAATTGGGTAACTTTCCATATCACATCAAGGTATCCCACCCACACTGGGTTTGGTCATCAGCATTCTTGTGGTTAGGCAAGTGAACTTTATAACTAGCAAATAAATAGTGAACAGTGAATTTACAGGTTTTAAAGTTTGAGACCTACTATGAGAAAGAATCTATCTTGCTTAATTATCTCTACATGATATCTGTAAAATATGCATTACTATATGCCACTCTTCTATTAGTATTGACTAAACTAAATAAATGTGTTAGTAGTAGATAAGTATATCATTGATAATTGCTAACAATCATTAACCCAATGGAATTACACTGAAATGATTAATAGTGATTGGAATCATTTCTTTCATAGGATCAAATATATATTCTTCACTTGGCATTCAAAGCTGTTCATACCCTACTCCCACCCCCACCTTTCCAGTCTTCTTGCACATTACTTCCATGTACCCTTCCACCTAGTGACTCTGGCCTCCTTGCTATTCCTCATAGAAGACACTCCATCTCCCAACTCTGGGCCTTTTTCCTGGCTGTATCCCAAGCCTGGAACACTCCCCCTCCTCATCTCCTCCGCCCAGCTTCCTTCAAGTCCCAGCTAAAGTACCATCTTCTACAAGGAGCCTTTCCCCAATCCCCGTTAATGCTAATGCCTTCTCTTCATTAATTCTGTGCAGTTTATCCTGTATAGCTTTTTTATACATAGTCGTTTCACATGTTGCCTCACTCATTAGGCTGTGAGCTCCTTGAGAGCAGAGACTGTCTTTTGCCTTTTTTAGTACCTCCATGCTGAGGACAGTGCCTGGCACACAGTAGGTGCTTAATAAATGTCTACCGGTTGACTATGTGAGGAGAGATTCCTCAACACAACTATTGAAACTCACCAGGACTCACTAGTGTGCCACAGTATACCCTCTGAAAACCACTACTCTATAGGGCGACTAGGTGGGGCAGTGAATAGAGCACAGGCGCCAGAGTCAGGAGGATCCAAGTTCAAATCCGGCCTCAAACAGTTAACAATTAGCCATGTGACTTTGGGCAAGTCACTTAACCCCAATTGCCCCTCCAAAAAGCAAAAAGAGAAAAGAAAAGAAAACCACTACTCTACATTCTCTATCAATGATCTCATTTTGTTGTTTTAATCTCTGGGAAATGAGCCTTATGAGTTCTACACTGAGGAGTCCCAGATCTATGTACTCAGTTTTGCTCTCTCTCCTGAGCTTTAATCCCACATCACCATCAGCCTGCTGGATATCTGTAAGGGATGCTCTCTTCTGAATCCCTGTGTCATAAATGTCAGCCCATTTCACAAATCAAGCCTTTCCAATAAATGAAGTGTTGGCCAGGAGCCCTGAATGGCTGGCAAACCATTCACTACATTGGCATAGCTGGCTTTAAAGTTTAGAGACCAGCTTGGGAGAGTTGAGTTCAGTCATGTGCTTTGTCCATGCATAGACTTAATGACAACTTATTTTTTTTGCCAGCTTACTCCTCATAATCCTGATCTGTAGGAGAACTTCTGGCCCAGGCTTTCTACACCTAAAAAGTATAGCCCCACAGATATTTTCCATCTGGGCAAGAAGAAAATAATTTCTTCTTGACCAGATAGTCTGGTCAAGAATGGACTAGAGAGTTTTCCAGGCCCTAACTCAAGTCCTTGAAAGCAGCCCTCCCCCATCTCCATGCAGGTGGTATAGGATAAATGAACAAGATCAACCCCATATTTTTCCTCCTCACCCTCTCAACAGATGGCAATACTCAAAGCCTAAAGAAGATATGGGCCAGTATAACACTTTGGGCCAAATAACACTTTGTTTTCCTACCAATTAAAATGCTACAAAGGTCAAGGCCAGAGCAAGAAGGGTAAAAAATGATGGGAAGATAGTTTTCTATTATATAAGGGAATCCCAGAAACTTCCATCTTTGGGCTAAGGTTTTTTTTGGGGGGGAGGGGTCTTCATGGTTGCTGTTTATATCAGTAGGATCAACAACAGGCATGAAACTCATTACCTGCAGGCCTAAAGAAACATACTCTCACCTGAAAGGATCTATGTACCTTCAGCAGCTATATTCCCTGTAACTTGCCATCAGTCACCAAATGACTGGCCTCATAAAATATCCCTCCAATAAATTTCATTTAATATATGTTTTGTGTGAAGGCTTTCTTTCATTTTCTTTGGTCTGTTGACTTTTCACAAAATCACCCATTTTGAAAATATTTGCTTGTTTATGATGGGAAAATAGATAGGAGATTCCAATCACCTTTCGTGCTTTCAATAACCCCCCCAAAACTCATCTAATATAATATCTCCTCTCTGAAGTCCTGCAATAACCTCAAATTTAACATGTCTAAAATTGGACCAATTCTCTTAGAGGGTATATATATGTGTGTATATATATATATATATATACATATATATGTATGTATGTATGTATGTATGTATATATATGTGTGTGTATGTATGTATACATACACACACATATATACATACATATATAAAGTCCCTTCTCCTAAATACTCTATTTCTGTTAAGGGTAACACCTTCCTTCCAGAAACCTAGTCAGAACCCATATTCTATCCTTCAAAGTCATTCTTGAATGAAATCTTATAGATGATGCAAGTTCCAAAAGAAGAAGGGGAGGAAGGGAAAAGGGAGAGAAAGAAAGAGAGAGAGAGAGAGAGAGAGAGAGAGAGAGAGAGAGAGAGAGAGAGAGAGAGAGAGAGAGAGAGGCGCCAAGCTCTGGGGAAATAAAAAGAAAAACCATCCTGACCCTGCACTTGGCAAGCTTACATTCTCTGTGATTATCGTGGTCATCTCCTGCCTTACTGTCCTGAGTTTCTGGCCTTCCTCTTTAAGCTTCAGCCTTTCTCCATCTCTGCTCTAGTTTCCTTTGCTTGCTATGTGAGTTTTATCCTGAACCAGTGGGAGAGGCAGACACATGACAAATCAGAGCTGAGTGAAACAGCATCTTCCTTCTTCCGGAGGGAGTCTTGCCACAAGCCCCACTCCCAGGGGAGGAATGAAAGGGGCCTTACTCCTCACCTGACCTCTTGTTCCAGATAACTTCAATGAGCCTTAATCAGGGAAGGATCCATCAGAAGAATTAAGTTACTTGTAATGTGACTACAGGTCATGATGTAATATAGAATGATGTGAGCCTGTGAGTTCTGAGGAGTGAACGGGGGATCCATCTCAACCTTCATAGAGGCGCTTCTCTATCTAATGAACTCAGGGTTCAAGAAAATAAGTTCCCAACCATCAATGTAGGCTTATTTCAGCATCCCCACTGACTCTGGACCTGTCGTATCTTGACCACACAAACCCTAGAATTTCAAACTCATGTCCAAAATGGAACTCATTATCTTCCCCTTTAAATTCCTCCAAACCTCCCTATTACTTTTTTTCTTTTTCTTTTTTGGAAGGGCAGTTGGGATTAAGTGACTTGCCCAAGGTCACAAGGCTAGTTTTTGTGTTAAGTATCTGAGGCTGGATCTGAACCCAGGTCCTCCTGACTCCAGGGCCGGTGCTCTATTCACTGTGCCACCTAGCTGCCCCATAACCTCCCTATTACTTTAATGGTACCACTATACTAGAGCAGGTCAGGTGCTGCAATGGATAGAACTCCAGGCCTGGGGTCAGGAGGACCTGTGTTCAAATCTAGGCTCAGACACCTACTAGCTGTATGACCTTGGGCAAGTCACTTAATCCTGTTTGCCTCAGTTTCCTCATCTGTAAAATGAGCTGGAGGAGGAAATGGCAAATCACTCCAGTATCTCTGCCAAGAAAACCCCAAATGGGGTCACAGAGGATCAGACTGAACAATAACAAAACTACTATCTTCCCAGTCACTCAGGTTTGCAGCCATGGAATCATATTTGAACCTTCCTCTCCCTCACTCTCCTCCATACTTAATCAGCCGCCAAATTTTGTCAGTTCTACTGCTACGGCATCTCTCATTATCATTCCTTTTGTCCCTTTCACATTATGACCTAGTTCAGGCCCATTTATACTCCTTGCCTGGACTATCAAATAACTGCCTAACTATTCTCCTTATTCCCAGTCTCTTCCCATACTAAGCTGTCCTCGACACAGCTGCTAAAATAATCTTCCCAAGGCATAAGTCTGACCATGACATTCTCTGCTTAAAAACTCTTCATTTGCTCCCTGGAGCCTCTAGGACAAACTGCCAGCTCTTCAGCCTGGCATTTAAAGCCCTCCACAATCTGGCTCTGACCTGCCTTTCTGGACTAATTTCATATTACTCCCCTTCATGCATTCTATGTTTCAGCCAAACTGGCCTATTTGCTTTTATCTGAATCTGACATTCTGTGTCTTCCACCCTGCTGTTCCCCACGTATGGAATGAATTCTCTCCTCAACCACCCCCCTCCCCAATCCTTATCTTCCTTCCAGGCTCAGCTCAGGGGCTTCCTACTCCATCAAGCCTTTCTTGGCCCTCCCACTTATTCATTAATATTTTCTCTGTCCTAAGTTAATTTGTCCTGTGTACCTTCAAGGGAGGTAAAGTCCCAGAAGTCAAGGACTGTATCATTTCTGGTTTTCTTTATCCCATCACCTATTACAAAGCCTTGAACTTGTCTCCTTTGGTTGTTTTCATTGATATAAGGGCCTCCCCCCCTTTCCTACTGATAAGGAAACTCCCACCTACCACTTGAAATCATACTGAGTTGCCTGGGGCATTAAGAGATTAAATGATTGGCCCAAGGTCATATCAAGTAAGATCTGAATCTAGGTTTTCCTGATTCTGAGGCAGGTTCTCTGTCCACTATGATAACATGCTGCCTCTCCACCTTGTATATACTAGGTGCTTAATAAATGTGTGTTAAGTTGAGAAGCGAAAAAAAGCTAGCAAGTATGAGAGTCAGCCCATGAACCCAGGCATCCTGAATTGAAGTCCAGAGATCATTCCATTAGACCTTGCACAACAAGGTTATTGTAGAAATAAATTAATCAGTCAATCCACAAACATCAATTAAATGCCTACTGTAAACCACTGTCCAGCTATAACAAATGATTACTATATCTTGCTGCTACTACCAATGATCTTATTTCACTGGATTCTCAGGTAGGATTTCTGGTTAACAGTTAGAGAAGCTAAGACCAGGAGAAGAGTACCCAAGGTCACACAATGAAACACTGACAAACCTGGGACCTGAATCTAGATCTTCTGAAGATCATTTCTGGAACTAATCATGGTACAGTAGAATTGAAGGGCCTGGATTCAAATTCTGCCTCTGAAGCTTAGCATCTGTGTGATCTTGAGCAAGTCATTTAACTACCCGAATAGCAAAAAGAGGGTTGACCTAGATGGCCTCTGAGGTCCCTTTCAGTTCTACAGCTAATTATTCCATGAGCTAGTCCATTCCTTTGTGTCCAGAAAGCAACCTTTCCCTCATGGATTTCTTTGGGCACTTTGTGAGAGGCCTCTATTTTGCACTTATCTTGTGGTTCCTCATACTCTAGCTATTTCTGTTCTTGCCTTCCCCTCTCCCAATCAGCTCATAGGCTCATATTATAAACTTCTTGAAAGCTGGTCCTATGTCCTAACAATCTGTTTTATCCTGGTGCCTAGCACCAGCCTCCCACAAAATAGATGCTTAACATTTTTTTTCAATTAAATGGAATACTTCAGGAAGGTGGGTTTCTCTTCTAAAGAAAATCTCCCAAGAAGAGGATTTCACTTGTTCTTAATCCAGTATATACTCACAGGTTTTGTGTATGCTGTTATTTTAAAGGAATCATTCTTTTTTTTTTTTATTTTTGAGACTGGGTCTCCCTATGGAAGTCTAGTGGCCATTCATGGAACCAAACCCACTGGTGATTGACACTTCTGACCTGGGCCAGTTTATGCTTCCTTAGGCAGTCTGGTCCCCTCCTCCAGCACTTCCAGAGGTTTACTATCCCAGTGTTGGACAGTGCAGACACCCAGATTGGCTTTAGCCCTACCATATCTCAGAACTCCCAAACTTAAGTGATCCACCAGCCTCAGTCTCCCCAGTAGCAGGGACTCCAGGCATGTGCCAGCACATCCAGCCTTAAAGAAATCATCTTTAACCACTCGAGCCCCTGATGATGTCTCTTGGGGCTACAAGGGCAGAAAGCATCTTCCTGTCATCATTGGCAAGAGAGGTCTAGCACCCAGCAGCTGGTGGGCAGATCACAACTAAGTCCCTGTTTCCAAGAACAGAGCAAGGACAGCTTGCAGCTTCTGTTCCTTTAGAAACAGGAGGCTCCCTGTTCCTGTAGCCAAGAGCCAAGAATATTCGCACACAAACCCATTCTCAGGCAGGGAGCAAAAGATCTGCTAGCAAGTTACACTCTTGTCACATCTGGAGAAGGGCCAAGAGCTCCCGCTCCCCTTCACCAACTAAAATTGTTACATGTTTCATCACAAATCTCTCCACAAAACCAGTTCTGGTAACAATATGCACTGCGAAGGTCGGGAGAGTGAGAGATTTTTTTCCCCCAGAATTCAGAGCTAACTGATTTTCAAGCAGGATTTGAATTTGAATTATTTTTTCATCTTTTCTTTTTAAAATCTGCCAGCTGTGGGACAGAGCTGCATACTCACAGTTATACAGATAATTGAGGAAAGAAAATTTGCTTCTGTCTGCATTCTTCATATGACTGAGCAAAGGGTTTTTTGGTTATTTTTCTTTTTTAGTTTTTGACTCATATCTACGCATCAGGTTGGGCGTCTAACACTTTTTATACCAACCAGGTGATCCCAGGGATAGGCATTTAGTCATTATTGTATAGTTTGTCTTCAGTGCTCCCTCCAACAGACATCCACTCTATGCATCCCATTGCCCTGGGCCTATCCTGATCAATCTGATTCCCCAGGGTTACTCTCCACGGGACCTGCCTGCTTCCCCTCCATTCCCCTCCTTCCACACCCTAAGTCCTCTCTGATGGTGACAACTCACAGATCTGTATATAAATTGCATTGATGGGAGAGGCCTGGGGCTTCCCAGGTCTCATATATTGGTTTTAACAGGGGCCTTCTGGAGGTAATAAATAATAATGGGCCTCTTTTATATAGGACTTTGTTGTTGTTGATCTAGTGTTTTAGTCATGTCCAACTCTTCATGACTCCATTGGGAGTTTTCTTGGCAAAGATAGTGATTTGTCATATACGGTTTTACAGTTTACAACAACTCCATAAAGTATCTTATATGCTATAAAAGGAACTATTCCTATGCCCATTTTACAGATGAAGATGTTAAACTTCAACTCATTTCAATTCAGCAGGCATTTATTAAATTTTATTAGTTAAGGTTTATTCATTTATCATCATCACCATCTTTATGTGCCAGGCACTGTGCTAGGCATCAAGCCTACAAAGATAAATATGAAGCAGTTCTTGAAATCAAAGAACTTTCATTTTAAGGTAAATGATTTATCTAAGATCACACAGTCAATAAATGTCTGATCTAAGACTTGAACCATCCCTCCTTCTCCAAGTCAATCTCTCTTATTGTTTCACTTACTGGTGACTGTCATGGCAGGAATTTCAAGGGCCTCTCCCATAATACTGTGGAGGTTAAATCTGACTGTTTCCCTCTAAGCAACCAAAATCTAGACAGAGGGAATTGTCCAGCCCTTCCTCCCCAAACCCATCCAAAGGGGAGAAAGGAACCTTGATTAATGAATCCATGGACTCCTCCTAGTTCTGAACTCTCTACTAAAATGGAACTGCCTCTGGGCTTCAATCCATTGACATTTGAAAGTCAGAGAAAGAGAAGAAAATAAGGCACAAAATTAGAGTCCCTGCACCAAGGAACTTAAAATTCTAACAGCAGGGTGGGGGAAGAGGGAGGACAGAACAATATAACCTGTAGATAGGAAAATAAACATGAATTAGATATCCAGCATTTGCATAGCACTTTAGGAGCTACAGATTGCTGTCCCACAACTCTGAGATAGTACAAGCATTATTATTTCCATTTTAAAGATAAAGAAAATTGGGCTCAGAGATGTATTAAGTGACTGGCCCAAGGTCACACAGTTAGTAGAACCAGGATTTAAAGCTACCTCCCCTGAATCTAGGGTAGCTAGGTGGCTCAGTGGATAGCATGCCAGGAGTCAGAAAGATTCATATTCACAAATTCAAATCTGGACTCAGATACTTAATAGCTATGTGACCTTGGGCAAGTCACTTAACCCTGTTTGCCTCTGTTTCTTCATCTGTAAAATGAGCTGGAGAAGGAAATGGCAAACCGTTCCAGTATCTGTGCCAAGAAAACCCCAAATGGGATCATGAAGAGGCAGACAGGACTGAAAAACTACCCAACAGTAACTCCTGAATCTCAATCCAGTACTCATTCCACCATACCATGACGGCAACTGAACACAGATGATTATGATACAAGGTAGAATGTGTTAGAAGTCAAGGAGATATCTAGATCTGGGGAGGCTTCATGAAAGAAGTGGCATAGGAGTTGAGCCTTGAAGGAAGAAAAGGATTCCAACAGAGGGAGAGGCGCAGGGGAGAGTCTTCCCCAATACGTGGGGGCTGAAGAGGAAGGAAGCAAACAAGGAAGAATTTATTAAGCACCTACTATATGCCAGGCACTATGCTAAGAGCTTTTTAAGTATGACCTCATTTGCTCTTCACAATAATCCATGGAGGTATGTGCTATTAAACCCATTTTACAATTGAGGAAATGGAAGCAGACAGAAGTTAAGTGACTTGCCCAAGGTCACATAGCTAGTCTGAGGCTGAATTTGAACTTGAATATTCCTGACTCCTGGCCCGGTGCTCTATCTGCTACCACCTCGAAAGATGAGGTTGAATAACAGCTATTTGTTCATTTTGGCTAAACCATGAAGGAAGGAAACCATGAGTATGAAATAAAACCAGAAAAAAAGAGTCAGTTGGATCCAGATTGTGAAAGGCCTTACATGGCAAATGAAACTCTTGCAGAAAAGCAAGGGAAACTTCCTAATAATGAAAGCTACCCAAAAGTACAATGGAAGGAGTGAGGTGCCCATGACAAGATGTCTTCAGGAGGAAGCTACAGAATATCCACGAGCATCATGAGGGCAGGGACCCCACCTTATTTAATCTTTTAATCTCCTCCATCACCTACCACTGTACTTTTCCCCGCAGAGTAAAATAAAATATATAGGATTGTAGGGAAAATTAATTATAGCAAAATACATCCATTTTTTTCACCATGTTTTCAAATCCCAGGTTAAGAATCCCTGGTCATCCCTATGGAATGATGCAAGGGGAAAGTCTCTGAAATCTATGGAGAAGCCCAAGAGCCCCAAACCCCAAGGAAGAGAAAAGGATGCTTTTTACCGGAACACGAAGTCTGCACTATCAATCTCTCTCCCACACCGGCTGTTCTTCAGGATGCCTCCATTCCCCACGACTGCACACTTCTTAAACTGAGAGCGATTGTATGGCATGTCCTACAGAGAGACAGGGAGCAGCCAGTTAGAATGCCAGTGATGGTCTATCACATTTGTACCTATTTGATCCTCACAACAGCCCTTGGAGAGAAAAGTGGGAGAGACATTACTATCCCATTCTACAGATGAAGAACCTGGGGCAAGAAGCTAAGTCACTTGTCATACCAAGACAGTGACAGAGTTGGAACTGAAACCTGGTAGGTCTTCTTGCTGGTCCCCCAGGGCTCTCCCCAATACCGACACTGTTTGCTCACTGCCTAATAGCAAGAATAGAATTCTGATTCTAATGTCTTCAGGACAGTTGCAAAACATCCTCCAATCAGGAACCCTACAACCTCTATTCACCAAGGCCAGGGCAGACTCTTAAAAGGACCAACTCTATGCCCCCCGTACACAATGCTATACAATATCCAAAATGAGCAAGTTTTTACCTCCTGAGATGTCCATATCTTTGTTTCTCTTAATGATTTTGCATCCATATTTTAGATTGTGTCATTTAGTTCTTAAAATTTTGTAGGATAGATGTCAGCAAATGACATGGGACCATATCAACAGTGTCATGGGAGGCAATTGTGAGAGAAACTCATGTTATTGGCAGCAGAGGAATCACTGGGCAAAATGTGGCCTGATCCCCATCCCTATTCCTCCCCCCTCCCATCAGACCCTTTTTTGCTCAACAAGTAGCCTAGTGCTTTGGGAAGAGCTAGATATTGCATGAGAGGACATGGGTTCAAACATGTGTGACTATGGACAAGTCAGCCTCTCTAGGTCTCAGTTTCTTCATCTGTAAAATGGAAGGTAGGGGTGTAGAAAAGACAACCTCTAAGGTCACTCCCAGCTAATAATCCCATGACCCTCCATCAGATCCCTGAGGGTAGGTGGAGGACATGATCCTGATTACACACCAAAGTCAAAAGATGTAATTTAAGTGGACAAAAAAGATCAATGCCTTTTCCACTTTTGCTGAGAGGGCAAAGGCTGAGTGAGCACATCCCAGATGCAGCTGGGGAGAAGCACTATTAGGGAATGGAGCACAGAGCCTGAGATCCCTTCCCAAGAACCACTAGAGAAGAATAGGCAACTGAAAATGGATTTCCCCAGGACTTAACAATATAAAGCTATGTTAATAAAACTGCATCATCCACCACAAAGGAGGTGATTATCCAGCTTTAATCTGCCCCAGTCAGGCCACAACTGGAGCACTGGATTAAATTCCTGGAGTAACTCTTCTGAGATATAATATAACCAGAATAGGAAAGGATCTGGAAGCAACATTATAGGTGAATGCATTGAAGGAACTGGGGATGTCTAATCTGGAGAAGAGAAATCTTAGGGAAGATATAATTGTATGTTATTCTTTTATTAGACTATAAGTTCCATGATGACAGGAACTTAAACTGTGTATCTTCCCTCAAGGCCTACCATAGTTCTCTGTGCCTAGAAGATATTTGATATATGTTGGGGGGTTTTACGTGAACTGAATAATAGCTATCCTTAAATGCTTGAAGAGATACCATCAACTTATCTTGTGGGGTAGCAAATAAGAAGAATAAGACCAATGAGACCAATAAGACCCCTTACTAACAGTGTGACCAGTGTAACAGTGATAATTATCTGTTATCCTCTCTGGGTCTTCATTTTATCATAAGAAAGATGAGGAAATTAGACTATGGCCCCTAAGATTCTATTTTTTTCTAAATCTATGATTTGTGATCCTAAGGGAGAAACAGAAGTAATTTTATCATTGAAATATACTGCAGAAAGGAATCACAAGTCTTACCCAGAGACTGAATAAAATGGGGATGGGTGACTTCAATTATCCAGACATCTTAGAGCTCTCTCTGTCTCTATCTGTGTCTGTGGCTGTTTTTCTCTCTCTGCCAAAAGTAGAGAAGCTAATACCTTCTTGACATGCCTCAGTGATCATTTCAAGTTTCAAGGGGAAAATGGGAAATTCTATTCTGAATCTGATTCTCACTCATAGGGAGGAACTGATTGCTGCAGTAGAAGAGACAGGAATCATGGGGGAAAAAATAATCATTCCATCCTAGACTTTGTGATAGCAGAGAAGAAATATGGACTTAGTTTGACACATATTCTAGACTTGGGGAAAGTAGATTTCAAAGTGTTCAAAAGAAAGACAGGTAGGATCTAAGGATTAAAATGATCAGGAAATGGTTAAACAAGTTGTAGTATATGATAGTAATGAGATACTATTGTTCTATAAGAAATGACCAGCAGGAGGATTTCAGAAAAACCTGGAAAGACTTACATGAACTGATGCAAAGCAAAGTGAGCAGAACCAGGAGAACATTTTACACAGTAACAGCAATATCGTACAATGATCAATTGTAAATGACTTAGCTATTTTCTACAATACAATGATCCAAGACAATTCCAAAGGACTCATGATGAAAAATGCTATCCACCTCCACAGAAAAAAACTGATAGAGGCTGAATAAAAATCAAAGCATACTATTTTTCACTTTATTTTTTGATGGTTTTTGTCTGTGTTTTCTTTCACAACCTGACTAATATGGAAATGTTTTGCATGGTTGCACATATATAACCTACATCAAATTGCTTTCTGTCTTAGGGAGGGGGGAGGGAAAGGAGAGAGAGACTGGAAGTCAAAATTTAAAAAGAAAATGTTAAAAAATGTTTTACATGTAATTGGGGGGAAATAAAATATTATTCAAAATAATAAAATGTTCAGGGGTACATAGCTTAAGAGAAAAGGGAGATGCTCAACAGTGAAATTACAAAAGCACAGAAAAAAAACATTTCCAATGAGGATGTATGCAGTTTAGCTTTAGGAAGAGCTTTCTAACAAGAATTGTCCCGTAATAGGATTAGCTGTCTCATAACATATTGACTGACCTTTCTGTCATGGAGTGGCCAACATGGGAGCAGATGATAGCTAAAGAAGATCCATGATACTAGGTAGGTGGGACAAAATCAAAATTTCAGAAGGTCAACATTGAAAATGAACTCAAAGGCCATCCAGCCCAACTTAACCAAGAATCCTTTCTGTAATATAGTCACCCGGCTTTCACTTAGATGACTGCTATTGAGGGACAAGTGACTGCCTCCAAGGACAATTCATCCCACTTCTGCACAGGTCTAATGGTTAGAAAGTGTTTTCCTTACATCAGGTTTAAACTGACCTTTCTGAAACTTCTATCCATCATGCTCAGTTCTATGTTCTAGGACCAAGTAGAATATGTCTTCTTCCATTTGATAGACATTGCAGATGGTTATCATGGCCTCCCTAAATCTTCTCTCATCCCAGTTAAATTCCTTCCATTATTCTCCCTATGGCATGAACTTCAGGTTCCTCACTCTCTGGGTCATCTTGCTCTGAATTCCAGTTATTATCCCAAAATATATTATACAGAATTGAATCAAATATTCCTCATGTGACCTGTCTGCACAGAGAGGCCACACAATCTATCCTGCATTCTGATACTCTACTTCTAAGGCAGACTAAAGTCATGCTAGCACCTAGCTATGACATGTGTTTGGAGGAGGAGAGGCTAAAGCCCAATTCTGACAATTCAATGGGCTACTCAAGGAGAGACCTGGAACATTGTATGAGAACATCCTTAAAATGCTGATATAGAAAGGACCATGGAATAGGAATCAAAAGACCTGGGTTCCAGTCCAAGATTTTCTGTGAAAAATTTATGTGACCTTAGATATGTTATCTCCCTTTTTAAGCTTCAATCTCTTAATCTATCAAGTGATGGATGTGAGCTAAATCAGTTGGTTAATGAACATTTAAATCCCTATTATGTGTTAGGCACTGTGCTAAAATGATCTCTAAGGGTCCTTTCAGCTTTGACCTTTAATGATTCTAGGCGCTGATGCTTTTTCTCCCACATCCTTGGTCTGGACAAATTGAGAGAGTGAGTCCCTGAGAACAAACACAGCCAGGGACCCAGGGTTTGGATCAGGATACCAGCACTCCTACCGACAAGGAGCTAGGCATATATCTTAGTAGAAAATTACATTGGTTTGAAATAATAATGAGTGCAGTCAGACCCCCAAGCTGAGTTGCATATTTTTCTTTATAGGGTGGGTGTGGAGATTGCAAATGGAATAGACTACATAGGGTCAGAGTCCCCATCAGGACATTTGCCTGGTGGCCTATTGAGGGTGAGGAAGAAAGGAGTAGCACTTCTTAAACATTTCAGGGAGGGGTAAGAACAAGGTCATCTATGGAGAAACTACTGCATGACTCTGTTACTATTGTTTTCTTTTATTTTTTAATCCCTGTTGCATTCTCTTTAAATGTGGAGCTATCTCCCACCCTCAGTCCCCAAGATAAATGATCAGTTATCCACACCCATAGGAAACTGTTCTGCTCAAACAATGAGGCTCTAACCCAGGTCACCACTGTTCACCTGAGGGATAGAAGATGTATAGCTTTGTCCCTGGGAGGATATAAGATATCCTCATGTTGTCTTGCTTCTGTAAACTGATTGAAACGTTACTTCCTCTGACTTTGCTAATTTCAGAAAATGCATTCAACTCATCCCTTTCATTCTGCCTCACACCCTCCTTTTCTCTTTCCTCCACCCTATTGCCCCCCCCCAAAAAAAAACTTCAGTATATTCTACAGGATGTGTAAGAAAAGACTTGGAATACATCGAACTTTTCCCTGAAAAAGCAGCTGAGAGAACAGAGCTCCAGTCCACATAACAGTGCATTCCAGCCTCTTGGGACTTGATCACTCTGCTCTCCAAGGTCCTATATATTCCTTTCAATAGAAAGTAGCCAGCGATTCAAGCCCTAGGTGGCGCCATAGTGCACAGAGTGCCAGACCTGGAGCCATGAATACTCTTCCTGAGTTCAAATCCAGCCTCAGACATTTACCAGCTGTGTGACCTTGGACTTAACCCTGATGGCCTCAGTTCCTCATCTGTAAAATGAGCTGGAGAAGGAAATGGCAAACCACTCTGGTATCTTTGCCAAGAAAACCCCAAATGGGGTCACAAAGATTCAGACACAATTGAAACAAATGAATAAAGCAATTCCATCCTTGGTTCTAATACCTAAGAATATGACTACAGAACTCAGTGCCCTGACCTTTTTGGAAGATGAGGCCGATGTTATGGGATATATCTTATAAAATAACACTTTACTATATAGATAGAATTTATTAGGAAGAGGAAGAAGAAGAAAAGGAGGGTAAGAAGGAAAAAGAGGGTGAGGAAAAGAAAGTATAAATGCCACCAGAATCTATCTCATAGTTAAAATGTAAAGAATGAACTTTGACTTTCACTCAGAGTTACTCACTCTTATTCTAAACATAATTCTTACAAACTGGGCTACCTGGTTTCCCAGCCCATAGCAAATTAGAATCAAGAAATTGGGGGAAGGGTGGTGATAGAAGCAGACCAGATGACAGCAATAGAGGTGACAGCTGACAGCAGGGGAAGAGACAGGAAAACCAAAAACAGCAGATCTGTGCTTCTCTGTACAGCAGGCTACCATAATTGATGCTTGGAATGATGACTCTGAATCATCAAGAAAAGGTTAAATTATGTTTGGCATTCTCTGCTGAGGAAGCCAGGACAGCATATAATATATTCAAGAAAGATTTCACTCTAGAATAGTTACAAGAAACAAAATCTGGGCACTTCAAAGGGATAAGCTTCAACTTAACTAGAAAATAATGTACTTTGAACACCTTAAAATGATATATGTGTGTGTGAATTATTGATTATGATTATCGTTAGAACACTCATTTTGCATGATGCCAAAGAAATGAAGTATTACAAAATATATAAATATATTTCTTCCTTGAAGTCTTCTTAGATTAGTAGGGGCATGTGAAGGGGAAGAGGTTATTATTCTGTTGGCCCTGCCCTGCCTGGTCTCAGATACTATATTTCTCAGACCCTACAATTTCTCCTAACCTAAACCTGTCCCAGAGCTATAATGTAAAGAATGAACTTTAACTTACTCAGAGCTACTCACTCTTAATTTAAACATGATTCTTGCAAACTGGGCTGCCTAGTTTCCCAGCCCATCCTTTCTACTTCTTATCACCATCCCTGATACTTTCCAAAAAAAATTTTCCCGTCATGTATATGAAATGAACATTTTACTGCCTCCCTTTCTGTTGGTTTACTGTTGTCCCATTACCCACACATACATCTTTTATGTGTGAATTTGTGTTATTGTGCCTATCTTAGATTATAAGCTCCTAGAAGGCAATGACTAAGTCTATATTGTGTTCATTGCATGGTGCCCTACACAGCAGCATGTCCAATTAGGTGCCTGATGATGACTTGATAAGAGTTATTATGATGCTATCATAATACTGTTCTCACAGATATGAACTAGGCATCTCGACCAACCCACAAGGTTTATTTCTACACAGACAACTTTTGACCAACTGGAATTTAAGGAATGGACACATTAGAACTCAAAGAATGATGTGTCGAAACACGTATAACTTAGAAAGTGGCCAGTTGGGACCCAAAGAGTGGGTGTCTGGAGACAAAAGAATTATCCATGAAATGGATAACCTAGAATGATTAGCGATGGGAGTCAATGCAGAGCTGAGCCTTGTCTAGTCCTTCATTCAACACAACCCTTCTTTCCCCTGCCCTCCCTCCCCAACCTTTTTCAAGGAATGCAAAAGCCACAGCACCTTGGGAAACATGCGAAAGATTTCCTGGTTGATGTGGTAGACGCCACTCGTGTCCACCTCGTACTTGAGCTTTGTGCCCAGAGGGGTGTTTTTCTGGGTGGTGAAGAGAAAAGAAGGTGCATTACAGCACCTGGAAAGGGTGGACCTGTAAGGCAAGGGAGAAAGACAGGGAGGAAGCGGTTAGGTAATCCTATGTGCAAATGACATTCTAAGTTTGACATCGCCGGGGGGTGCCAGCCATGAGGGGCACCAGCACTATAGTTCACCTAATTAACATCAGGTCTCTTTACTGTTCCCCTCACCTCCAACATCCCATACCCCACATGCTCTTTCCCACCTGGACCTTGCTCAAGTTGGTAGCACATTAGCGGACATGGGCCACCAGACATTTATGGGCATTTCTGCCATGGGTTACATTACGGGAAGGACGCAAGTATGGCTAGTGTATATTGCAAAACTAATCAATATGATCTGACAGAGAACTTTTTGTAAAGAGTGGAGTAGCAGATGAGCCAGTAGGACTCTAAGATGTACCTACATTATGAACTTTGACTGTCAGGTTTCCTAGAATCATAGACTCGGGACTGGAAAGGATCTTAGAAATTATCTGGGTGGCTAGGTGGCCCAGTGAATAGAGCACTGGCTCTGAAGTCAGGAGGACCCGAGTTCAAATCCGGCCTCAGACACATAACACTTACTAGCCGTGTGACCTTGGGCAAATCATTTCACCCCAATTGCCCTGCCTTCCCCCCTCCAAAAAGAGCAAAACAAAATTTAAAAATACAAATAAAAAATAAAGAATTATTTACAAAACCCAGGAATAGGTTCCTCTCACCTGTGTTTGTGTGGTCTTTGCCATCCTGCTCTCCAGGACTGGCCCCTCGGGGATCTGTGATATCTGTTCCTCAGTTTCTTATCAATCTACAGTCATGCTAGCTCACTTCCCCTGGAGCTAGGCATGTTATATCTAGGGTATAATCTGTGATGACATGTGCCTCCGATTCAGCAAACAGCTGCATCTCTGACTATGCAGAGACCACTCCTCCAGAACCAGGGTCATAACAGCTTTTCCCAGAGCCTAGTTTCCATCCCTCCCACCCCAACTCTATCCTCCATATACATATACATATACTCAACCTTTCCAGATTTTATTATCATTTAGGATCCAAGTCAAGACCTACTTCCTTCCAACATTTTTCTCTGACTATTCTGGTTAATAATGACCTTTCCTTCCTCTGAACTTTGGCTTAACTTACAGTCTGGGGAATACAATTTTTTCACCCAATTACAGGACTTTATATTATTCTCTAAGTGTTTCATGCTTGCAAGCCTTGGCTCCCTGGTTAGATACTAAGCTCCTTGAGTCCTGGAAGGGGACCTTGACTTTTAATTCTTGTGTATGGGTCATTGCACCTGGCATAGTGCCAGACACACAAACACTCCATAAATACTTGTTGGTCAGCTGACTAATTGATGATTATGTGATTATTTCTCATTCTAGCTTCCATTCAAAGACCAATGTAAATATTCTGTTATCTTTGGGGAAATTTTGACATTCTACTTCAGTCAATAAGTATTTAGTGATTCTGAGGTCTCATGGAATAACAGAGGTCCCAGTCTGGTGTACCCCCAAATTAAATATATCCCTTCTATACATGCATATGGCTGCCTGAGAACATGCAATTCCATTAAGTGAACCCAGGAATTCTAGGAACTTGTTCTTTCTTGGAATTTCCCCCTGGTCCTCCCCTCACTGCTTCATGCTTTTTAGCTACCTGGGACTGCCCATCCCTACCACCCCTGGTCCTTGCTTCCCACTCCACTTGACATGAGGAGTCAGAGCAGCAGAAAAGAGAAAGGCAAACACTTCACCCCAAAACCAAGTCACTCCTCCATCTGCTCCTTAGCTCCACCAATGGTCTGCAAGTTAGCTTTCCTGACCTTGCTCTGCATCCTTATCCTCCCAAAGGCTCGATCCTGTCCCTATGAAGAAATATCCAAAATACTAGAGAATTGATTTTATAGGTTCATAGCCCTAAATCTAGCAGGGACCTTAGAGATGAACAGAGCCCACCTCTTTGCTTTACAGATGAAGAAACTGAGGTTGGGGTAAGTTAAGTGACTAGACCAAGGTCACACTGGCAGTAAGCAGCAGAGCTGGGATTTGAGCCCAGGTCTTCTGACTTCAAATTCCCTCCCCTTTCCACTGTACCACTGTTTTTTCCACTGTTTTTCTTCAGAAACACACATTAATTTCACTTCAGTCCTTTATGTAGCCAAAGGTCCACTGGTTATAATATGGATCTCTTTGCAGTGGGCTATAGGGTCAAAGTGAAAAAGAGAAGGAAGGGCAAAGTACTTTATTCCCTGCTTTTCTGCAGAATTAGCAGTAAAAATGCATAGAGGCCTTCAACCCATCAATCAGTCAGCCAATCAAAAATCAATCACTAAGCACCTTCCATGTGCTAGCCACTGGGGATATAAATACAAAGAATGAAACAATCCCTACTCTCAAAAAGTATGATTTTCTAGCATCGGGACAGAAAAGTAGGGCAGAAGCTGAGACGTTGCTCTGGTCCTCAATAAGTTAGGGAAAGAGAAATCCTAGTCAGAAGCAACAGATAGATCCGTCCCTAAAACTTCAGGGAGAAAGGAGAAGAAGAAGGGGAAAGCAGAAGAAGAAGGGGAGGAAGAAGGGGAGAAGGGAAGAAGAAGGAAAGAGGGGAAGAAGGAGAGAGGGGAAGACAGAAGGGGGAGGGCAAGAAGGGGGAAGGGAACTGGTCTAGCTAGTGACTCCCTAGAGCCTCCACAACTTTCCCATCAAGCTTCCCCAGTTTACTTTCCCCCCAAATGAGAGTCTCTCCCACAGGCCCCTGGAGCCAGGCCCAGTAGCTCTGAGCTGAGAAAATCCTCATTCCTACAGCCTGACAAATGAGCAAGAAGCAGAGGAATCTTGGCTCCTACTGGTGAGACTGCAGAGAGGGGAGATGGGGCCCTGGGATCCCAATCAGAAACTCTAAATGCACTTCTCCCCAAAAATAGTCCAGACATGGAAACTCTCCACCTCATGCCACCATGGTGGAATGGGGAACCAGCATGGGAAAACAAAAAGGACACTGTATCTAGGATTAAAAGACCTGGATTCCCATTCCAGCTCTGCTACTTAATCACTATTTGCTGTTCAGTTATGTCTGACTCTTCATGACCCTCTCTGGGGTTTTCTTGGCAAAGATACATGGTTTGCCATTTCCTTTTCCAGTGGATTAAGGCAAACAGAAGTGACTTGCCCAAAGTCACACGGCCAGTGAACATCTGAGGCCAGATCTGAACTCAGGTCTTCCTGACTCCAGACTCAGTGTTCTATCCACTAAGCCACCTAGCTGCCTCCAACGCAAACAAAGGTTAAGTGACTTGCTCAGGGTCATACAGCTAGTTTTTGAGGTTTGACATGAATTCAGGTCTTCCTAACTCTAGGCCCAATGTTCTATCCATTGAGCCATCTAGCTGCCTATTAATATGTGTGTGTGTGTGTGTGTGTGTGTGTGTGTGTGTGTGTGTGTGTGTGTGTGTGTGTGTGTGTGTGTGTGTGTGTGTGTGTGTGTGTGTGTGTGTAACTAATACCTAATTGGTCAAATCTTTTCACCTCTCCTACCCTTAACTTTTATCACCTGTGAAGTGATGATAAGGATAACTGTTCTTACCTCACAGGGTCATTGGGAGAAGAGAATTTATAAAAAGATCCATTCAAATGAAAGTCTTTATTAAAGTGCCAGGCTTCAGATACATTTACAGATTAAACAGGCTTTTACAGATTGGTCTAAGAACCTGGCCGCCACATACAGTGAGATTTTTATGGGAACATAGGTTCCAAGGTGCACACATTCAACAAACAAATGAACCCCTTCATAAACTCAGAGCTGACCATGAAAGATTCTTGGTTTACATATTAAAGAAGAGGTAGAGTTTCTATTTTCAAGGGATTTGCTCTCAAGCAAACAAGAGAACATTAACATGTAATCAATGAAAATGTGCGTCTAAACATTTTTTAAACATGTCCTAGAAACAAGGGTGGTGGTGTCAGTATGATAATGAATTGGGTTTATCCCAAAGGGTTTCCTAGGAAAAGTAGGCCCTGAGTTCCAAAAGTAGACTTTACAGAAACTTATGATACTTCCCTTCCAACTATTAGACTCTCCCCAAAAAATTTGGCATGAGGCTGTGTGGTGTAGTAGACAGTTTTGGGATCAGGAAGAATTGGATTCAAATTCTATTCTGCTTTATACTAGTTCTGTGACTTTGGAAAAGTTCCTTGGCCTCAGTGAAACTCTCTAAGACTCTAAAGTGCAGAGAAAATGCTGATCTGCCTTGACAGAGGAACTTTTACACCAGGGTGGAAATTGATAGGAAGCTATATCAATGAAATCACAGCTCTAGCCCATATCTTATAAATACTTATATAGTCTGTATTCTCTTCCCACTCTCCCCCAATAGAATATAAGCTCCCTGAGGGCAAGCACTCTCATTTCTTTTTTTTGTCTTTGTAACAATAGCACCCAGCACAGGGCCTGGAATGTAGAAGGAATTTAATAAGTGCTTGTTAATTAAACATTACTAATAATAGCTCCCATATATGCAGCCTTTTACACTTTACAAAATATTTTCCACTTATGATCCCACTCAAAATTCACAACAGCTCTGTGAGGTAAGCAGTACAAGTATTATTATCATTTCCTTTTTATAGATGGTGAAAGTGAAGCTTTGAGAGGTTAAGGGACTTCAGTAAGTTTACCCAGTTAGTAAGTAAGCAATGTAACCAAGAAATTAAAAAAAAAAACAGGTCTTCTGACTCCCGGTCAAATGTTCATCCCATTATATGCAATTCTTCCTTAGAGCATCTGCTCAAAAAATAGTCACTGAATCAGGCACCAAAGGGTTAAACCTCAAAAGCAATGTGAGCTTAGAAAATGAAGGGACAATGTGGCTGATGAAACAGACTTGGGAATCTGCCATGCTAAAGAGTCTGAAAAAAATGTTTTTCCTCCTCTGCAGCTGGTGTTCCACCTGGAACTACATTGTCTCAGGAGCCAACTCTGGGCTGGGGCTCAGTGGAGAAGGTCAGACCCTGGGAAACTTCTTGCTTCCTCTGCCTTGAGAACTGAAGTCCTTCCAGCCTGACTGAGGGGAACATGGAGGGTCCTCAGTGTTCAGATTTTACCATCTGAAAGCCCAAGGAATCTCCATTTGTTCAAAATGGATGATAGCTTACTGAAAGCTAAAACTGTGTGTCCCTCCCCTGACCCCTGGGTTCAACCATCCTCAAAATCCTTCTATGCAGAGTCATAATTATCATTTTGTGTGATCTAGAAGACCAGAGAAAGCCAGACCATCCCCACCCCTGTGCCCTGATCACTGGTTTCATTGAGAATTAACAAAAGCTGAAGGGAATCTTTCCCCAAAATATCACCCAGAGCCCCAGGACTTGTACAGCTAATTGGGAGCCCTGCACCCACTTATTCTTTCTGGGCCTCAGTTTTCTCTTCTAAAAGTGAGGGGGTTAGAGTAGATACACTCTGGTGGGGCCCTTAAAAGTACACATTATAATTCAGGGGCTTCAGAATGGACAGATAGCTTTGGACAAATATTTTCATTCAAATAACTCTCTGGGAGCTAGAAGGTAGGAAATACAATAGGCTTCTGAGTTCAATTATTTTTTTTTCCAAATTGGAGAAATATTTCTTGTTTTTCTCCCATTGATTTGTTCCTTGTTACCTAAACTATATCTTTTGGTCACTGGTCTCTGCCCTGTATGCTACTCTTCCAACCTAGCTCCAAAATCCACTCTTCATTCAGTACCCTCATAGCCATCAGAACAAATTGTTCTCATCCATCCATTCCTGCAGGGGAAGTCTTCACATGCTTAGGGTAGATCCCCGCCAACTCACTGCTAGGTTTGAGATCCATAGGTTACCTTTAACCTGGTTTAGCCTGTCTGCTGAGACAGTTTACTGGGGTGTGGCTGCTGTGGATGCTGCAGCTTCTTGGCCACAGGTGAGAGTTGGGTGACAAGTGAATGGGCAGCCCTGAAATGGCTTCAGCAGACCTCATAGCCAAAGGATCCTTCTTTATCTTGCCTTGTGGGGCTCATGTTGAACAAAAGCAAAAGGATCATCCTGTACTTAACTGCAGTGTAGGCAACATCTATTTCAGAGGATGAAAAAGTACAGAAATTCCATGAAGAATTTCACAAAATCCTCCACAACAAGTACACTTTGAGACTCAAGGTCTTCAATGCCAACATGAGCAGGGGAGGAGGGTGTAAAATACATTGGAAAATATGGTTTGAGATCAAGAAATTAAAAAGCCAAAGATTTGTAGACTGCTCAAAAGCTTGTAGACGCCCACCTGTACAGCCTGAATACTTTCTTCAAGAAGAGAATTTTAAAGGCAATGGATATAATTAGCACCAAATGGCATCATTTAAAAAAAATGAAATCAGCTCTGTCTTAACAGGAAATAACTGGTCACAGACACAGAAGTAATTTCAAAATCAGTTCTCAGTTTGCAATACAATCATGAACTGGTCAGAGCAAAAAATCAAAGTAAATACTGGATTACATGAAAAGAAAAAGAAAGGCTCTGCATGTGATTACAGCAACTCCAACCTCCAATAAGCTGTGGGTCCAGAAAAATGAGAAATGGATAAAAATAAAGACACTGTCTCTGACAACTACCATGTCAAAAAGGAGTATTACTGATTCAAAAGAGTTGCTACCATGTCTGTCAAGTGGGGAATGGTTAAATCAAGATCTATGAGTGTAATAAAATATCACTGTACTGAAAGAAAAGATGAATGTGAAGAATTTTGAGAAACTTGGGAAGATACATATGAACTGATGCAGAGAGAACCAAGAAGAACTGGGAAAACTATAGAAACAATGATAATAACATAAATGAAAAGAACTATAGAGTGAACCAAACCCTAAATAACTGTTGTGATCAATCTTGAACTCCAAGAAAAAAATGAGGAAATGTATTTCTCTCTGTCCTTAAGATCAAAAACTGAGTACAGAACATTGCATACAGTTGGCTTTGCTTATCTATTTTGTTTAATTGAGACAGGGTAGAAATGTTAGTTATGGCAAAAAAAAAAGTTTTAATAAAGTAGTCATTTTAAAAACTTATTGCCACAATAAGGACCCACCTCAGCCAGCAAAGGCAATCTCTTTGCCAAGGACATTTTCAGATGTGTGCAAACTCAACTGCAAAGTGCTATGGAGAAGGATCGCAGAAGAGTAAAAGTACCCACCCCACCCCACCCCCTATGAAAGAATGTAAAGCACTTCAGAAGAAATGGGTGTTTGTAGGGTTTGGATAGAGAAAGATCCGGCTAAGTCTCATCCCAAGAATGCTTATATTTAAAACTGGAAGAGGGACAACTAACAGAGGTGACATGGAATATAATTATTAGTGTTTCTATTCTGATCTCATCAGCAAAGATATTGGAACCAAACCACATGGGGATTCTACTTCCTTTGTACAGAGAAATAAACAACATGAAAAAAAATGGCAATGGCTCTTTAAGAAGATGAAGTAGGAAAGAGCAGCTGGACCAGACCAAATATATACAGAAGAAATCTGTGCTAAATGTGATGTGAAAGGCACTTTAAAATTATCGTCAAAAAGGGAAAGATTCCAAAAGAAGGGGTGGGGATGAACACAGGGAGCATAAGCCCTAAAAACACAAATCTAACCAGAGACAATAAAGAAATCTTGAATAACAAACAAGATCAATATAGAAGAAATCTTTGAAACAAGTAATAATTACATGGAAGAGAATGATGAGTCAACACAGCCAATGAGACAACATATGTGAAGCACTTTGTAACAAAACCTTAAAGCACTACAGAGATGCAGATATTAATGTTATCCTAAGATTTCTGTGAACCAACTACAGTAGTCCTCAGA
This sequence comes from Gymnobelideus leadbeateri, assembly GCA_011680675.1. Lineage (NCBI taxonomy): Eukaryota > Metazoa > Chordata > Mammalia > Diprotodontia > Petauridae > Gymnobelideus > Gymnobelideus leadbeateri. The sequence continues at coordinate 344,291 of WOXC01009812.1, read as the reverse complement.
GGAAAAATGGTATTTCTGAGAACATACATTAACAAAATAGAAAAAAAGAAGATGGCAGAGTAGGTCAGAAAAGTTTTGGCTCTCCAAATTTCCTCCACAGAAAAAGACAGAGCATTGCCTTGTAGGGAATGTAGAGCGGTGGAAATAAACAGAAGTCAGGGTAAAGCAGTTGTTCTAAGACAACCTAAGAAGACCTCAGGAAAGACCTGACCCCCAGCGACAGAGGCTTGGCCTGAGTGAAGTGCAAACACCTCCAAGCCAACTCTGCAGAATCAACAAATAAACCCTGGGAGCAGCTGGGGTTGGGAGGCAGCCTCAGGCCTTAGAAACTTTCACCTCCTGGGTCATCTAATGGCTGAGTAGGAGAAAATTGAAGGACCTTCCACTGTTAAGGGACACCAAGCACAGCTGTGTTGACCAGATGGGCTGTAGGTGCCAGGAAAAGGAGGTAGCACACAGCTGGTGAGTATGGTAGTAAAGGGCAGGGACCCTGATGGCTGTGGGCACTTGCAGGAGAGCAGAGTCTGTGGCTTCATTCCAGGGAAGAGATGACAGCTGTAGTTTACAGGACAGCAGGGAGCAAGGTCATTTGTGGAACACTGAAGCTGGAGGCTTGAACCATGGTTTAGGAGTGGAGAGGAAAGCCTAAGGTTGACCCCCAGGACAGACCTCTGAAAATAACCGTAAGAAGGACTTGAGACTCGGGGCATCATTCCCCATACATTGGGGACTAGGACTTAATTACACTAATAGCTGCTAGAAATAAAATAAAACAAAAATGGATAACCAAAGGAGAAAGAACCCAACCATAAATAGGCACTATGGGGTTTAGAAGATCTGGGTTCACATTCAGAGGAAGATAATGAAGCTAATTTTTTCATTAGAATAGTCCCAAATAGTCCCAAACACAAAAAGAGTTCTTGGCAGAACTTAAAAAAGATTTTAAAAATCAAATAAGAGAGATCAAGGAAAAGAGAAAAAAGAAATAGAAATCCAAGAAAATCAAGAAAATTTTGAAAAGAAAGTCACCAACTAGAAATAGAAAATCAAAAACTTAAGAAAGAAAATAATTCCTTGAAAGCTAGAATTGGGCAAAGAGAAGCTAATGATGTTCCAAGACACCAAGAAATCAGAAAACAAAATTTAAAAAAAGAAAACTAGAAGAGAATATTTTCACATCTCATCAGAAAAACAATTGATCTGGAGAATAGATTGAAGAGAAATAATATAAGAATAGTTGAACTACCTGAAAATTACAATTAAAAATATTGATACATTATTACAATAAATTATCAAGGAAAATTGCCCTAATCTTGTAGAACAAGAAGACAAAACAGAAATAGAAAAAAAATCCACAAATCATCACCTGAAAGAGATCTCAGGAGGAAAACTAACAGGAATATTATAGCCAAGTTTCAAAGCTCCTAAGTTAAGGAGAAAATATTGGAAGCAACAAGAAAAAAAAAACTATTTGAATATCATGCATGGAGCTACAATAAGGATTACACAAGGCCTAGCAGCTACTACATTGAAGGACTGTAGGTCTTAGAATACTATATTTCATAGAGCAAAAGAGCTGGGGTTACAGCCAAGGGTAACTTACGAAGCAAAGTATAATCCTAAATGAAAAAAAAATTGACATTTAACAAACTGAAAGACTTTTAGGTATTTGTGACTAAAACAGCAGAACTTAAGTAAAAATTCAGTATGTAACATCCACGAGAAATATCAGGTAAACATCAAGGACCTCAATAAACATAAGGGACTCAATAAGGCCAAATTGTTTACTTTTTATATGTAAAAATATTATCAATTCTTTTGTGACTGTCATTTTGGGAAGTAATTTGAAAGAAAGACTTTGGATGAGCTGAATATAATGGGGTCAATCTTAAAAAAAACTGTATAGAGAGATAAGAAAAAAGCAATTATCTCATACAATTGAGGCATAAAAGGAAAAATTGATAGAGAAGAAGCTAGCGAGGGGGATGGTGGGTAGTGTTGAAACCTTACTCATTGGGAATAGATTAAAGAGGGAATACCATATATCTAGAAGGGTATAAAAATATTCTAAATTCAGAAAGAAATAAGAGGACAAGGGTATAGGGTGGATGGGGGAGGATAAGGGAGGGACTGTTGGAGGGATGTGTAGGTTAAGGAATAGGAAGGCAAGATAGAGGGTAGAAGTAAAGCAGAGGAGTGAGAAGGGATAGGAATAGGGTGAGAAGGATAGTAAGGAAAATAATATAAAATAATTATAGCTTAGAATGTGAATGGAATGAATTTGCCCATAAAATGGAAACTGATAGCAGATTAAAAATTTGAATTCAAAAATATATGGCTTTCAGGGAATGCTATAAAAATGAGAGATACACACAAATATAAAATAAAGGGCAAGAGTACAATTTAGTATGTACAAAAAAAAGGAGGGGTAGTAATCACAATCTCCAACAAAGTTAAAGCTAAAATAGATTTAATCAAAAGAGAAAAATAGGGAAATTATACTATGTGTCAGCAATATTAATAAATAATGTTTTAAACCATTTAAAATAACTAGACACTATAAAATACCTGAGAGTATACCTGCCAAGACAGACAGAGGAACTATATGAACATAAAAATAAAACACTTTTTTTTTGCCTTTTTTGGGGGAGGGGCACTTGGGGTTAAGTGACTTGCCTGAGGTCACATGGCTAGTTACATGTCAAGTGTCTGAGGCCAGATTTGAACTCAAGTCTTCCTGACTCTAGGGCCAGTGCTCTATTCACTGCAACACCTAGCCACCCTTAAAACACTTTTTATACAAATAAAATCAGATCTAAATAATTGAAGTAATATTTGTTGTTCACAGGTAGGTAAAGCCAATATAATTAAAAATGACAATTTTACTTAACTAATTTATTTATGTAATGTCATCCCAATTAAATTACTTTAAAAAATTATCTTACTGAGTTAGAAAAAATAGTATCAAAGTTCATTTGGAAGAACAAAAGGTCAAAAACTTCAAAGAAACCAGGGGAAAGAAGATATAAAAGAAGCAGATTCAGTAATATCAGACCTTGAACTATATTTTAAGATGAGAGCATTGTTGAAGTGTAATATGGATAATTTTGATTATTTTAAATTAAAATTTTCTTGTATAAATAAAATCTAAGCAGCCAATAGAAGGAATGCAGAAAATGGGGGTGGGGGGAACTTTCATAGACAATCTCTCAGTTGGGTTGGAATCTAGCTATGGTATAGGAAATAACGAGCTGCTTGATTTAGAAAAACATGGAAAGATTTGGACTTATGAAGGAAGATGTTATCTACCTTCAGAGAAACAGATAACAAGTGGAAATAAGCATAGGACAGTCTTACATATATGTATATGGGTATTTATGTGTATGTTTATAGATATCTATGTATATGTATGTATAATCCACCCTTAATTGTAGCCTGCCTGGGGGGGAAAGGGAGAAGGGCAAATAAAATAAAAAGTGCACAGCAGAGAACAAAAGAAAACCTATAAGGAAACAAAGCTTGAAAACAATGTGTAGTATTTATTATATAGGTTTTCTTGAAATAGAAATTTATTGCTTTATATTGAATCCTCTCATGTTCTGCTGTATACATGGCATTTTCTTCTTTTCCTATTTTGTATTTAAGTTAAATTTAAATTAAAAAAAATAAAAAAAGAGAAATAGAGAGGATTAAGGAATTGAATATATATTTTTAATAATCAGAAAACCAAAATAATGGAAAAGAACATGAGCAGTATGTTGCTGTTCCCAAGAAGTCAGAAGCTATCAATTCATAGTCTAGTTTCTTATCTCTAGAACATTACAGGGCATCCTCTGTGAAGGTATTTAGTTTAATCACCCACACTGAAAAAACAAAATGGATGATGTGACCATGTGACCATGATTTGCAATTGAATAAAGCCCCACCTATATCACAGTCAGACATTTTAATCAGAAAAGACCTAGTAGGCATTAGAAGAAGGAATTAGGTTAAATGACATCTTGAAAACTGTTTAATGCTTCCAATTGATCCCATAATGTTCCATGGTGCAACCTATTCCTTTGATATCAATGTTTTCCCAGTGCTGTAAAAATGGAAAGCCATAATCCCAGAAGAATCAAAATTACAAATAAAGAAAGGCACATGATGGATAAGAATAAGCTGTAGCATATTTCAAACAATGACCTATATGTGAGATGTGTTGTAAAACGCATCACTGTGGACATATATGACTAAAAAAAAAAAGGAACGGGGGTGGCTAGGTGGCGCAGTGAGTAGAGCGCCGGCCCTGGAGTCAGAAGGACCTGAGTTCGGATCCTGCCTCAGACACTTAACACACACACAAATTAAAAAAAAAAAAAAAACCTAGCCGTGTGGCCTTGGGCAAGTTACTTAAACCCAATTGCCCTCCAAAAAAAAAAAAAAAAGGAACTAGATAACACATAGAGAGTTAGTACCTTCCTCCAAGATAGATAGATATGTGTATATATATGTATATATGTGTGTATATAATGTGTGTGTAAGTTTATTTATAGTATGCCTCCAGCTAGCAGCTAGTTAGATGACCTATGAACAGTATATGGAAAACATGGTAATAATTATATAGCATTTCTCTATCTGTAGAACAGGCTTACTAATACATTTACTACCAAAATCAAAGGTTTGCCTTCCAAAAACTAGAGGCTATTACTAACACTCTTCCTACAAATGAACCCTTCTTGAGAAAAGCTCAATGTATAAAAGTGTTGATCTCCAAAGACAAATTATGAAGTGACAATAAAACCGTTCTTCACTTTCAAATTAGATTCCCCATAAGATTCCCTTAAATTGTGAGCTTCTTGAGCATATTTTAAATAGAACTGGATTGACAAAAGTCCAATTCAAACATTTTTCTTTGGCATACACTATAAAGCAAGGTTTACCTTCATGAAAACAATATTGCTCAATCAACAAGTCTTTACTGAGCTCCTATAATGTACTTGGCACTGTACGAGTGAGATGGAGGGAATGGTTAAGACATGGTTTCTGATCTCCTACTAACTGGAGAGGCCATATTTATATGTGTGAGATAATTAGCACATAGCACTAAATAACATATAATTATATGCCAGACATAGAGGTACTAACAATGAACTGCTCTGGGGCATAGGCAGTCAGAGGATAGGAATAACAAAAGATCTCAGATTTAAAACTGGAAGGAACCCTGGATGTCCCCTAGTTAAACCCCTTGATTTTACAAAGGAAGAAACAAAGGCCCAGAGAGGTTCTGTGATTTGGCCAGGGTCACACAGGTAGTTAGCTACAAAACTAGGCTTTGAACACAGGTCCTCTGATTCCAAATCCAGCACTTGTTCTTCCGTACCAAGCTACTTATCAATGATCTTTGGAATTGGAAGTAATTAGTGAAGTCCTCCTAGAAGGGATGATTTGAGATGAGCCTTAAAGGAGAAATAGGCTCTAGAATTCAGGGGGGCAGGGGCAGGCAGCTAGGTGGCACAGTGAATAGAGCACTGGCCCTGGAGTCAGGAGGACCTGAGTTCAAATCCGGCCTCAGACACTTAAAAAAAAAAAAAACCTAGCCGTGTGACCTTGGGCAAGTCATTTAACCCCAAATGCCCTGACTTCTCCCCTCCAAAAAAGCAAAAAAGTAAAAAATAAAATAAAATAAAATTCAGGGGTGAGAAACCTGTGGCCCAGGGGCCACAAGTGGCCTTCTAGGTCCTTGGGTGTGGCCTAGAAGTCCAAGTTTTACAGAACAAATTGTTTTATTAAAGGGATTTGTTCTGTGAAGTTTGGATCCAATTAAAGGGCCGAACTTGAGGACCAAAAGGGTCACATGTGGTCTTGAGGCCACAGGTTCCCCACCACCATATAGATAATCAATCAGAAAGGAGATCAAGGATATTTCAGGGAGAGGAAGACAATATCATCTTACATACTTGAACTGGTTGGCTTCTGAGATATTCATCGCCCATTTGCACATCTGGAGACTCTTCCACCTATCAAACAGCTCAGATTGCTTCACCCTTTAAAAAGTATGAGCAGAGGAAATCATCAAAATTCAGTCTAGCCAAAGTTTTTGTGATTTAAAATAAATGCAATAAATTATTCTCCACCCAACAAAACCTTCTGAATCCTTATGGTGCAGAAATCCTCACAGCTGTGCTAATCACAAAGTTCTAACCATAGAGACTGAGCTGTCCAGTTTATTTGGCCTACAGACTCTGAGGTTTCCCCCAGGACTGAGGGGTTCAGGAGAAAAGGAGAGGAGTGAGGGGGGTTAGGCAAGTTGGAAAAATTCTAGAGAATTCTAAGGCCTTCAGGCAGGTAATCAGCTAAATCATTTCTATAAAATCTGTCATAAAGGCCATTCTCAGAATGGTCCATATACACACAGAGGGCAGACTTGAAAGCACACTAAGAAGTGAGCCAGTTGACTTTTGCAGACCACTTCATATAACAGTCCCTATCTTTGCTGCTGCACAGCTGACCTCATGAGATGTGTGAGGAATATGAGATCCCAGGGTGTCTCTCTAAAACATGTGCTTCCCCTCTCCTGGACGTCTCTGGGAAGGATGATTCCATTGCTCATACTGTTACAATATGATTCCATCACCAAAGAATCTTAGCAATAGTAACTTGTTTGTAAATCAAATTTTGGCCACAACAGACCCAAATTCTCATTCACAGAATTGTAGACTTGTAGAACCACCACTGAGCTTCAAGGCAACTCAAAAGTCATCTGGTCCAACCAGTAGCTAAGCCAGGATCCCTTCCGCATAATACCCAGCAAGGGGTCGTCCTCTTGACGTAGCCCATTACACTTTGACATAGCTTTAATTATTGCTAAATGTTTCCTTAAAATGAGAAGAAATCTGTTTCTCTATAAATTCCACTCATTATTGCTAGCTCTGCCCTCTGGGAACATGCACAGCAAGTTTGATCCCTCTTTCACAGCAATGTTCTTTCAAATACTTGAAGATGCTGTACCTTTCTCTTTATTCCCCCTCTTCTTCCTGGCAATAATACTTTAGGAGAGACAGCTTGGTAGGGTGGAAAGAGCTGTGAATATGGAGTCAGAGGACTTGGGCTCAAATCCCTGCTCTATTAATTTTGTGACCTTGGGCAAGTCCCCTGACTTCTCTGGGCATCAGTTTTCTCATTTGTAAAATTAGGGGAATAGGCTAGATAATCTCTAAGATCCTTTCCAGCTCAAAATCAATGACCCTATGACCTTCAAGCCAGTTCTTTCACTGACTGTAGTCTAGAACCCTGTTGTGGTTCAGTGTATCTGCCATTCCAGAACAAAGTATTCAACTGCCTCCTTTGGTGTTTGATCTGCCTATCAGTCCTATTTCTGGCCAAAATCTCTCTAGCTTTCAAGGAAGCCTTCTGCAGAGTGGTAAGCACAGGGAGGGGCACCATTTATAGACAGGCTACAGCCAGGAGAGGGATCCCCTCCACAGTGTTTCCCTTAAGGCTTTGAGGCTCCAGCATCCATCCAGGAGCAGCTCACCTGGCAGCAGGGCCACAGTATGCAAAAAGAGGGTCATGGGACACTAGCCATGTTAGCAGGGGCTGCTCCCTTGTTGAAGACACTGGCAAGAAACTCCATGACTTTGACACTATTTGTTTCTGCAGTGTCCTTCCCTTCTCTCCTGCCCCTATGCCCAATGCTAATCCTTCTAAGTTCCTTGCAAGAATGACCTTCATCAAGGGACCACAGTCATCACTGACTTTTCTAACAGCAGAGTCATGGTGGGAGGCTTACAGCCAGGGTTTCACTCATCTATTAGTCTTCCACCGGACTTAGCTGCTTGCTGACAACAAGCAAAACTTACTATTAGCATTCAAAATAAGTCAGCACTGGTGTCTTTCCGTCCCAGGAGACAACCAAGCATTTGTCCATTGGCCTGGGGGTAAGACTAGTTTTATGTGGGGGAGGGGGGGCAGCCACCCACGGAGCATGATTCTGGGGATGCTGGGAAGTATCCAACCCTTAAAGGGCAACTGCGGCTGTGGGAAGAAAAAAGACAAGAATCTGACCTGCCAAGACACTATTGTGCTATAAAAATGTGAGTGTTGAGTTATTATGATCTTCCTTAGGCTGTAGAGCTGGAGGGGACCTGGGAGGGATCTAGTCCAATCTCATTTTACAGATAAGGAGACTGAGACCCAGACAATTAAGTGGCTCTTCCAATTCCTCCCTCTGTGACCTTGGGCAAGTCATTGAACTCCACTGGCCTCATTATCCTCATTTGTGAAAAAAGCATGGGTCAGATTAGATGCTTTGCAACTTGTCCAAGATAACATAGGTAATAAGTGACAGAATTTGGATTTGAATTCAGGTCCTGGGACTCCAAAACCAGTGTTCCTTCCACTACAACACATGTCCTTCTTCTGGCTTCCCCTTCTGCTTGGGGAAGGCACCCAAAGGATGCTGACAGTGAAAAGGCTTGGCCAGAGGCCTTTAGAACAGAGAAGGTCCAGTCTGATAAAGTAGGGAAGAAGAGGGAGACATGAACTAGTTTGAAATTAACTATGAGAGTCAGGAGGGTCCTTGGAGTTCATCCAGGCTGTGACAAGAGGCAGCTGTAGTATGATAGAGCTGAAAGGGTGCTTAGAGATCTCCTGATCCACAGCCCTCCCCCTTTACCTTCATTCCCCCACAAAAATTCAGCCATTTTCATCCTGTACAAATTGAAAATTCAAGAAAAAAACACTCAATACAGGATTAAAAGAAACTAGGCCCAACATAACAGTGCAAGGTCAGGCTGTACTGCACAGTGCAGAATCTGAAAGAACACCATCCACAAAGGGGCCCCATAGGGTGTCCCTCTCTCCTTTTCCCAATAAGCCCTTCTACTACTGGGAGAAGACAGGCAACTGCTCCATAATGATCTTTTGTGCACTCGTTAATTTGCTGACAGAGAAAGGGAACAAATGTTTGCAAAGCCCTAGCAGCTAGAGAGGAGCTGGAACAAAGAATACTTCTTCTGCAGCCCTGCCATGGGAAAGCAGATGGCTGCCAATGACATCCAATGACTTTTTGCAGAATAGGAAAAAAAATATTAAAAATTGAAGAGTAGAAAAAGGCTGATTGAAGCTAACTGGTTTGTATGTTTATATGCTCTCCCTTCCTGAAGATGAGGGGAAAAAAATCTCATCCACTTTCATGCATTTCATTATTAACTCTTGTGAAGATTACTCCCAAAGCTATATATCCAGCCTTATTCTCTATCCCAAATTGAGTTGAAGGTGGACTTGTAAGTGAGCCTAGAGAAGTGTGTACTGAGTCTCTCTTCTGTGTGTGTGTCTCCCTGTATCCCTCCCTCTGTCTCTGTCTGTATCTCTCTCTCTCTCTCTCTGTCTCTCTTCAGTCTCCACTCTCTGTGTCTCTCTATTTCACTGTCTATCTCTGTCTCTGACACACACACACACACACACACACACACACACACACCCCTTATTGCTCTCACTGAAGGCCAAAAAGTGAAGTATTTGGGATAGAGAGATGGAGTGATGCTCCTGTTTTAGAGGGTTCAGGAGTGAGCTGTTTATTGGAATGCAACGCATCTGCATTCCACCCTAGATGTGCCCAGCCTGGGTCCTTAGAGTTATCTAGCACAGGTCTCCTCTCGGAGCTGTATCAAAGCTATTGTGGAAAGAAGAGCGTGTGGGTTTGTTGACAGGGACCAAAGAAACGCTCACTTTGGGCTACACATAGGATAAAGGTCTCCCAAACCTCCTTTATCACCCCAGCCCCAACCCACTGATCTAATTTCTTGTTATTTCATAGCCCAGACATAGTGCATTGGTGGAATAGATGGGATGTGTTCTACAAAGCACCAGAAACATCCCTTTTCTTCCCCCACTAATTATTTCCCTCCTCCAAGTGCAGTAGACATATTGCCTGACATTCCCATATTAAAATTTCATTCTGTTGGGATAAATGTTACTCCAGGCAGGGTCCTCTTTTAAATTACAAATACTCTGGGTAGGGAAACAGTTTATGTAATCTAGGTTCTCTCTTCCCGGTCCATGGCAGAATGAGTACACCCTTGGGTAGGGTCCAGAAAGGAAAGAAAAGACATTAAACTTGGAGTCTGCACTCTACTCCTAACCTAAGGACTGAGTGGTTGTAAACGCATCACCTAACTTCTTGAAGCCTCATTTTCCTCAGTTGTAAAAAATGGTGATAATAATGTGAACAGTATGACTATATTGGATTGTTTTGAGGATAGAATTTTGTAAGTCTCAAAGTCTTACAGAAATAAGAGCTATTAATATTACCTCCCACAGTGTCTAGCTCAGGGTTAGGGTTAGGTCCTCCATTCAGATTTGGTTGAGTGTTGGAGTGAAGAGGAAGCCAATCAACCCTCCCTGGTCAAAAAGATTCCCCAAAAGGAGAGTATGCTTTACATTAAATTAGGATGTTAGTCCTTACTCTCAGCTGGGAGTGATAAACCACCACAAGGAAAATCTTGGGTGCACTCTGGAGAAACATGCCTCTGTAGGTGATGAGTGGGACAAGTTACTGTCCTATAAACAAGGCTCTATTAGATGGGTAAGCAGAGTATGGCAGTGTGATTTCAAAGAAAAGAAAAAGCTTTCCTTTCCCACAAAATACTTTTCATAACTGCTTCTTGATTCCCCTAGGAAAAGGAAGCATGGATACACAGAGGGAGAAGAGGGCCAGGGTTAGATCTGTCTCTGGCCCTCCCTGTATAAATCTGGGTGAGTCCCTAAGTCCTTTAGCTTCAGTTTCTTCCTCTGTGAAGTGAGGGGGTTGGACCAGTTGGCCTCTGAAGTCCCTTTGACCACTAAGTCAATGATCCCATAATTAGATGACCTTTGAGGTCACTCAGCTTTAAATGTACCATTCTATGAACTTCTCTGACATCTTCACAATTGCATATCAATGACTGATCACAAATCCTCTTACAAGATCAGTTCCTGTGGAGACAAGGGGAGAAAAGAGCCAATGGGCAATAAACACCTGAAGCATAGAGTGGGAGGAGGTGGGGAACATCAGTCACACCCTCTCAGACTAGTCCAAGGACCCAACATCAAAAAGCAATCCTTGGAACCCAGAGCTCTCTGTAGTTACCCAGCATCCTAAGGACTGAGGACAGACAAGACCACATGCTCAGAACTTCACACCAAGTCAAAAAGTGCTATCACCCCACTAGACAGCTGTCCATCAGTCCAAGACCTGACAGAAAACAGCAGATGGGCAAGGAAGAATTTGAACAAAACTGAAAACAGCCATAGTATTGTTGTTTCTGAGAAGGCACAGACACCTGTGGCCAGTAGGCTTCTCTGTAGTTAAAAGGTCAGCCCTAGGAGAACTCTCGTGGCTTGGTGCCAGTACCTTAATGATATCACAAAGCTGGTTTCCCTAACTTGTCCAGACATTTCTGTCATTTTCCCATCCTCTCCTCCTCCACCCTGCCCCTCACCTCCTCCCTTATCCTGCTCTCCTCACCTTCCCTCTCCCTATCACCTCTCTCTGCCTAGCACATCATTCTGTGAGAGTAAGGAGAGAGATGCTGCTTTATAGCAAAGCCTTGCATCACCCTTAGCCCAAGGGGGAAATGGTCTCACCTCACACCCAGACTGCTCTGCCCCACCTGTCAGACACCCACATCACACCCCATCCTCCCCCCCACTCACACACACCTCTCTCTCCATTACTACCACCACTACACCCTACTATGACTGTCCCACATGCCTTCTCCCCAGAGGAATGATCCAGACAAAAAAAGCCTCTAGGCTGGCATTTTCCCTGATGATAAGTCCAAGTCTGGCTCTTTACTAGGGCCCACTCCCTATAGCACCAATATGTCTGAAGGATGGCCTATGGAGCACGACTGAGCACAGAGAGGGGGTTTTTCTTGAAAAGGGGGAGTTTGCACCAGATCTCACTACCTAGTAAATTTTAACCCAGTTCACCTTCACCCGAAATATTTTCTCTTCTTATCACAGTCCAAGGTCAGCATCAACTCTCAGCGCATAGTCCAAGGAATAGCAATGAACATGGCCCCCTCAGAATGCCATGAAGTAGCTCTTTTACTCCCTGACTCATGGCCCTGACGTGGGAGAAGAGAGGAGTCTTTCAGGGAAGGCTCTCATCCAGATTCTAGAAGACCAAATGTTATGTAGCCAGGTTCAAAAGGCAGTGTGGGGTTGTGTAATGATCCCCAAACTTAAGAGAGCTGGGTTAAACTTACCCTTGCAACCTTGTGACCATGGACAAATCAATTCATTTTCCTGAAACTCAATTTCCTCATTTGTAAATGAGAGATAATAACAGTTGTGCTACCTACCCCATAGGTTAGTTGTAAAGAAAGCATTTTGAAAACTTTAAAGTATAATATTAAATGTAAGGCGGTATGGTATTAGGCATTGAGGGCTGGCCTTGGAGTCGGGGGGTCCTGTCTTCTCTACTGACTCTGTGACCCCAGTACAAGGCTCTTAACCTCTCAATGCCCCCAGACAATTCTCTAAGGTGATAAATGGCAGAGCAGGTGCCAATCTGCATGGGTAGGGAGAATTCCTCACCTGGAGCTCTTTACACTGATGGAAGCACAGGTCAAGTCAAAAAGGGAGAGAGAGAAAGAGAGAGAGAGAGAGAGAAAGAAAAGTCCTTATTAAACCCAATATCACAGGAATCAATTGTGCCACATAAGTGAATCACTAAAGCCCATCCAAAAGTGTCCAAAAAATTGTTCTTGTCTTAACCATTTTGAAGGAAGTCTCTGTCCTAATCTCTAGTTTCTTTAGCAAAAGAACTAAACATAATGTCATAGAAAGAGCTGGAAGGAATCTTAGAAATCATTCCTCGGGAAGTAACCTTTTCTCAACAACAGCTGCATTTTGCTTTAATACAGTGATACCTCCAGGGCAAAGCATCTTTACCTACACAAAATGGCCCACACTGTGGTGGGATTTTGCGTACTGTGTCTGCTTTGCAGGATTTTTCTCACTGTAAGGCTGTCAGCTATCAATTCTCCCTGCCTACGCGAATCTTTCTGACCCTTCTTTTAACATGTTGTGGCCAAAAACCAGCTGGCCCCAAATAAGAGTAAATAGTTTCTAAGTCAGAGCCTGAGGGGCTCATGTATGAATAAAGTGAATGAGCTTTTGGATCAACTACTTGGCTTCTCAGATAACTCTTTTTTTGCCCCCTTTTAGGTTCTTGGCTGCCTTGCAGTTAATCCAAGTTGGCAGATAATTGAACTCCAGATAAAAAGAATAGTAATAATATTCATAATTATTATTATTGTAGTAATAATAATTCAATTTAAAATTTACTGAGTACCTATTATGTTTCCATTAACCACTACCCCACACACATACACACACAACTGTTTTTGAAATTTTCCAAATGCCAACATGTCCAAGGACAGAAAAATCATATCAAGTAGTTAAATTATTGCCATGATTCCGACCACTTTTATTCAGAGAAGCAAGTGTGGTGCCATTAGGCAAGGCCTTTTCCTTGGAAAAGAAAAAAGGGTTGCCTTGGGTGCCACTCTGTTGGAAAAGAGCTACTACCTGAAGTTTGGTAGATTGAAATGCCCTTAAGTTGCTCTGTGTCCTCTTAAATTTGCCGTTTAATCTTTCTCAGACTTAATGTGCACATCTGGATATAATGATTCTACAGTGTGATTCAGAGACTGCTCATGTTTATAGTTAGAACCACATCGAACCTCTTTGTATCCCCTCCAATGTTTCCCAATGAGCTGGGCATATAGAAAGCTCTCAATAAATCCTTACTGGTCAAATGATTTAGAATGCAAGACTACTTCAGACTAACAATTCCCTAGCCTGACATTCAAGGTCCTTGACATTCTGGCCCCAGCCTACTTTTCCAACCTTATCTCTCTTTATTTCTCTATATCAGTCCTCTACTCCAACAAGACTGGTGCATCATTCACTGTTCTGAATATGCCCCATATAGTCCCACATCTGCACTTTAGCTTTCATCATTCCTCCTATCTCCCCCTAAAATACTGCCCTCCTTTTTTCTATTTGTCTAGCTGCAGCCTACTCTCCAGAATCAGCTCAAGTCGCTACCTCCTCCATGAAGCCTTTCCTGCTGACCTGGGCCCATGGTGGTGGAAGAACTATTCCTTCTTCTGGTCTCTCCTAAAAGCTTTTATCGATTCATTCATCCAGTGCTTGGTATAGACTACTTTTGCACCACTAGCAAACTTTCTAAGACTCTGTGCCATCTTCCCAACCAGACTGTAAGCTATCCGAGGCCAGGAACTATGTCTTCTATTTCTCTTCCCAGTCTCACACTTTCTGCAGAATAGGCACTCGCTAAATGCTGTTTCGAATTTTGGAGAGGAGGAGGTAAAAGACAGCAGAGTGACTCACAATCTAGTTCTAAAGTACCCCCAAGGAAGGGGTATTCAGTATGCTCGCCATCTTGGGATGGAGGGCAGGGGAGAGATGGGGAGAAAATCTGTAACTCAAAATCTCGTGGAAATCAATGTTGAAAACTAATAGATTATAATATTATTACATATTATAATATTATTTATTATGTTATAATAATAAATTATTATAAATAGATCATAAGTGTAAAGTACCTCCAAATTGGGCCAAAAATTTTGTATCTCTCTTTCCTTTTACCTTTAAGCTCATAGAAAGAGTTTTCTCCCCTCTCAGCTTCTACTTCTTCACCATCCACTCCTCAATCCCTCACAATCTGGCTTCTTGTCCTATCCCTCTAGTGACAATGTTCTCTCAAAGGGTACCAATGAGCTCTTAGCTGCAAATTCCAGTGGCCTTTTCTCAATCCTCATCCCATGTGAACTCTCTAAAGCTTTTGATACTGATGACCATCCTATTCTGCATATGCTCTCCTCCCCTGGCTTCTGAGATACTTTTCTCTCCTCTTAGAACTAGGAGAACCTGTCTGATCACTCCTGTTTAGTTTTCTCTGCTGAGTCATTATCCATTTCCTACCTCTTGTGTATGGGTCCCCTAAAACTCTGTGCTGGGACCCCTTCTCTTCTTCTATTCCTTCTCTCTCTCTCCGTCTCTCTCTGTCTCTCTCTCTGTCTCTCTCTCTGTCTCTCTCTCTCTGTCTCTCTCTCTCTGTCTGTCTCTCTCTGTCTCTGTGTGTCTCTCTGTCTCTCTCTCTGTCTCTCTCTCTTTCTCTCTCTCTCTCTCTCTCTCTCTCTCTCTCTCTCTCTCTCTCTCTCTCTCTCTCTTTCTCCCTCCTTCCCTCTCTCTCCTTTCCTCTCTTGGGAATTCCCCTAAATCCAGCCCTCCTCTAAATTGTCCTGTTCCTGTTGAGGGCACCGCTACCTTTCCATCCATCCAGGTTCATAACCTTGGCGGCATCCTCAACTCTTTCCTCTCCCTCACCAACTCTAATCAGCTACAACGTTCTATCATTGTACCTCCACAACATCTCTTTTGTCTATTCCTTTCTCTCTGCTCTCAAGGCCGCCACCTTCATTACCACTTGTCTGAGCTGTTAGGAGAATCTCCTAATTGAGCTCCCTTCTTCCAGATTCTCTCCATCCTCCACACCGGTGTCAAAATAAACTTCCTGAGGCACAGGTCTGATCATATCACTCACCTGCTCAAAAAGAGGGTCAGTGGCTCCCTAGTGCCCCTAAAATTAAATATAAAACTCCCCCACCTGGGTCTCAAGGCCCTTTCCAAACTGGCTTCAACCTGCTTTTTTAAAATCATATTGCACATTCCTCCTCTTCACACATGATATGTTCTAGCCATAGGGCACCAGCTGTTTCCTGAACTGAACATTCTGTCTTCTATCTCTGTGCACTCGGAGCATCAGGCTGCAAAACCTGGAATTCACTCCCTCCTCCCCTTTGCCTTTCAGATTCCCTCTCTCCCTTCAAAGCTCAGCTTCAGTGTTATTCCTTCCATTTAGCCTATCCCTGATCCCTCCAGCTGAGAGTAGCCTCTCTTTCCTTAAGAATTACTAAAGCACTTTGTCTGGTCTCTCTTTTCTCTTGTCTTTCTTTGTATCATATTTTTTTCTGAGAACATATTACATCTCTCCCAAGAGAATGTAAGCCCCTTGAGGGCAAGGGTGGCTTCTTTTTTTGTTCTGATTCTCAGGATCTAGCACAGTGCCTCAGACACAGAAGGTTCATAATAAATGTTTGCCTTATTGAATGTAGGTATATCATTGAACTGCATTGGTTTCACTGAAAATTACCAGGAAGAGTAGTTGACCACCTACATGGACATGAACCTGGTTGCTTAAAAGGGGTATTCAGATATCCCAACTATCCTTCTGCCTGTCCTGAAGTATGGGAGACATGTTTCATAAAATCATAGCTCTAAAGCTGAAAGGGACATTAAAGCCCATCAATTCCAACTCTCTCACTTTACAGAGGAAGAAACTGAAGCACGGAGACTCACCCAGGGTCACATAGCTAGAAGTGCCTGAGTCAGGATTTGAACTCAGATTTTCCTGACTCCAGATACAGTGAGTGCCCTGTTAATGCCTCCTTTCCTGGTTCAGAGTGTCCCAAAAGTCTTAGTGAATTTTAAACTTTTAATAACAGAAAACAGAACTGAGATTTCTGGGACACCCTGGATTTCATAGAATCACAAAATATTGAAACTAGGACTTAGGAACTCTCAAGTCAAATCCTTGAAGACAATTGTGAGGCCACTGTGGCCCAAAGAAGGGACTTGCCCAGGGTCATACAGGCTGTCAGTGGGCTAAAAGTTCTCCCACCCCACCTCACCATAGAACTCTTGATAAGAGGACACACACTTACATGGACAGCACCTTCACCTCCAGAATGTCATGGCGAAGTTCCAGGCATCGGGTGGAGTTATATTCAAAAGGACCCTCATAAAATTCAAAATACCTGAGGATGGAGACATGGGAATCTAGTTACAGGTTGAAACAAACATTGGAAGGGGAGAGGGGGAAAGTAAAGTAGTTATCTGGTATCTGGGAGAAGGGGAGAGGGTGATCTTAAGGATAGCCTAACTTAAAACATTTGATATTCTTGTGTTGGTCATGAAGTCACTGAGGTCAGGGTCAAATAAACAGATAGAAAACCCCAAAAAGTTGGTCCCCAGGAGTACTGGTATTCTAGGTTATCAGGAAAGGATGATTTCAGTTGTCAGTTATCTAGGGCCCTCCCCTACAGGGGACCTCCTTCTCCCCTTGTGTTTGTGATCATTTGAGTGAAATAATGTGCATCAGTGTTCTAGTTTGAAGGCAGTTTGGGGTCAGTATATGAAGAAGAAGGAGGTGGCTAGTAGTCTGGGGACCCATGTGTGTACTCAGGCATCCTCTTGCTTCTCCATGACCACCAATAACTGGGCATTTACTCACAGCTGAATTATTACAAAATTATGAACCTGAAGTCTGTCTTCAATGGCTTCAGTTCTGCTATTCTGACTTTCACAGTGCTCCCTCTGTCCACTCAAACCCACTTTCAGCCCCTCCCACTGTGCCCTACCCCAAGCCCTGTCCTCCAGAGAAACTCTGATCACCAGCACTAACACCCCAATAGGAATGTAAATCCCTACAAAGATGGATTTGGCCTCTAAGTCTGGATATTGCCTGTTTCCCGGACTAAGAATGTTCTCCTCTCTCCCATGCCCCTTAGAACTCCTAGCATCCTTCTAGGCTGAGCTCTTTTATCACCTCCCGCACGAGGCTTTTCATGATTTTCTCAGTTGTTAATCCCACTCACCCCACCCCCCAATTACTCTGTAATGATTTTTAATGCATTTCTGTTTATTTATCTATGTACATACTGTCCTCCCCGACCCCCCAAGTAGAACATCAGCTCTTTGAGGGCAAGGAGTGTTTCATTTTTGTCCTCGTATCCCAAGTGCCATTACACATAACTGCCCATTGAATTGAAATTAATCTCTAATTGCTCTAGTGAACATGAGCACCACTATTCTCTGGCAAATGAATCTCAAGCATACGGCAGCAGATTCATAGATTGCTATAGGCAGGCCTCTGAATGTCAGAGCAAGAAAGGTGTTTAGATGTGACCTGTAAAATGAAATCCAGCAAGGTTAGGGGGCCTCCTGCTGCTTCCCTCATTCCTCCAATAGTTAGCACTCACTCCCTCCTCAAACTACTCTCTATTCACTTATCTGTGTATGCTATATCACTTGCCTCCCCTTACTCCTCTCCTTCAAGTAGAATGTAAGCTCTCGGAGGGCAGGAACTAATTCTTTTTTTTCTTAGTATACACTATGCCCAAAACACAATACGCACTTAATAAATATCTGCTGAATTACTCTTATGGCTTATATATATATGGCTTAAGGAGGGAATAACATACACACTCAATTAGGTATCTTCCCCTACAGGAAAGTAGGGGGGAAGGAGATAAGAGGGGGGAGGATAGAAGGGAGGGCAGATTGGGGGAGGAGATAGTCAGAAGCAAATACTTTTGAAAAGGGACAGGGTCAAAGGAGAAAATAGAATAAAGGGGGGATGGGATAGGATAGAGGGAAATATAATTAGCCTTTCACAACATGACTATTATGGAAATGTTTGCATAACTACACATGTATAACCTATATTGAATTGCTTATCTTCCCGGGAGGGTAAGTGAGGAGGGCAGAAGGGAGAGAATCTGGAATTCAAAGTTTTAAAAACAAATGTTAAAAAATTGTTGTTACAGGCAACCAGGAAATAAGATATACAGGCAATGGGATATAGAAATCCATCTTGCCCTACAAGAAAGTATGGGTAAGGAGGTAAGGGAAGGGAATGGGTGGGGGGGGTGTATATGAGAGGGCAGACTGGGGAAAGTAGTAATCAGTATGCTTGTCATCTTGGGGCGGGGGAGAGAAATGGGGAGGAAATGTGGAACTCAAAATCTTATGGACATGAATATTGAAAACTAAAAATAAATAAATTCTGGGGAAATTTTAAAAATAATAAATAAATATTTGTTGAACTGAACTAAAACCCCACAGTTACCCAGGTTGTATCCCAGTCAGAATATGAAACCTAGCCTTCCAACTCCAAACATTTTTCCAAGACAGCATACTGGAGAAAACAAACATTCCAATATATCATATTTATTGATTCATGTATGTAAACCTACATAAGCACTGAGAGGCACTATGGTATAAAAAGAGTGCTGGCCCAAGGGTCAGATGAGTCCTGGGTTTGAATCCTGCCCCTGACACTTAATAGCTGTATGGCCTTTGTACTACATAGCCTCTGAGGTCTCTCTAGCTCTCTGATGCTGGAGCATCTTGATGTTATGCAGCCTTTCTCTGCCTCACTTTCCTCCTCTGTAAAATTGGGATCATAATACCTGTGGTACCTGCAACATGGGGTTGCTAAGACAGGCCAGTGAGATGACATACAGAAAGCAGTTTGCTGCCTATGAGTAGCAGCTATTTGTAAATATACATTCTGTGACCAATTAACACATCTATTGATTTCATTAGTCTATGGCATCTGTGAAAATAAATGTAGCACTGGCAAAGGACTTCCCCAAATCAGAGTGTACCTTCCCTTCCTGTTCCCTTCTAAGGGATTTTCCAAGGCAGGGCTTACTCTATGATTTTGTTATTTCTGTTTGTTTTGGTTGAAATAATAATAACAGGGGTGGCTAGGTGGTGCAGTGAGTAGAGCATCGACCCTGGAGTCAGAAGGACCTGAGTTCGGATCCGGCCTTAGACACTTAAGGCACACACAAACAAAAACCTAGCTGTGTGACCTTGGGCAAGTTACTTAACCCCAATTGCCCTCCAAAAAGCAAATAAATAAATAAATAAATAAAAACAGCTAATATTTATGTGCCAGGCACTAAGCTAAGCATTTCACCATTATTATCTCATTTTTTTTTGGAGGGGAGAAGGTAAGATAATTGGAGTTAAGTGACTTGCCCAAGGTCACATAGCTAGTAAGTGTGTCAAGAATCTGAGGTCAGATTTGAACTCAGGTTCTCCTGACTCCAGGCCTGGTGCTCTATTCACTGTACCACCTAGCTGCCCCTCATTTGATCTTCTTAACAGCCCTGGGGTGTAGGTGCTATTATTATCCCCACTTTACAGATGAATAAACTGAGGCAAACAGAACTTAAATGACTTGCCCAAGGTCACACAACTAGTAAATATCTGAAGCTGGATTAGAACTCAGGTCCTCCTGACTCCTGGCCCAATGCTCTCTATCCACTGAACCTACCTTCCCCTAACAAGTAGAAGAAGAGGGAATGGCAGGACAAGGAGGGACATCTCAGAGCAATGTTGGGAGGGAAAATGTGGGGAAATGTTGGGAGGGCCAATGCAAATTTTTTAGCTAAATAGAATTCTGGTGACCATACACATTTACATGCATAGATATATAATACATGTTTACAATGCACACACATACAACATGTTCATACATACACACAAGAGCATACATAATTTGTACAATGCATATACATGTATATGGTATGTGTCCATATGCATCCTTATGTATCTGATAATCCACATAGTCATACATTATAATCGCATATATGCAGACACACATGTATATAGAGATATATAATATATAATGCATACATAGACACACATGAATGCCTTAACACATGTACATGCACACAGAGTAGCAACAGTTGTGGGTTGCCCATGGAGCACAGGAGGACAGGAAACCCCCCATTATACGTGTGGGAGACTGAGCAGCTAAGGGCCACAGAACCAAGTTTCCTCACCCTCCTAAGTCTAGTAACCTGACAGAGAATCAACCAGAGCTGAGACCATGTCCCATCATACACTCCCTCATGCAGCAAGAAGAACCAGCAAAGTGCGGATGGAGGCCCAGATGGTGCCAGAGACTTCAGTCTTAAATAAGCAGTCAGTTGCCCAAGCTTGGAGCTGGCACCAGATTCTGGCATGCAGCCTATATCAGCCAATGTGCAAGCCTAGTGGCTTGACTAATCATGCAGAAAGGAGGGAGGATTCCAAAAAGAGTCCATCCAGCCCTTGTATGTTCAACCATTTTCAACAAATCATCCACTTTGAGCATGCTTTCCACCAATTGGGAGCCACCTGCACTCCCTGACAAGGACGGGTCTTCCTTGGTTAGGGGTCAGCCAGTCTTAGGAAGACAGCCCAATGACATGTACCCAAACTCTTATTCCTAGCCAGGGTTCCACCCATTCAAGTATGCAACCTCTGGTATAGCAAGCCAGTGTGGAGAGGGGGAGAATACTGGACTGAAGTCAGAAGACCTGCGTTCTAGTCCTAGCCAGTTCCTAAATAGCTGGTCAGTTCTCCTCCACTGTCTAGAACTGCTTCCTGTCCAGATGAAGTAACCTCTAGCATTGCTTCTGCCTCTTGCACCCATGGTTTCTCTTGGCCTCAGTTTCCTTATTTTTTAATTGGGATTAATAACACCTTTCTTGCCAACCTCATGGGGCCATTATGAGAACCTAATAGGAGCATAGATATGATAATGCCCAGAAGGGGGTTGGCACAATGGCTAGAGCATGGGGCCTGGACTCAGGAAGACCTAGATTCAAATCCAGCCTTAGACAAGTCACTTAAGTGCTTTCTGCCTCAGTTTCTCCAACTATAAAATGGGGATAATAATTATACCTACTTCCCAGGATTATTGCGAGGATAAAATGAGATGTTTTTAAAGCACTTAGTATTGTGCCCAGCACACAGTAAGTGCTGAATAAATGCTTATTCCCTTTCCTCTTTGGGTCACCCTATATAAGCTGCCAAACAAAGGTAAGGAATCATCACTGTGACCTTTGACCCATGACCCCAAAGCTTATAACTTTCTCTGAAATCTCTACCTTCATCCCTGGGCCTACTCCCCAACTCTCCTCCCTTGTGACCTGGTTTCTGGGAAAGAGTGACCAAAATTCCAGGTCTCCGTACTACTTTCTGACACTTAATGATATTCACTTCAACCAAAACAAAGTATCGGAGTACAACTTGCTAAAAGGGAAAGAGTGTTCCACTTTGAATTTGAAGACCTGTGTCTAACTCTCTCCTCTGACCCTTACCCTCTGTGTGACTATGGGCAAGGCATGTGGCCTCCCCACTATACAATGGCGACTGGCTGATCCATCAATAAGCATTTATTATATGACTTACCATGTGCCAGGCATTTTGCTAAACTTTGGAGATATGAAGAAAAAGCCAAAACAATCCCTGCCTTCAGGAAGCTTACATTCTAAATGGGAAAACAGTATACATACATCATGGGTATATATACAAGATAAATACAGAATAGTTGGAGGGTAAACTTTGAAGAGAAGACATTGCCCCCTGGGAAAAGTCTTCTGCAGAAAGTTGTACTTGAAGTGAGACTAAAGGAATCCAGGGATTCTAAAACATGGAGATGAGTAGGGAGAATATTCCAGACACGGAATGGGAGGGAGGGGCAATCAGGGCAGAGCAGAGCTGGAACATTATGTATGAGAAACAGCATGTAGGACAATAGGGCTGTAAAATAAAATGTGTGGATGGGAATGATGATATATAAGAAATTATGAAGACAGGAAGGAACCAAGATGTAAAGGGTTTTAAATACCAAACAAAGGTGATTATATTGAATTTTGGAGGTAATAGAGAGCCATTGGGGTTTATGAAATAAGAGGAGTAAAATGGTAAGACCTGAGCTTTAGTAAAATCATTATGGCTGAAGTACCAATCTGACAGGGCTATTTGGAGGCTCAAATGAGATTCTATAAGTAAAGTACCTCACAAACTTGAAAATGATATATAAATGATAGTTACTATTATTGTAATCATCCTTTGTGCTTAAAACTTATACTCCAACTGGACTGTTGGCTTCTGGAGAGCAAGGAACCACCTCCTATTAAGTAGCTGTGTGACCTTGAATAAGTCATTTTCCTCTCTCAGCCTCAGTTTCCTCACCTGTAAAATAAGGATAATAACAATTCTCCATAATCTCTCTCTTACAGGGTTGTTTGTGAAGATCCAATAAGGTAACAGATGTTTAAAAAATACCTTGAAAAGTATGCTGTTTATATACTATGATATATTATATAGATAATTTTCCTTTAATTATATAGACCACTTAGCACTGGTCTGAACGCAGAGCAAAAGTTCCTTCAATATTATTAGAATGGAACTGAGTCCCCTCTCCAGGTTAGTGTTGTTCAGTTTCTGGGGTTCTTCTCTGGCCCATACTCCTTGCCATACTTCTGCCCCTCAGAAGCCAAACCCTGGCAATGAAAATCACAATGGGCTCTTTTAACAGTAGAGGACAGGTAACTTTTAAGGGTGATTGTATACAAGGTATAAATGTCCATTGAAATTTAAAAAACCTTGTCCCTCCTTGATTCTTCCCAGCTCTACAGACCTGGAAGCAGAACCAAGGGCCTCTTATCCAAGGATGACTTTTATGTCCCTGTGCTCTATCAATAAGCATCAGGAATCAAGTGGAGGACAGGAGAGTAGATAGAGGTAAGTCTAACTGGTTCCCTGGGGGGTGGCTAGGTGGTGCAGTGAATAGAGCACCAGCCCTGGAGTCAGGAGGACCTGAGTTCAAAAATAGCCTCAGACACAACACAAAAACTCAGCCATGTGATCTTGGGCAAGTCACTCAATTCCAATTGTCCTACCTTCTTCCCTCCAAAAAGCAAAAAATAAAATAAAATAATAATTGCTTCCCTGGCATTCAAAATCCTATGTATCTTTAAAAAAAAAAAACCCACAAATTTATTAATATATTTATTTTTAGCATTCACTTCTTAAAATTTTTGAGTTCCAAATTCTCTTTTCCTTTCAGCCCCTCCCCTACTCTTTGAAAAGGCAAGCAATATATACCAATTATATATGGGAAATCATGAAAAACATATTTCTATATTAGCTATATTGGAAAAAAAGCAAGAAAAATGAAGAAAGTGAAAAAGGTAGGCTTCAATTTGCACTCAGAGTTCATCAGTTCTCTGGGGGTGGATAGCATTTTTTATCATGAACCCTTTGGAATTGTGTTGGATCACTGTATTGATCAGAATAGCTAAGTCATTCACAGTTGATCATGATACAATATTACTGTTACGTGTATAATGTTCTCCTGATTCTGCTCACTTCACTTTGTATCAGTTCATATAAGTCTTCCTAAGTTTTTCTAAAGCAATAGCACAATAGTAATCCAGCACAAACACATAACACAACTTATGAAACTATTCCCCAATTAATGAACATCCCCTCAATTTCCAATTCTTTGCCACCTCAAAGAAAAAAAGCTGCTATAATTATTTTTGTACATATAGGCCCTTTTCTTTTGTCTTTGATCTCTTTGGGATACAGACCTAGCCCTACGTAGTCTGACTCTAGATCACATTTCCAATCTTAGGATCAGAGATTTAGATCTGAAAGAGAACTTCATTTTACAGAGAAGGAAAGTAAGTCTCAGAGAGCCAAGTGTATATGAGTCAAGCTTCTAACCTTGGTCTTCTGACTCTAAGTCCAGCATTCTTCAAGACTTAATTTTACAGAGGAGGAAACTGAGGCCTCCAGAGATTAAATGATTTCTTCAATGATGTGCCTGGAAGCAGCATGTTATGGTACAAAGTCTGAGTCAGGAAGACTGAGGCAAAACCCTGCCTCAGACACCTACTAGTGACACTGAACAAGTCACTGAACTTTGATTGAGCAATCTTTGTTCCCAGAGATATATTCAGGAACACAGATGGACCTTGTAGGTCACCTAGTCCAACCCCCTAGTTTAACATAGAAAACTAAAGGCCATTGAGTTGAAATGACTTGAAGATTACACAAGGAGGTCTCCAACCCCAAATCAAGCATTCTTTCCACTTCACCACCCCCTCTGTACCTCAGTTTCTTCATCTGTAACATAAGGATCATAATACCATAGTACCCATTTCACAGAGTTGTTGGAACCAAATGAGATAATGTATGTAAAGCTCTCAGAAACCCTCAAAACTCTATTTAATTGTCAGATATTATTGTCCAAAACTACACAGTTAATAAAAGAACAGAATTGAGATCTGGATTGGGTCTTTGGACTCCAACGTTCTTTCTCTTTCTCCATGTTTTTGTCTTTCACCTGGACCTTCCCTACTTCTGTTCCGCTCAGGTCAGCCTCATGACTCTGAATACAGCAAGTCCATTCCCACCTCCCAGCTTTTGATCAAACTTGTCCTCCACCTCCAAACCAATGTCCCCTCCCCCTCTTCTCCAGCTTTAATTTGATTTAAACAGTTTACTTGGCCACAAAGTACTTTACAAAGGTAACCTTGTTCAGTGAGTTTTGGTCCTTTTTGACCCTCTCAGACTTGAGAGACCACATGTGGACACCTGGAGGGTGGAGGGGTGGAGATTTGCTACAGAATTAGAAAGAGGTTTGTCTGTCTCTGTCCCCCCTTCTGTAGCCCCTTATCCTATGTATAGTGATAATTGCTATAAACAATCCATGGGGAGATTGAAGAAGACTGTGGGATAAAGGTTTTAGAGGGAAACACTTTTAATTCACCTGTGATAAGAACATGAATGAAGAACTGTAATTCACTTTAAAAAAACATCTAGCCTTACACTAACACCACACTGCTTCTCCCAAGTCTTCTGTCTCCTTCCTCATCTCCTTTGGCTGAAGTCTTATTTCCTCTATGAGCCATGCCCCCACCCACCCAGCCATCACGTCTCTATTCCAGCCCACATATATGTCTCCTCTCTGATCTTCTACAAAACTTGTTTTCTGTACCACAAAATCTGGTGCTTCATTACATTTGTTTCTTCAGTCTCTCAACAAATGCTAATTGGCTGGGTATTATGTTCCAGGCACTATGCTGGGGGCTTGGAAGACAGGGAGACGACGATGACAAAGTCATATTTCAAGATTTCCTTTAATTAAAAAAAAAGATTTCGTTTAATAAACTGCTGGGGATCTGTGACCCATGAATCTACCTAAGCCCTTTTCAGAACCTTTTTCTGCCCCTGAGAGTAATGAGTTCCATTCATTTACTACCAACATCCTTCCAGTTGGGTTCTCATGGATTGGCCAAGTCCCACTTGGTCATTATTTGTTTGGACCCTAATTGGCTTAGAGTGAATGGAGATAGTAATTGTTTCTGTTTTGGCCAGAAGCCCTGAGGGTCTTCCCCTCCCAGATTGATTTTTTTTTTTTGACTAGGTAAAAGAGGCCAATCTCTGCCTTATTTCTCATCTAGGCTTAATCACTGAATAGGCCTGAACTTAGTCAAACTGAGACCTGTTAAAGATTTTAACTTAGCTTAGAAAGGCCACAGTCTCCCACTGCATCCAGGGCCATCTCCAGTTATCCTGATCTTGCCACTGGACCCAGATGACTCCGGAGGACAAAGTGGGGAAATGAAAGTGAGATTGATGACTTTGTACAACCCTCCCTCACTTAAATTCAATTTACTTGCATATTGTGGCATTGCCAATCTGATATCATAGTCCTCTTTGAGAATAAAGGACAAACAACAACCACCTAGATCCCCTTCCCTCATGCTTCAAGGAAGAAACTTATTCTCCTATCCTAGGACTTCACAGATATCATAGAATTTCAGAGAAGAAAAGCCCTTGGGGATCATCTTGTCACAGGTTTCTTAACCTTTTATGTGTCGTGCATCTTTTTAGCAGTTTGGTGACGACCATGTACTGTATGCCCATTCAGAATAATGTTTTTAAATACATAAAGTAAAATATATAGGATTATAAAGGGAACCAATTATGCCAAAATGAACATATTTTTACCATTCAAGTTCATAGACCCCCCAGAAATCTATCCACGAACTCTCTGCAGGTCAGTAGACTTGAGGTTAAGAACCCCGATCTATTCTCACCCTCTCACTTTGCAAATGAGAGAGTGTCCTAGAGGGACCAAGCAAATTGTTCAGGATCATACAGCTAGTAAGGTGTAGGGCTGAGATTCAAACCTCTATCTTCTGTCACTACACAGCTTTGTAAACAAGTCCTCCACTCTCCCCACCCCACCTAGTAATCCCTTTTCTGAGTTAATAGATTACAATCCTGTCCTCTCCCTGCAGTCAGCATCTCTCCCTGAAGAGATCTCATCATCTTAGTGTCTCCTATGAAACTTTATCACTTCAACCATCCTTCTCTGAGCCCTATTGGGCTTTTACGGAGGGTACAATAGGGGCAGGTCCACAGTGGTTTTAAGGTTAAATGGTTATGGTTAGGTTTACTAGTTTGTTTTTAATATTCTTTTTGGTAAATGGAACTGGGTTATGTGGGTCTGAAGAACTAGAAAAGTAGGCCAGAATTCAACATAGAATTTTGAAAAGGATTAAAAGACAACTAGACCTGGGACAAGGAGTGGGGGAAGATTCTGGGGAGGTCAGTGTGTACTTTCCAAGCCTGAGTCTGGCCAAATAGCCCCCTGAGTGTCCCCACAGGGATCCTCTCCCTTTCACAGGAAGTTCTGATCAGAAGAAACATAACTGTGCTCTACTGATCTTTTCTGTAGTTAGCTAACTTGCTAATGCAGAAGAGACACATGTTTTACACAGCCAGGCAGAGTGGGCAGGAGAAGAAAGAGAATCAGAACAAAGAACACAGCACATCCCTGCCATGGGAAAGCAGGAAAGAGGGTTTAAATTACAGTTAGAATGCATCCCCAACTATTCTTTTTGCTATTTGAGAGCAGATCTAAACACTGCTTGAAACCTCAGTCTTTGCATGCTCAGGTATGTGGGTTCCAGAGCTACTGGGAGGAGGGAGTGGAAGAAAAAGGGAGACCTTTGACATCTACTTATAGCCCAGGAAGACCTCCCTCCTATAAAAAGGGAATGAAGGCATCATGAGATTGTGTTTAAGACACCCAAGCCTCTGGATTTCTCTCCAGAGAGGTAAAGTAACTGAAACAGGGACAGAAGTGTCAGGCACAGAACTGATGTCTGTAAAAGGAAGGGGAGGTGAGGGGAGAGGGAAAGAGGAAAAATAACCATTCATCTAATAGCAGTCATTTATTTATATAACACTTTACAATTGTGAAAACTATAAAATCTCAGAGGTCATCTAATCCAACCTAATCCAATTTCTTCTATGGACAGGCATGGTGGTACACACCTGTCATCTTTGCTGGTGGAAGAGGCCAAGGCCGGCGGATCACTGGAGTTTGAGAGTTCTGAGCTGCACAGAGGGTACAGCTGATGGGGTGTCAGCACTGAGGCTGGCACCAATACAGGGAGCCCCAGGGATTGGGGGTCTCATGACTGCCTAAGGAGGGCAAACCAACCTGGAAACAAAGGACCAGGTTAAAGCTTCTGTATTAATTAATATTGGGCTGTGAGTGACTGTTGCACTTCTAGCCTGGGTGAGATGGTGAGACTAAGTAGATAGATAGATAGATAGATAGATAGATAGATAGATAGATAGATAGACAGCTAGAGAGAGAGAGAGAGAGAGAGAGAGAGAGAGAGAGAGAGAGAGAGAGACAGATTTCTCTAGAAGATGCTTTCAAATGGTCATTCAATCTCCAATGAAAGATTTCCAATAAAGGGGAATTTATAATCTCCCAATGCAGTCTATTCCACTTTGGGACAACTTTAATTATTAGGATTTTTTTTCTGAATGAAGCTTACATTTTCTTTCTTGTCCACTCCACTCATTCGTTCTAGTTCTGCCCTTTGGGACCAAGCTAAGGAAGTTGAATCCATCTTTCATGGGACAGTCCATCAAATCAGCTAATAGAATCTAAGAATGTTAGAGCTGGAAGAGACCCACACCTAACTTTCTTCAAGACCATTTAGTCCAACCTCTCCCTTTCCATGCCAACCATACAGTCCCTTCTTACAGATAAGGAAACTGAGGCTACACAGCCCTGTCTTCCAGTCCCAAGTTCTTTCTACTACACCTTGATCCCCTTGAAGGCAACTAGTATGTTCCCCTTCATCATCGATCATTCTCTTCTCCTGACTATAAACATGACCAATTCCTTCAATGTCATGGCTCCAGCCCTCTCGTCATCTAGGTCATCCTCCCTCTCAATGCTCTATAGCTGGTCAACATCCTTCTGAAATTACCTGGAACTGAGCACAATGTTCCAGATGGCTGACTAGGAGAGTAGAGTAGAGCTATCACCACCCTCATGTTGGGGCCTGATCTGTGACCTTCCTGGTGTGAGTGCTCCTTCCACCATTAGAGGCTGCTAACTGCTATGCTCCTTTTCAGATCTAATCTGATTTACATTTCCTCATCATTCCTTTACTGAGGATCTGCCCAAAGTGCTTAAGACTTTTTTCTGAGTTTTATACTATTCTATGGGTTCTGGTGCTATACCAAGTCTTCCTTTAGGCAATCGCCTTGACCATATCACCTCATTTTCCAATCATATAGTTGCTGGAAAATAGCTTTTGCCCCACTTTTTCATTAAAAGTCTTCCAGGGGGCGGAGCCAAGATGGCGGAAAGGAAGCAGTAACCCCGCTGAGCTCCTCTGTCACTAAGTCCCAAAGGGTAAATCTGAGCGGATTCCGGAGTGACAGAGCCCACTGGAAGACAGAGTGTGGCAGAGTCCAGCCCAGGAGGTTGCCCAGTGTGTCCACACAGGTCGAGCGCAGAGCTCGTGGGGTCTGCACAGCTCAGACCTAAGAGCAGGCAAGCAGACTACACCAGAGAGAAAAAGCCCCAACCTGCAGACTTACCAAGGACGAATCGCAGTCATCTCGCAGAGGGAACGGATCATTGGAGCCAGGTAGGAGAGTCGGGCCCCCAGTGGAGAGAGTGGCTTCTCAGGCTGCATTCAGCCCCCAGCCTGGAAGTTTAGAAACTGCCTGCCTGTATAATACAGGGGCTGGAATGGCAAAGTAAATTCTAGCTGCTCCGATCCTCCCATCCCTCCTTCATGAAGCAGAAAACCCAAAGATAAGTCTCCCACCCAGATTGAAATCCCAAGTTAAAGGAAATAGCCTCAGGCTTGAGAATCTCCAAGAAGGGGTATAACTGAGACAGCCAGGAATCTGAAGAGAAGAGAGGGAGGGGACCCAACAAGCCCCACCTCACCTCACCAACAAAAGCCTACTTATAGCCCAGGGGTATAGAAGCAGAAATCTGAAGTGATCAGACTCATCCCCACCTACACATCTACATTCCTCACTGACTTCCCTGACTTAGCCATAAACTAGCCACCCAGAGGTATTCAAAGTCAAGGATCAGGCCCCAAACTCATAGCCTGAGACACTAAGAAACAGGAAGTCACAATGGGAAGGAAGGAAGCTGAAAAGGAGAAGGGGAAGGCAAGAAAGTCTATTCGAGCATACTATGCAGGGCAAGAACAACAAAACACACAGGACAATATAGACCTCTGCCCACACCAGAGACCACAGAAGGAAACATGATCTAGTCTCAAGCCCAAATAGCATTCCTGGAGGAGCTTAAGAAAAATTTTAAAGACCAAATCAGGGAGGCAATGACCAACTTGGAAAAAGAAAATACCTCCCTAAAAAAGGAACTTCAAAAACTAACTGAAGACCATAATTTACTAAAAATTAGATACAATCAAACTGAAACTCAGAACTCTATGATGCAGCAGGAGTCAATCAAAAAAAACAAGATGATCGAAAAATTGCAATAAAATGTAAAATATCTCACTGGAAAAATAACTGACCTAGAGAACAGATCCAGGAGAGACAACCTAAGAATTATTGGTCTACCAGAAAGCCATGATGAGAAAAGCAGTCTAGACAACATCCTTCAAGAGATTGTCAAAGAAAACTGTCCTGAGGTCCTGGAATCAGAAGATAAAATAGCTATTAATAGAATTCACCGGACTCCTCCTGAAAGAGATCCCAAACTGAAAACTCCAAGAAATATAGTAGCCAAATTCCAGAATTATAAGATTAAAGAAAAAATTCTACAAGCAGCCAAAAAGAAACAATTCAAATATCGAGGAACTACAGTTAGGATCACACAGGACCTAGCAGCTTCTACATTAAAAGAGCAGAGGGACTGGAATTTGATATTTCGTAGGGCAAGAGAGCTAGGACTACAACCAAGGATTAACTACCCGGCAAAACTGAGCATAATCTTTCAGGCAAGGAGATGGACATTTAATGAAGTAAGGGACTTCCAGACTTTCCTAATGAAAAAGCCAGAGCTCAATGGAAAATTTGATCTCCAATTACAAGACTCCAGAAGGACACAAAAAGGTAAACAAGGGTAACATAGACTCACACATGCAGAAGTGCACACACCCACACCCACAAACACAAGCAACCTGGGATGCAACAAGAGCAAAATGTTCACATCCCTATATGTGGAGCTGATAACTGTCAATATTTGAAATCTTTATGATTATCATGACCTGCAAAAGGGTTATACTTAGAGGGTGTGAGTATGAATTCACTAACATGGAGTCTAAAAAAAAAAAAAGACTATTAAGGGGATCAATGGTACTGTAATGGGAAAAAGGAAAGGATGAGCTAGGAAAAGGTAAAATATGCCATCTGAAGAGGCATCAAAACACACTATAGAGGGCGGAGCCAAGATGGCGGAGTAGAAACAGCTCGTCCAAGCCTCTCTGCCCCCAGATTCTCCACAAGCTATGTAAAAAAGGACTCTGAAAAACTTCTGGAGCCCCAGCACCCACAGAACGACACAGAGAAGCTAACCTCCCGCTGAGGACAGCCCAGCACCCTGCAGGAAGGACCAGTGCAGTGGTCTGGGAGCCGGCAGCGCGCAGAGCGCAGGAGCCGAGCCGAGCCCAGGTCCACGTGAGCCGAGGTTTTAGCCCCAGGGCGGCAGGGCCAGCAGCCGGCTGGAGGAACCCCAGAACACCAGGAACTGTGGAGACTCCAGAATTATCAACATAGACTTGCCTAGGACAAAGTAAGAGGTTAGTGTCCTATGGACTTTGGGACCTGTATTTGGGGAATGCGTCAGCTCCCTCCCCTGGGGGCTAGAAGCCGCTGAGGAGACACGCCATTGTGTAGTTTTCAGAGGCATTTCCGGCTCCCAGCCTACAAATCGTGGGGAGATCCAGCGATCAGTCTTGGGGGTAATCGCTCTTGCTTTAACCTCCCTGGATCTGGATTGTGATCTAGGGTGGAAGTTGTGGGTGGGTTTACAGCTTGCCAGAAACGGAAGTTGCCCCCCACACGTTCGGGACGAAAATTCCTCTATCTGGCCTTAAAGCCATAGTGTGGCAACAAGCCCAAAAGTCAAGCAATTAAGTGGCAACATGCCAAGGCAAAGGAAACAGAAAAATGCAACCCTAGACTCCTATTTTGGGGGCATAGAGCGGGAAAAGGACTGTGAGGTCAGAAGTCCTGCTCCAAAAGCCCCAGGGGAAAACATGAGCGGGTTGCAGGCCATAGAGGACCTTAAGAAGGACTTTAAAAATCAAATAAGAGAAGTGGAGGAAAAATTGGAAAGAGAAATGAGAAGGATGCAGGAAAAGTATGAAATGAGGGTCAACAGCCTGACTGAGGAAAACAACACCTTAAAAAATAGACTAGCTCAAATGGCAAAGGAGGCCCAAAAGGGCAATGAGGAGAAGAATGCCTTAAAAAGTCGAATTTGCCAGATGGAAAAAGAATCTCAAAAGTTCACTGAGGAGATTCATTCCTTCAGAGTTAGACTGGAGCAAATGGAAGCTAATGACTTTATGAGAAATCAAGATGCTGTTAAGCAGATCCAAACAAATGAAAGATTAGAAGGCAATGTGAAATATCTCATGGGAAAAACCACTGACCTGGAAAATAGATCCAGGAGAGACAATTTAAAAATTATTGGACTACCTGAAAGCCATGATCAAAGAAAGAACCTAGAAATCACCCTTCAAGAAATTCTCAAGGAAAACCGCCCTGATGTTTTAGATCCAGAGTGCAAAATAGAGGTTGAAAGAATCCACAAATCACCTCCTGAAAAAGATCCCAAAAAGAAAACTCCCAGAAATATTATAGCCAGGTTCCAGAATCCCCAAATCAAGGAGAAAATACTACAAGCAGCCAGGAAGAAACAATTTCAATATTGTGGAAACACAATCAGAATATCCCAGGACCTGGCAGCTTCTACACTGAGGGATCGAAGGGCATGGAATATGATATTCCAGAGGGCAAAAGAACTGGGAATGAACCCAAGGGTCACCTACCCAGCAAAACTGAGTATTCTGTTTCAGGGGAAAATATGGTCATTCAGTGGAATAGAGGACTTCCAAGCATTCTTGAGAAAAAACCAGAATTGAATAGAAAATTTGACATCCAGACACAAGAAGGAAGAGATGCCTGAGAAGGTAATCAGGGAAAAGAAATCAAAAGGAACTTATCAAAGTTGAACTATTTACATTCCTATATGGAAAAGCAATAACTGTGACTGATGATATCTTTCCCACTATGAAAATAATGGAAGAAGGGTGTGTGGTCATACGAATACATATGTGAATGTGTGTGTATATGGTTACAGTTATATATGGATAGAGGGCATAGGTTGATTTTGTTGGGAAGGGAGAGTACTCAAGGGATGAAATTATGAGGTGAGAGAGGAAAGTGGCAAGAGGAGATGGGGAGAGACATGGTAGGGTAAACTATCTCATGTAGGGGAAGTGGGTGCAAAGGAGGGGGAGAATAAGGAAGGCTAAAAAGGCAAAACCACATTCACATTGAATTTGGTTCAGGGAGAAAATGACATACATACTAAATGGGATATCTCAACCTGCAGCAGGATAGGGGGAAGGGGGATGAGAGGAGGGATGATGGATGGGAGGCATCCTTGGGGTGAGGGGAGGTTGGAAGTACCCACTATAGAAGAGGGACAGGATCATGTAGGGAATGGACCAGGTGGGGGGTGGGATGAGTGGGAGGGAATTATAAGCAGCCTTGTACAATATATCTACTATGATAATGTTTTGCATAGCTAGACATGTACAACATATACTGAATTACTTATATCCCAAGAAGGAATGGGTGACAAGGGAGGAAGGAAATGGATCTGAAATTCAAGGTCGTAACATTAAATGTTTCAAATATAAAAAAAAAAAAAACACACTATAGAAGAAGGGAAAGTAAGAGGGAGAGGAGCATCATTTAAACACTATTCTCACTGGTTCTGGTTCAAAGAAGGATCAAATTAATCAGTGAAGTTTAAGAATCTAACGTGAATAGACACATAAATTCATTAAACAGAGGAATTGGAGGGAGGGAGAGGAGCACTGTTTGAAATTTACTCTCATTGGTTTGGAATCAAACGGGGAGTAATTTACTCTGATAAGTATAAAAATTTATTGTGTCCTATAGATAGTGGGAGGGTAAGGGGGGGTGAAAAGGAGGAGACTAAAGGGAGGGATTATAAGGGAGGGAAATAGTAGTAAGGAGAGAGGGTAGGTTAAGAAGGGGGGTCACTGGGTGGGAACACTGAGGGAGGGGGCGGTCAAAAGGGAAAACTTCAAGGAGGGGAAGGGAGAAGGAATAAACAAAAACATAAACAGGGGAAGGAATAGGATGGAAGGGAAGAGACAGATAGTCATCATTACTGTGAATGTGAATGGGATGAACTCTCCCATAAAACAGAGGCAGATAGCAGAATGGATTAAAAACCATAATCCTACAATATGCTGTCTACAAGAAACACATTTGAAACAAAGGGATACCCACAGGGTAAGGGTAAAAGGTTGGAGTAAAATTTATTATGCCTCAGCTAAAGTAAAAAAGCAGGGGTAGCAATACTTATCTCAGATAAAGCAAAAGCAAAAATAGATCTAATTAAAAGAGATAAGGAAGGAAACTATATCCTACTAAAAGGCACCATTGAGAATGAAGCAATATCACTACTTAATATATATGCACCAAGTGGTATAGCAGCCAAATTCCTAGAGGAGAAGTTAAAGGAATTAGAGGAAGAAATAGATAGCAAAACTATACTGGTGGGGGACCTTAATCTCCCCCTCTCTGAACTCGATAAATCTAACCTCAAAATAAACAAGAAAGAAGTTAAGGAGGTGAATAGAATCTTAGAGACTAGATATGATGGATCTCTGGAGAAAACTGAATGGGGATAAAAAGGAATTTACTTTCTTCTCAGCAGTGCATGGTACATACTCAAAAATAGACCATGTACTAGGGCATAAAAACCTCACAATCCAGTGCAGAAAGGCAGAAATATTAAGCGCATCAAAAGTCTTCCAGGCAGTGATCCCACAGGATGGGGGTGGGGGAGGAGTGGCTCCTATGTCATACCAAGCTTGTAATCCACTAAAATGTCCAGGTCTTTTTCCTATAAACTCTCATTTGACGTCATCTCATATTCTGTACTCATGAAATCAATCTTTTTTCAAGTGCAGGACATTACATTTGTCTGTAATAAAGTTCATCTTACTAGATTTCATTGTTCTAGCCTATTATGATGTTATTGTGTCCAAATTCTGTCATCCAACATACTAGCCATACCTCCCAACTTCACACATGAAACACAAATTTGATAAGCATATGCTTCCCTCCAAGTCCTTCATAAAAATATTTACAAAGTGTTTTCTTCATAATAATCACATAGGGTAAGCTCTGCAGGTGTTATTATCCTCTTTTTATGAGTAAAAAAAAACTGAGATTCACAGAGGTTAAGTGACTTACCCACAATCATACAACTGGTAATTGGCAGAGGTTGATGACTCAGAAGCCAGTGCTCTTTTCATTATACTTTGGAATGTTTGCCACTTACTGAAGAGTCATGAATCCCAAAGCCTATAGGGATATGTGGAGTTCTTGGTGGAGAGTTTCCTTTGGATACAAACCTGGATCATAAGTGCTCTGGGCTATGTTGTTCATTTTTCATTTTCTAGGAGGACCAGTGATCTCATGGGTGGTGTCTTGATTCCCTTGTCAAGAGGAGGCATCAGTCTCATTCTCTCTTCTAGAGTCATAAGTCCAGTGACAGGACAAAAGTCAAGACAACTGGTGATGGTCTGGGATGCAGTGGATGACCTTGGCATCTTCAATGTCTGACCAAACTCCAAATGTGCACAGTACCTGCTTCAGTCGCCTTCATGGCTCATTGGAACAAATTGTTCTCATCCAGCCATTCTGCCCGGGTGAGTCTTCACGTGCTTAGGGTACATCTCCCAAACTCACCAACAGGCTTGAGGTCTATCAGTTATCCTTAACCTGGTTAGCCAGTCTGCTGAGCCAGTCTGGGGTATGGTGGCTACACATGCTCCAGCTTCTTGGAGCCACATGTGAGAATTATAACTGGGTTATAAATGGCTCTCCCAAAGGAACCATTTGCCAATTAATGGAGAGGACTAGCAAACATTAGCCCTATTCTGATCACAGAGCAGTTTTATAGTCTCACCAATGCAATAAGAAAGCCTAAGAAGCCATGTTCCCATTGGCCTATTCCAAGCACCAGTGCATAGTGGTAGAAGCCTGCCTATTCTGTGGGCAGTCACACATCTCAATTCTCATTTCTCATTTCTTTGGTGATTCCACCCAACCCTGGTACCTGGCAGAGACATCACTTGGTGTGGCTGGGGGCTCCCCAGAGCCAATAAGGCAATATTCTTTAAGGTTTTTCTCAGCAACCATGTTTCTCCCCCCTTCATCATTGCAACTGCAGTAGTGTTTCTGTAAGCTCAAAGCTATTTCTAGAATCAGAACAGCTGCAGCCTCAAGATATCACGTTTCCCCATCAAAAGTGTATAGAGAAATCTGAGTTTGAAAATTGTACCCTGACAATTCAAGTGGCCTAGTGCTTCTTCTCTGAGAGGCACTGGCTTAAAGCGATGAACTGGGGGCTGGGAAGGGAAGGGAAGGAGGAGTAGAGAAGCTGGGATGGGATCAGGGAGGGCCAGCACTGTCACAGCTTGCTGGAGGAAGTATTCTTCAGTTGTAATGGAAAGAGCTGAACTAAGAGGCCAGAGACCTATGTTTTTGTCCTGGCTTTCCCACTAACTAGCTACAGGACTCTGGGCAAGTCATCTTTTCCAAGCTTTAGGTTCCTTATCCATGTTTACTTTAATACCTGAATAGCCCTGAAACATGAATTCCTCACTCCATCTCCCTCTGTACTGGCTGTCCCCCCATGACTGGAATACACTTCCTCCATATCTCTCTGCCTCATAGAGTTTCTCTCTTCCTTTTAAGATTCAGCTTAATACCACTACTTGGTCTATTTCCAAAGATGATTAGGGAAAAAGGAAAAGAACCTATATGTTCTAAAAATGTTTATAGCAGCTCTCTTTGTGGTGGCAAAGAACTAGAAATTGCAGGAATGCCCATCAACTGGGAAATGGCTGAACCAGCTGTGGTATAAGGCTGTGATAGAATACTACTATGCTATAAGAAATGATGAGTTCAATGATTTTAGAAAAACATGGAAAGACTTGAACGAAATAAAGAAGAGCAAAAGGAGCAGAACCAAGAGAACACTGTATACAGTAACAGCAATATTGTTTTAAGAATGACTTCGAATGAATAAGTTATTTTGTCTATTATAAATACTCAAGAATAAAGGACATATGAAGAAAGATGCTCTCTGCATCCAAAGAAAGAACAGATAAATAGGTGTATAGAATAATTTTACATATGTCTGAGTTCAAATCTGGCCTTAGATACTTACTTAGCTGTGAGACCCTGAGCAAGTCACTTAACCTTCTTTACTTCAGTTTCCTCTTCTGTAAAATGATCTGGAGAAGAGAATGTAAAACTGCTCCAGTGTCTTTGCCAAGAAAACCCCAAATGGAGTCATGAAGAGTTGGATTCACTGAACAACAACAACAACAAAGATGAGTCTTCCTGACGGCAGGCAGAACACTCTATCTACTACACCACCTAACTGTCCTGGTTTCCTTTAAGTCCCAACTAAAATCTTATCTTTTACAGGAAGCCTTCCCCCAACCTTTTTTAATTCCAGTGCCTTCTCTGTTAAGTATTTCCTATTTTTCCTGTATATAGCTCGCTTTGTATATATTTCCTTGCATGTTGTCCCCCCTCTTAGATTGTAAGCTCCTTGAGGGCAGGGACTGTCTTTTGCCTCCTTTTGTATCCCCATTTCTTAGCATAGTACCTGGCACATAATAGGTACATAATAAATATTTATTGATTATTTGATGGTGTTTAAAGGAAAAGTCTTCATTTCACCCTGATTAAAAAAGGGAAACTCAGGACAAAGAGAATGAAAAGGATATTATGATAAGTATGTCAAGGTAGCAACACATTGACAGGTTGATCACAGCAATGGCTTCAAGGTGGGGACAGTTTTTATAGGTAAGTTTAAGATAATCTAGGTAGAGCTACCTTAGCAAAAGAGGTCCTTGCAGATCTGTGTGACTCCATCAGTACAGAACACAACCCTTTCAAAAAAAAAAAAAAAAGAACACAACCCTTTCTCACTTTCTCTTCCTGAGTAATCTTGACCATGTCTTCCCATGAATACTCCATTGTTGAAAGTTATGTTGATTCAGTTACCCATTATTCCCTGGCCTATTTATCAAAGTGTTGGGGGAAGCTCTGGTGGGGAAGAAGACATCAAGTCTACAGTTTTTTATATTGACTGCTCTTTGTCACATACCCCTACCTGCAAATTGTCACATTCTTGCTACCTATGGGAGGAACTGAGATTCAAGGGCCCCACCTCTTTTGCTAAGGTGGCCCTACCTGGATTATCTTAAAGTTACCTATAAAAACTGTCCCCACCTTGGAGCTATTGCTGATCTTCAGTGATCAGCCTGTCAATGAGTTGCTACTTTGACATACTTATCATATAATCCTTTTCATTCTTTGTCCTGAGTTTTGCCTTCTTAATCATGGTGAAAGGCCAAATGAAGACTTTTTCTTTCAACACCATCAAGGTCTCCATCTTGTAGACCTTCTTCTGTTTTGATTTATTTTGCTTTTTGCTATTTGGGAGATACTGGAGCAGTATTCACTACCATCCTTCTTTTCTGCTAAATGACCCGCCCACCTTTTTTTCACAAAAACATGTCCTTGATGATGTGGCTTGTATCATTTTTCAAATGTGCGTCATCTTTGGTAAATATGCTGGATTCTGCTTACACCCACCATGTGTTTTTCCACTGCCCTTTGAGTCACCTGCAATTTTGATTTCTCTAAGACTATGGTGTTCCAAAATACAAAGCCTCAGAGCATCACAGAGAGAATATTGATGTTGAAGAGCTAGGCTTTTGCAGCAATGAGCAGCTTGGAATCACTGAAACACTGCACAATGTCCCAGTTATCTTTATCTGCAAAATAGGGATAATAATCCCATCCTTACTGGCCTCATAGAGCTCTTATGAGAATGTTAAAAGATAATGAGTGGGGGCGGCTAGGTGGCACAGTGAGTAGAGTGTCGGCCCTGGAGTCAGAAGGACCTGAGTTCGGATCCGGCCTCAGACACTTAATGCACACACAAACAAAAACCTAGCCATGTGACCTTGGGCAAGTTACTTAACCCCAATTGCCCTCCAAAAGGCAAAAAATAAAGTAAAATAAAAGGTAATGAGTGGTTTAAGTACTTCAAAAATATAAAGGACAGTGGAATTGAGAGGTTAGTGATTTTCATTGCTGGTGGGATGTAGGACAAAGGGTACCAGCTTCATCAAACTTTCTCAGTCTGGTCCCTGAGTTAATTTGCCCAACAACCAGGGGCATTGTGTCAGATGTAAGAATGTTGGATGGTTTTTCTCACCCCACCTCTACCTAGCAGTTTAGCCAAGTAGATGCCCCTGAAGGATTAGAAGTAGAAGAAGACTAGTAACCCAAACATAGAAGAAGAATGAAAAGGAATTTCAGATACTAACTCAAAAAAAGATTCTAATTTTAAGGTATTTTCTGAGATAAATTTAATATAACCTTAAGAGTTTTTGCTGCTCACCTGGTTAAACATGTGGCTATAATAGCCTTGGAGGTATGACTATAAAAGTTAAGCCTTCACAACCAAGATTAGAAGGAAAGCAGAAAGCTAGAAAACAATTTTTACAGTAAGTGTTTCTGATAAAGGCCTCATTTCTCAAGTATATAGAGAACTGAGTCAAATTTATAAGAATACAAGTCATTCCCCAGTTGATAAATGGTCAAAGGATATGAAGAGGCAGTTTTCAGATGAAGAAATTAAAGCTATCTATAGTCATATGAAAAATGTTCTACATCACTATTGATTAGAGAAATGCAAATTTTAAAAACTCTGAGGTACCACATCACACCTCTCAGATTGGCTAATATAACAGAAAAGGAAAATGATAAAAGCTGGAGAAGATGCACAATTGGGACACTAATACATTGTTGGTGGAGTTGTGAACTGATCCAACCACTCTGGAAAGTAATTTGGAGCTATGTCTAAAGGGCAACCAAACTGTGCATACCCTTTGATCTAGCAATACCACTACTAAAAAGGGGAAAGGATACATTTGTACAAAAATATTTATAGCAGCTCTTTTTGTGGTAGCCAAGAATTGGAAATTGAGGGGTTACCCATCAATTGGAGAATGGCTGAACAAGTTGTGGCATTTGAATGTAATGGAATACTACTGCACAATAAGAAATGATGAACAAGCAGATTTCAGAAAAAGCTGGAAAGACTTACATGAACTGATGCTGACTAAAATGAACAGAACCAGGAGAATGTACACAGTAACAACAAACACTGTGTGATGACCAACTATGATAGACTTAGCTCTCTCAGCAATTCAAATATCCAAGACAATTCCAAAAGACTCACAATGGAAAATACTATCCACAGCCTGAGAAAGAATTGATGGAGTCTGAAAGCAGATCGAAGCATACTATTTTCACTTTCATGGGGTTTTTTTTCCCTCTTTTGTTCTGTTTCTTCTTTCACAACATGACTAATGTGGAAATACATTTTACATTATTGCACATGTATAGCCTATATCAGATTGCTTGCCATCTTGGGGGGGGGGGGGAAGGAAAGAAGGGAGAAAAATTTGGAACTAAAATTCCTATAAAAAATGAATGTTGAAAACTATCTTTACTTGTAATTGGAAAAAAACAACATACTATTTACAATTTTTTAAAGCTAAGCCCTCTCTCCTAGTGGAAGAGGCTGTGTAGCAACTACAATCCAGAAGACAAATTAATCAATAAAAATGTATTACATACCTATTATGTGCCAGGCATAAGCTCTGGGGATACAAAAAGAAGCAAAAGATAGTCCCTGATCTCAAGGAGCTCCCAATCTAATGGAGAAGATAACAAACAACCAACTATATACAAACAAGCTACAAGCAAGATAAAGAGGAAATAATTAACAGAGAAAGGCACTAGAATTAAGAGGTAATAGGGAAGCCTTCCAGTAATAGATGGGATTTTACATAATAGATGGGATTTCCTGTAAGAGATGAGATTTCAGGGAAGCCAGGGAAGCCAGTAGCTGGAAGGAGACATGAAAGAAAACATTGCAGCGAGGCCAGTGCCACAGTATGGAAGGGGGATAAAGCATAAGAAGAGTGGAAACGGAGGAGGGGGTTAGGTCACTAAGGGCTTTGGATGACAGAGGATTTTGTATTTTATTCCAGAGGTGATAATGAGCCATTGGAGTATACTGAGTAGGGAGGTGACATGTGCTTTAGGAAAATCACTTTGGTGGCTGAAGGGAAGATGGATTGAAGTGGGGCTCTGAGACTGGAGGAGGCCAGAGTCACCAGCAGGCCATTACCATAATCCAGGCGTGAAGTGACCAGGGCCTGCACAGGAGTGGTAGCAGCGTCAGAGGGGTATATTGGAGAGACACTGCAAAGGTGAAAGGCCTTGGCAATAGATTGACCAGCAGCTCATTACAGAGACGTGAAGCAAAACATCTGGGCCAAGAAGAAAGATGCCCAGATATGCAGAGGACCCCAACTTGAAAGAAAAAAAACACATGTCACCCGTCAAAGGACATGACTGCAGAGAAGTGAGTGGCCCCAAGCCCAGGTATGCCCTGGCCAGATGCGTTCTTTACACACATGCCTCTCTGTGCACATTCCATGGCCACCAATGCTATCTAACCATGTGTATTCTCAGCATGGATCCCCTCTCCTGCTCTGTTGTTGCTCTGTCGGTTTTGGGCATGTCCAACTGTAGTAAGTGTCTAAGTCTGCATTTGAACTCAGGCCTTCCTGACTCCCTCTCTCCACTGCACCACCTAACTGCCCCACTGAAAGAACACATGCCCATTTGTCTAGGGGCGAGGGGAAATCACATCAGTCATCTTACAACATTCGTTGAATAGATGCCTTTGCTTTTGCTGCTTATTCTAATAAAAGAAACACACTGCTGACCGCTCACAGGCTATGGTTTACCCATAAAGTGCTGAAGACCTAAGGGAACATTCTAGGAACCCACATGAGGAGGGGCCTAGGTGTTACCTTACTGAGATATTTATTTATTTATTTTGCTTTTTGGAGGGCAATTGGGGTTAAGTAACTTGCCCAAGGTCACACGGCTAGGTTTTTGTGTGTGCGTTAAGTGTCTGAGGCCGGATCTGAACTCAGGTACTTCTGACTCCAGGGCCGATGCTCTATTCACTGTGCCACCTAGCCGCCCCCTGAGATATTTCTATAATGCATTCAACATCCATTCAACAATTAGCTGCTGAGCGACTGACTCATTCAAGGTACTGTGCTTCTCATAGGGCTAAGACATCCTTAACCCACAAAGGGCTTACAATCAACACAAAAAGATGAAGTATTAAGGAAGGAAAAGAAACAAGCATTTATTGAGCATCTACTGTGTGCCGAGCACTGGACTAAGCACTAAGCATAATATCTCATTTGATCCTCATAACATCCCTGGGAATAAGTGTAATTCTTATCTCTTTTACAGTTGAGGAAACTGAGGCAGACAAGTCAGGGTCACAGAGCTAGTGAGTGTCTGAGGTTTTGAACTCAATTAGGTGGTACAGTGAATAGAGTGCCAGGTCAAGTCACTTAACCTCTGCTTGCCTCAGTTTCCTCATCTATAAAATAGGGATAATGATAATATTAGCCCCTACCTCCCAGGCTTATTATGAGGATCAAATGAGATATTAATTGTATGGCACTTAGCACAACACCTAGCACATAGTAAATGTTAGTTAGAATTATTATTATTGGGGCGGCTAGGTGGCTCAGTGAATAGAACACCAGCCCTGCAGTTAGGAGGATCTGAGTTCAAATCCGGCCTCAGACACTTAACACTTACTAGCTGTGTGACCTTGGGCAAGTCACTTAACCCC
Source organism: Gymnobelideus leadbeateri (assembly GCA_011680675.1). NCBI lineage: Eukaryota > Metazoa > Chordata > Mammalia > Diprotodontia > Petauridae > Gymnobelideus > Gymnobelideus leadbeateri. Next base: position 301,174 of record WOXC01009812.1, on the reverse strand, counting down.
AATTGCCCTGCTTTCCCCCCTCCAAAAAAGCAAAATAAATATATATAATCATTATTCTTACTACTCCCTAGTTTGGTACAGTACATAGAGTGCATTTTTTAAGTGTTTACCATATGTCAGTGACTATGTGAAACACTGGGGGATATAAAAAAAGACAGAAGGAATCTTAAAAGGGGAAACATACAGAAAGAGGTACATGTAAGATACAAGAGAGGGCAGCTAGGTGGCGCCATAGTGCACAGAGTGCAGGACCTAGACTCCTCCCTGAGTTCAAATTTGTCCTCAGATACTTACTAGCTGTGTGACCCTAGGCAAGTCACTTAACTCTGCTGGCCTCAGTTTCCTCATCTGTAAAATGAATTGGAGAAGGAAATGGCAAACCACTGCAGGATCTTTGCCAAAAAAAAAACCCAAATGGAGTGACAAAGAGTCAGACACAACTGGAAATGACTCAACAACCACCATGACGACAGCCTAGCCATGGCTGTCAACAGTATCCTAGGAATAAAATGCACAGTACAATAAACATTTATTTAGCAACTGCTGTATTGTACGAGGCTCTGGGATGTAAAATTTAACTAAAACATGGTCCCTGACCTCATGTAGAACACATAGTTTAATGTGTGTGTGGGGGCGGGAGGGTTAATACCAACACCAGGAGTTACAATATTACCTGACAGGTGTGTGGTAGATGCACAGAACAGAGGAGGAGGGCCAGCCCTAGGGACCTCGCTGCCACATCTGTACTACCACTGATGTCACTTCAGTCATTCACAAGCCTTCTCTCAGGCTCCAGCATCTTGCCTGTTTCCAGGACTAATGGAAGCAGCCTTTTCAGCTAGCCATGCTTGACATCCCAGCAGGGGGGGAAACAAACAAACAAAAACTGAGAAAGGAATAGTCACAGGGCTATGATTGGGTATCACTGAAGTCTGCCTGGCATTATCATAGAACCCAGTTGCCCAGGCTGTGAGGAAGTAACCAAAGTATCTACACTAAAGAGATGACCAAGGTTTTGGGGGAGGTGGGAAAGGAAGAGAAGGAGGGATGAAGTTCCCTTTCTTTCTCTCTATCAGTGGTCAGCCGCTGAAGTCGACAGGGCAGGGCAGGGCAGGGAACAAGAAAACGAGTTCATCTAGAAAACGTCTACAAAAATGAGAATGGTATTTCTGCTCTGTCCAGGGAATTTGCCCAGAACAAGCAGAGGCTTTCACAAGTAATATTCAATGAGCCACATCTTTATTATTTCACAATTAACTGAAAGAAATATGAAGGGCATGCGATTCCTTCTTGCTTATTGTTCAGTGATTATGAAAGCATTTTATGGATAGAACAAAATGCCACATTACAAGCTCTTTTACAACAAACTGTCTCCTGTTCTTTCATCAAAATTATTTATTTATTTTTTTTTATAAAGCAATTGGGGTTAAGTAACTTGCTCAAGGTTACACGGCTAGTCATGATTCATGCGTGGGTGCTCATTTTCTGAGGCCGGATTCGATCCCAGGTCATCCCAACTCCGAGGCCGGCACTCTTACTCACTGCGCCACCTAGCCGCCCCATCATCAAAATTATTAAAGATGGGGGTGGCTAGGTGGTGCAGTGAGTAAGAACGCTGGCCCCTGAGTCAGGATGACCCAGGATCAGTCCCAGCCTCAGAAAGCACCCACATATAAATAATGACTGGCCATGTAACCTTGAGCAAGTTACTTAACCCCAATTGCTTTAAAAAAAATAAAATTATTAAAGATATCATGGAAGATGGAATAGAAATAACCCAGTTCAACAAACTTCTTAAAACAAACAGATGAGAAATAAAGCAAGATGTGATCACCTTCAGTGGGTTCATTGCCTATAACATAAAACCCAAACTCAGTTTGCCACTTAAGATTCCTTATAATCTATCTTTCTTTTTTTTATTTTAACTTTTTTTTGTCTTTTCAGAGGGGGGAAGGTAGGGCACTTGGGGTTAAGTGACTTGCCCAAGGTCACACGGCTAGTAAGTGTTAAGTGTCTGAGGCCAGATTTGAACTCAGGTCCTCCTGACTCCAGGAATGGTGCTCTATTCACTGCACCACCTACCTGCCCCTAAATCTATCTTTCTATCCTAATTTCCCACTGCTTTTCTATTCCAGTCAGGCTAGTCTGTCCCCCAAACAGGCCTCCAGGGCTTTCATGTCTCAATGACTTTGTTCATGTTCTCCCACCTGTTGAGAATGCCTTGTTCCTACCTTCTTCAATGCCCCTTTCCATCCTTCAATGTCCAGCTCAAGCTTCACCTTTTCCAGGAAGCCTTCCCTGATCACTTAAGCCTGCCACTATCTTTACCTTCTCTGGACTCTCATTATGACTTATCAACTGCAATTAGACTTCTTCGTATTGTTGGTTATCAGTTATCTACGTACATAAAGTCCTGTCTTCTGGTCTCATGTTTTTGTTATTGCACACTCGTTTTCAGTCAGGTCCAACTCTTCGTGATCCCATTTGGGTTTTTTTGGCAAACATACTGGAGTGGTTTGCCATTTCCTTCTTCAATTCATTTTACAGATGAGGAAATTGAGGCAAACAGGGTGAAGTGACTTGCCAGGGTCACACAGCTAGTAAATGTCTGAGGCTAGATTTGAACTCAGGAAGATGAGTCTGGTACTCTATCCACTGAGCCACCTAGCTGCCCTCTCTTGTATCTTATATATACCTCTTTCTATACATTTTATTTGTCTCCCCCCATTAAGGTTGCTTTTACCTTTGTTTATAGACCCAAGTATTTAGCACAGCCCCTGGCCTATAGTTAAACACTTTAAAAAGCTAGTAGATTATACAAGAAAACTATTTATACAATAACAACATGGTAAAAATAATAATCTTCGAAGACTTAAGAACTCTGATCAATATAGCAATCAACCATGATTCCAAAGGACCGAAGACAAAGCCTGCTACTCACTTCCTGACAGAAAGCAGATTAACTCACAGTACAGAATGAGACATTGATTTTTTGATATTCCCAAAATGGGAATTTTTTTTCTTTGCCTATGCATATTTGTAACAAGTGTTTCATTTTTTTCTTTTTTCTTTCTCCCTAGTATGGGGAGGATATTGGAAGGGTAGAAAAATAAATGCTTATTAATTTAAAAAAGAGAAAGTTTAATTTTAAAAAATAATTGTTGATGCATTTTTAAAAAGCCTTAGGTATTTTCTGTTTTAAGCTAAGATTAACATTAAGACAGCTAGAACAGTATCTATTTTCCTCCCTATCCAATGTACCCATTCTTAGAAGGTGACACCATAGGGCCTGTGGGCTATGGAGCTGCCTCACGACTCACTAAGTTCCTTGGCAAAGCGTTAAGGTGTCCTCATCACATTGGTTCCAGGCAAAGCTGCCCACTGCTGTCATGATGACCGGAAGGAGGCACAGCAAGGTAGTCAGGTGTTGCTCCTCCCTTCTCATGGGGTTATGTCTTCCGGCCTAACTCACTCTTAAGACTAAATTCTCACTTCTCACTCTTCCCCCACCAAAAAAAATCTTTCAATATCATTCCCAGATTTTATTCATTAATGTGAATGGATATAGCTCTTCCCACTTTAGCACAGAGCCTGTTCCCTAGAACAGCTTGGCCAGCCTGAATCTCTACATTCCACCCAGCTGGATGGAGCCCAGTGACTCTTCCTAACTTTGTAATCTTTTTTACAGAAGTGAAAATCGGCCAATGAGACTTATAAGAAATAAGCCTGTGGTCCATAATTCAAGGATGTAATGGGAGGTATCATAATATAGTATGCAGAGCACTAGACTTAGAGTTTGGTGGTCCTGGGCTCCAGTCTTACCTTGGATACTACCTATGTGACCCTAGGAAAGTACTAACCTCTCTGGGCCCCTTTTTTTCTCTTTGGTAAAATGCAGCAGTTAGATGCAATCACCATTTAGCTCTAAATCTACATTCCAATAACCAGTCACTCACACATTCTTCCAGCCATGAATACACATTTCTTTCCCTGCCTCTCTGTTCAAATAGCTTTGCCCCAAGAATTCTTCCAATGCCTAAAATACCACCATAGAAAGCTTCTCCTTTGGGTTAAGCCCTTGCTAGACTCTCAGTGGGGTGATGCCAAGTCACTAAGGAGTGGTTAATAAGCATTGCCCTTGGAGCTAAAAATCCAGGGTCCGAGCCTCAGCTCTGACACTAATGCATGTTACCCAGGACTGTTTCTTCCTCTGTAAATGAGGGCTTTGGTTAGAATGACCATGATGATTCTGACATTTGTAATAATAAAACTGACATTTGTATAGCACTTTAAGACTTTTTAAAAATACTTTATGCACGTTATTTTATCTGAGCCTTGACCACAACCCCACCAGGCATGAATTATAGTTATGATCTTCATTTCACAGAAAAGGAAAGCAAGGCTCAGAGAGATTACTGTGGCCATGTATCTGATAAGTATCAGGAGAAGAACTGGAACCCAAGAGTGCCTGACTCCAAGTCTATCCACTCGGGAATATATTTTAAAGTCCCTTTATCACCAACATTCTATGAACCTCTGAACCAATAACTTCCACGTATATAAGTTTATTAGATGAGTTTTTGTCCAGTAATGAGAAAGATTAGACGAACACAGAGGGCTACTAGTACCTGGGGGGAAGAAGGCGATTTTGACCATGGAAAAAAGATACGAAAAAGGGAAATGATGGTGGACAGGAGAGAAGAAAAAAATGTGCATCCTTCAAGTAAACCTAGAATAGAAACAGAGACTGGACCTGCTGAACTTCAGAGGTATGGCTGTTGTTGTTCAGTCATTTTGGGTGTTGTCTGAATCTTCATGACCCATTTGGGGTTATCCAGGTAAAGATACTAGAATGGTTTGTCATTTCCTTCTTCAGTTCATTTTACAGATAAGGAAACCAAGGCAAACAGAGTTAAGTGGTTTGCCTAGGGTCACACAGCTAGTAAGTATCTGAGGCCAAATTTGAACTCAGGTCCTCCTGAATCCAGGGCCTGAGCTCTGTCCCTCAGAGAAGTGGCAAAGGGACTTTAAAAGAATATCATCAAGATGGAAAACTCTTGAATCAGGAAATTCCCCTTGGCAATGCAGAGAAGCACATTCTCTGCAATATATAGTCTTAAATATTTGCTTAGAGCAGGGTTGTCAACTCAATAGAAATGGGGGCCACTAATCTATACATGGGCGGCTAGGTGGCGCTATAGTGCACAGAACACAGGGCCTGGAGTCAGGAAGATTCATCTTTGTGAATTCAAATCTGGCCTCAGACACTTACTAGCTGTGTGACCTTGGACAAGTCACTGAACCCTGTTGGCATCAGTTTCTTCATCTATAAAATGAGCTGGAGAAGGAAGTGGCAAACCACTCCAGTATCTTTGCCAAGAAAACCCTAACTGGGGTCACGAAGAGTCCAGCACTAAAGACAACTGAAAAAAGAATACATAAGGATCTCTCCAGGCCACATATTGACAGTTTAAAGTTTTGATGTCATTTGTGTTTTACTGCATTATTATTTATTTTGCTAAATATTTCCCAATTACATTTCATTCTGGTACTGTGGTATTTAGGAGTGTTGTGAACTACTGGCTTGACACCCTTGGCCTAGGGCACTGAGAGAGGAAGTGACTTACCTAAGGTCACACTGTAGCTCCGTGTCAGAGGCAGAACTAGAACTCAGGTTTTCTTGGCTACGAGGTCAAATTCCTTTGTGCTATTCTAAGCTTTTTCTCAAATCCAGAATGCCTTTCTATTATGTCCCAGTAGTGAGAAGCAAGGAGGTCATGGCAGAGGGCAGCAGTACCCCCTTTGGGGAGGCAAAAGGCGACCAAACCCAGCTAGGATTCAGATATGTTCTCTCCAGGGCAAGTAAGTCTGCCTGCAGGGATGTGGAGATATTACCCAGCCCCAACACCCTGCAGCCTGACCTGCCCTCCTGTCTCCTCCTGTTTCTCCAAATCTTACCCAGCCTTCAAAGCCCAGCCAGTGGCCCACTTCTTTCCCCATGATGCGTTCCTTTGAGGGCCCAGCCCCTCCGACTCTCCCTCTCCTCTGAACTCCCCCAGCACTTAGAGCTTTTACTGCATAATTCAGCACTTAATTATACACTGCTTTGAAACAATTAGAGAACAATACAATATAGTCTAATAAATGCTAAATTAAATATAATCAAGTCCCTTGCAGTCCTAAATGCCTACGATCTGAAGAACCATAAAGTGTGGTGCAGAGATCTATTATGGCCCATCAGATGGGGGGTGGGGGGTGGGGGGTGGAGGTGGGGTAAGGGCTGAAGAAGGCTCCACGGAGGAGCTGGGACTTGTATAAGGGCCTTGAAAGACTGATAGCATTTAAAGAGGCAGAGGAGAAAGGGGGGAGGGGGAAGTTGGGAGGGGGCATGGAGAAAATAATATGAGGAGCACAGCTGGTCGAAGATTGGCATTGGATTTTTAAAGGCCTCCTTTCAACTACCACCAGTCCCTCCCCCCACCCCACCCCAGCTATGAAGATGTAGGTCACTGTCCCCTTGGATGCCCCATGCAAAAGAATTTGATGTCAGCCTGTGCTGTGGTGAGAGAGGCAGCCAAGCAATGCTGGGTTAACTCCAGGAGTCCCACTACCTCCTCCTGAAGCAGCCCTGCAGAGGTGAGAGAAACTGGGGGCCTGAGACCAGGGAAACCTTTGAGAAGAGAATCACTTCTGTTCTCCCCTCCCTCTGACTCTCTGTTTCAGTCATACTGTCTGTCTCTCACTTTCTGACTCTTGTTCTCTCTCTGGTCTGTCTCTCTCTGTCTCTGTTTCCAGCTGTCTGTCTCTGTTTCCATCTGTCCGTCTCTGTTTCTCTGTCTCTCTGTCACTGTCTCTCTGTCACTGTCTGTCTGTCTCTGTCTGTCTCTGTCTCTCTCTGTCTGTCTCTCTTTCTCTTCCCCCACCTTTTATTTCCTTCTACTCCCACCTCTCTTCCCCTACCAACCCCCAGCCCAGCAGATTAGTCAGTTAATCAAGGAAAAAATGTGTAATTTGTGACATTTGCTTCAAGTGCATCCAGGATGCCTCACCTTTTTGTATCCTGTTTCCCCCTTTGAGAACTGCATTTCACTCTCTCTCTCTCTCTCTCTCTCTCTCTCTCTCTCTCTCTCTCTCTCTCTCTCCCTCCCTCTCTCTCACTCACTCACTGATGTAATTGTTTCTGGCTGGCATCCAAGGCTCTCCTGTCAGGGAGAAAAGCACCTGATAAACTTCTCAGGAGCAGCAGCCTTTTCAAAGTGAAGGCAGGGAGAAGGCCATGTTTAATCCAAAAGAATGACTCTAATGATAAAGTTCAAGTACCCAGTGACAGACCCATGAAGGGAGAGAGAATTTCAGACAGGAGGGCCTTCCCAGCACCTTCCAGCTGGCATCCAGGGCAAAGTGACCTGCTAATTTTGAGCAATAGTGGCCCCCAACTCATCTCAGCTCCCTCAGTCATAGGGAGTGTGTGGGCAGGTGGGGTGCTAGGTTCTAAGCACCTCTGCTCCAACTCCTACCCTGTTGGAGAGAGGGCTTCTGTTCCTCTCACTTCCAGATCAATAACCCTCCTCACTTCCGCATTCTCAACTCCTCTTCCCCACTCCCACCCCTCAGGTTTCCTCTGCCTTCTTCTCAGGACTCATATCATGAGCTGGTGCCATATGCCCCACCCCTAGCTTGGATGATGTGTCTCTGACTCAAAAATCAGCTTATGATGAGTTTATACAGCACTTCAAATTTTGGCAAAGCGTTTTACATGAATTATACCATTTGAGCCTGCCAGGTTCAACTGAAATGTTCAATCAACACCTATTATATTCAGAGGGGAAAATATAAAGTTTACACAAGACTGGGTCTTTTCCTCAATGAGAAGGATAAGACATATGTGCACAGACAATTTAGGTCCACTCTACAGGAGGAAAAACAAAGAGCTATGTGAGGTGTGAGGAAATAGGTCATAACAATGCAGGGGAAATCAGAGGAGGCTTCATGGAGGAGGCAACATTCTCAAAATGGGCTTGAAAATATGGACAGGGATTCAATAGGTAAAAATGAAGGAGGAAGATATTCCAGAGCCAGGGAACATGCAAACTTCAGAAGCAGAGTCATCCCTGAAGCCTGTGGAAAAGCACAGAGCATGGGGGCTTTTTATCTGGTTGTTTTAGTTTTGTTCTTAGCGGAGAAATGGCATTACCTGACCTTCATTCGTTAACACCTCTCTAGTGCTTTAAGGCTTGTGAATCCTTTCCTACTGTTATCTCATGGGACGAGTTATGCACAAGGAGAAATGTCATTTCAACCCACCACAACTTTCTACCTCCCATATTCCTGTCCAGCAAGGTCCCAAAGCTTTACACAGTAACTCTCCAAGCCAGCTACCCCTCTTCATTCCTTTGTTCAGCAAATACTGACTGATTTCCAGCTATAGAAGGCATTGTTCTTACTGCTGGGCCCTGTGTTCCAGCCTCTTCCTGGAAGTTTTCTGGGATTCCCAGAATGCAGCAAAACACAGGCAGCAGTAGCAAGTAAAAGTCTGAATATTTTCTACTTTCAAGAGGAACACAGTAGCTGTTTTAACAAAATGCCTCCATAAAAGAACACATATTGTAGAAGACTGTTAGGAAACCTGCTATATAGTATGTATATTTTTAAAATTAATTCATTGTAATTGGTAATAGTAAAAGTACCAAGAGGACTGTGAGATTTAGAGCCAAAAGGGACCTTAAGGACCACACACTAATGGTGGGGAACCTGAACCCTTGAGGCCAAATGAGGCCCTCTAGGTCCTCGACTTAATCCAAATTTCACAGAACAAATCCCCACCCCTGAGTCCAAGCCCCTCTTGTTTCATAGGAGAAAACCAAGGCCCAGAAAGGGAAAGTAATTTGACCAAGGTACACCAAGTAAAAGGTATAGCTGAGATTCAAACTCAGGTCTGCTGACTCCAAAACCAGTGGTAATAGGCAGCTCAGTGGAGAGAGAGAGAGAGCATGGGCCTGGAGTCAGGAAGACCCAAATTCACTTACTAACTATGTGACCCTGGGCAAGTCACCTAACTGCTGTCTGCCTCAGTTTCCTTAACTATAAAATGGGGATACTAATAACAATAGACAGCTAGGTAGTACAGTGGATAGAGGGCCAGACTTGGGGATCAAGAAGACCTGACTTCAAATCTGGTCTCAGACACTAGCTATGTGACCCTGGACAAGTCACTTAACCCTGTTTGCCTCAGTTCTCTCATCTGTAAAACGAACTGGAGAAGGAAATGGCAAATCACTCTAGTATCTTTGCCAAGAAAACCCCAAAAAGGGATAACAAAGAATTAGATGTGACTGAAAAACGACTGAACAACAATAGAAAATAGCCAACTACCTTCCAGGGTTTGTTGTGAATCTAAAATGACAAAAGATGAAGAATATAGAAGAAAATGTAAAAGCTTATGTGAAAGATTCAGAGTAAAGAGAGCACAGGTTCCATGCAGACTTCCATTAAACTAAATATGTGTTTATATACATGTGTGTATATATACAGGCACATGCATATACATAAACATACATGCATGTATACATATTTGTGAATACAGAAAAGAGAGGGAGAGAGAGAAAAACAGAGAAACAGGGACAGAGACAGACAGAGACAGAGAATGTATGCAAATATAGATATATGCTACTTTCAGGTTTTATATGTGTATGTATGTATACGTGTGTGTGTAGATATATATATATGTATATATATATATATATATATATATATATGCTACTAAATAAATATTGCATATGTGTGTGAGAGTGCAGAATCAACACCTTTGGTGCTGGAGAAGACTTTTGAGAGTCTCTTGAGTCAATATTAAATTAATTCAGACTATTCATTAGAAGATCGAATACTGAAGATTAGAATTAGAAGATCAAATACTGAAGCTAAAGTTGAAATACTTTGGCCACATAATGAGAAGATGGGACTCATTGGAAAAGACCTTGATGTTGGGAAAAGTTGAAAGCAAAAGGAAAAAGGGATGGCAGAGGGTAAGAGGGATAGATAAGTGTCATGGAAGCAATGAACATGAACTTGGACAGTTTTTGAGAGATAGTGGAGGAGATAAGGCCTGGTGTGCTACGATCCATGGAGTCTCGAAGAGTTGAACACGATTCAACAACAACAACACACACGCACATAGATATACATATTTACTAGAGTTTATTCCTTTTGTGATAAATAATATATTAGATCACAAAGGCGAGCAGCAGGAGTCACTTATTTTAATTTTCCTATTAAAAGAAACTTAAAGACTCTGGCATTTGGGGTTTTATTTACGATTTTAGTTTTCATTTTATTTGCTTCTTTAAATATCTGTTTTTGTTGATTATTTCTAGCCTAAAAATATTAATAAGGGAAAAATATTAGACCAAGATAGCCAAAAATATGACTTCTAGTGGTAGAACTCCTAGTGTTCTCTCAGGCTATGCTATTTCTGCAGTACCAGTGAAAGACTTGTAATGATAGCCAGTGTTTATATAGCACTTTTAAGTTTTACAAATTACAAATGTCATCTCATATTTTTTTTCCCTCACAACAACACTAAGCAGTAGGAACCATTATTATCACCACTTTACAGATGGGGAATAGAGAGACAGAAGTTAGGTGATTTGCCCAGATGACATAGTTAAGGAAGTACCTGAGGACAGATTTGAACTCAGGTCTTCCCATCTACATGTCCTGCACTTAATAATGCAATTCACCTGTGAAACCTAGATGATCTATCTGCACCATGTCAGGAGACTGAATCCCTTCTAATTGAATTGTCTGAGGAAGATTCTGAAGATAAGGTAAGGGACATTCAGGTCCTTTCTCGAGCTAAACTGCCAAGGATTCAAACTCTTCCACAGAGGGTACAACCTCAATGGACTGACCACATTGTTTGAATGCCAAACATATGTTTGCCTAAAAAATTATTTTATGGAGAACTTACACAAGGCAAGTGCTCACATGGAGATCAGAAGAAATGATGCAAGGACACCCTCAAGGTCTCTCTGAAGAACTTTGGAATCAATTGCATGACATGGAAGACACTGGCACAGGACCACCCAACAATGTGTGCCCACAAAAAGAAGGTGCTGTGCTCTATGAGTAAGGCAGAATTGCAGTAGTTCAAAAGAAATACAAGAGGTACAAATTTAGAGATATCGTCATTCCAAATGTCTGTGTGGACTATTTGTGCCTCACTTGTGGTAGAGCTCATATTGGTCTGATCATCCCCAGTTGGACACAATACATAATGTACCTTGACTCCAACAAAGCAATGTTACTTTGGTCCTCTTTGAGAATGAAGGACCACAACCAACCTGTCACTTCACTACCTAGCTGCCAAAGAGATTGGGGTTCTCTATTTTTCAAAGGCTCTTGGTTTTACAGTTGTTGAACTGTCAGGCCTTTCACCAAAGGCTTTTTTATCATTTACCCTCTTCATGAATAGCTCCAACAAAGAGGAACAGGAGAGCAGAAAGGAGGACAAACACCAGGGGATCACTCTGGCTATTAGTCACCCAGATAAAGTCTAGCCTCCTTAGCCTGCCATTGAAAGACCTCCTTGACCTGGCTTCAATCATGATATGGTAGGAAGAGCAGCATACCACCATGTGGAGCAGTCACTAAAGCACTGAGACCTGGAGTCAGGAATACCTGAATTCAAATCTGACCTCAAACACACTTAGTTGTATAATCCTCAACAAGTTACTTACCTTCTGTTTCTCTCAGTTTCTGTATCTGTAAAATGGGAATAATAATAGCACCTCTCAGGCTTTTTGTAAAGATCAAATGAAATAATAATTATAAAATGTTTAGCACAGTGCCTGGTACATAGTATGTGCTATATAAATATTAGCTTTCATCATCATCATCATCACCACCATCACCATCACCACCCCATCAGCACCATCAGCACCATCAGCACCATCATCACCATCACCACCAACACCAGCAGCAGCAGCAGCAGCATCACCATCACCAGTACCAGCATCACCATCACCATCACCACCATAATCACCACCAGCACCAACACCATCAGCATCACCAGTACCAGCATCACCATCACCATCACCACCATCACCAACACCAGCAGCAGCAGCATCACCATCACCATTACCATCACCACCACCACCACCATCACCATCACCATCACCTCAAAAAAAATCAGTCTAGGAGAAGAACCTCAGGGTTTCTGACCAGAACAGAAAAATTGTGATTTACAGTTACTCTTAACCATCAAAACCCAAACAATGACAAAGTGAGACTTGGGGAGGGACCTATTATTTGCCAATCAGTGAGAACCAGAGTGATTTGGGTTTAAGGCATGATCAAGTAGCTCCATTTGAATCTAGGGATCTGGTACAATACTGACTAAGATGCTCTCAATCAATCAGCAAGGATTTATTCGGCCTCTATTACAAACCAGTCAGTATAAAAAGACAGTAATGAAATAGTATCTGTCCTTAACAAACGTGCATTCTATAAGAGGAGGTCACATGTCCATATTCAAAAAGATACAAAATAAATGCATTGGGGATTTTTGACAGGGGGAAGGCATTAGTAGTTTAGGGAAACCATATTTGTGTGCTGCTTTTTGCTTCTTCCTTGGTCATCACAACATTCCTGGTAGACAGCTAGATAGATAGGTAGATAGGTAGATAGGGAAGACATGTTACAATCTGTGCTGGAGCAGTTCAGTGCTGGAGGACACTGTGGTTCTTAACTGGTACAGAGAAAAGTGACCTCAGTGCTGTATAAGAGATTGCCAGCAGTTTACTGCCACAGACCACACAAGTAGTGAGAACCTAAACTAGACTGACAGCCATGGCAGTGGAGAAAAGGGGATCATTCAGTAGCCATGTTGTTTGACAAAGAAGAGTCATGTCCTACCTCAAGAACCTGTAGAGACTTCTTTCCTGCCTTTAGGACAAAATAGAAACACCTCAGCTCACCGTTTAAAACCCTTCATGACCTAATTCCAATCTACCTTTCCATACTTATTTCCCCCATGCCTGGAAAGTCCTCCTTTCTCACTTCCACCTCTAAGCTTCCTGCAAAGTTCAACACAGGTGCCACCATGCTAAGATGGACTTTCCTGATCCCTTCTCAAACTCTCACACTTACTTCTCTGTCCAAATGCTACATCTGTCTGGTGGAATATAAAGTCTTTAAGTATAAGTTCTATTTTGTCATTTGTACAGTCAACAACTGGCCATCTTGGATTCCCCAGATGTCAGCTCTCTTTCTCAGCATGGTAGTACCCAACTCCGTGTATTCATTGTATTCAATGAGAATATTATTATCTTTTCATCACTGTTGTCTTTATATAGTTATGGGCACTGTGTGACTTGATCTTTGGGCTCTACTTTTCTCACTCTGCTTCTTCATATAAGTGCCCATCTTTGGTGTCCACCTTCCCCCATCTCCTTCTCTCTCTCCCCACCCCTCCAAGGCTGTTTGTCAATTTCCCTTTCCCATGATCTGATAAAAAAAAAAAACCTGTCTCCCTATAGGTTGAGCCTGATGCTTTGACTAGAGAATCCCACATAAAGGAAGGAATTGGAAAGGAAAATAGCATCTCTACCTATAAGAGAATGGGGCCAGATAGAGGGAGTAGTTAATTCCCTTCAGCCAAACATCTCCAACCCCCAACCATTATTACTTTATCAGCCTAATTCAAGTTACTTTATGAACTTAAAAGCATTTAAGTGAGATTTCTTAAAACACATATTCTTTCAGACTTTTCAATATTTCAGCCCATCCTCCTTCCAATTCACCCTATATAAAAATGTTTAACCATAACTCCAAACACCAGATGGTGACAATGATTTTTTGCTCATGGTCCCGTTTAGAGTTTCCCAGTTTGGCCATTTGGATCTGCTCCCTCCCCTTATGTCTCCAGTTCCTGCTGTTGTGCCCTACTTAAGAATCATCTGCTCTTTTTCTTTTTTATACCCTAGTTACATTTGGTACCTTCTGACTTTCCTTTCATCTCTGTTAATTATAAAGGATGCCAGGCAGGAGCGGCTAGGTGGCACAGTGAGTAGAGCGCTGGCCCTGGAGTCAGAAGGACCTGAGTTCGGATCCGGCCTCAGACACTTAACCCACACAAACAAAAACCTAGCCGTGTGACCTTGGGCAAGTTACTTAACCCCAACTGCCCTCCAGAAAGCAAAAAAAAAACAAAAACAAACAAAAAAAAAGGATGCCAGGTTACACAAAGTCTTGAACCCAAGGCATAACTACTGACCTTAGAGGCATATCTAAAACATTTTTAACCTGGGGCAAAAATGTTGCTGGGAGAGGGATGCATTTGTTCCAAGAGAAAAATGGAGGACCCCAATGTAGGGAATGGAGGTGGGTGACAGGTGGAAAAAAAGGAAACTTGGGAGAGTAGCACCATAGTTACAGGAAAGAGGGAGAACTGGCTGCCCCACACCCCATAGCAATAGAGGAATGGGAAAATGGAGTCAGAGTTCTGCTCACTCTATGCTAATTGCTGATCTGACAGACTACAAAACTGTTCTCCAAATGAAGAGCAGCATCATGTATATATACAATCTATATGTTCCAGACACCTGTTAATTATCAAGAGGAGCTTTCTATCTACCAATGCGGGATAGTGGATAGTGAGCTAGAATTGGAGTAAATACAATCTGAATTCAAACCTTGCCTCAGACATTTACTGCCTTGTGACCCTAGGCAAGTCACTTAACCTGTGTGCCTCAGTTTCCCTATCTGTAAAATGTAAAAACTAGAATACTTACTTTACCAGTTTATTGAAGAAACCACTTTTAAAAAGTATATGAAATGTTTTGGATAATTCTAAAGCACTATATGAATGTCAGTTATTATTACTATTTGTTAACTCTAAAGTATTATATGAATGTCAGTTATTATTATTATGTTATAGCAAAAAAAGTCACAGACTGGGAGGATTAGGCAATCTAGGTTTGAGTTCTAAACTCTTGCCACCAACTTATAGTGTGATTTTAGAGTGAGACTTGCTTTTTTTTAACTGATGAATTTGGTTTTACTACAACAGAAAACATAAAAATAAACAAAAGCAAAGCCAGGGTCTTGTTTTCTGAAAGACGTTATGCAAAGCACTTCCAAGCTATCTCACCTGTCTGTGGGGTACTCAGCGTTTTAACTTTGAACATGGTAGTACTGAACTTCATGTGTTCATTGTATTCAATGTGAATACTATTATCTCTGAATCACTGCTGCCTTTATTTATATTTATGGGCACTGTGTAACTTGATCTTTGGGCTCTACTTCTCTCATTCTGCTTCTTCATATATAAGTATCCACTTTCGATGTCCACCTTCGCCCAACTGTCATTTATGGTTCCAAGAAGCTGTAGCATCCCGGTAAACCATCTTGACAGATGGGCTAAACTAGGTTGAGGGTAAACAACAGCCCTCAGACCTGTCAGTAAATTAGAAGAATGCCTACCTCAAGCATGTGAAGACTTTCCCTGACTGAATGGGCAGATGAGAAGAATTTGTTCCAACAGCCATGAAGGCAACTGGAGCAAGCACTGTGGAGTGCTTAGAGCTTAGTCAGACACTGAAGATACCAAGGTCATCCACTGCATCCAGGGCCATCACCAGTCCTCTTGACTTTTGTCCTGCCACTCACTGAACTCTGATGGCTCAGGAAGAGATGGTGAGATTGACAGACAACTCTGTGCAACTCTGCCTCACTTAAATCCAATTCATGTTCTAATCAAGACATCATGAACAAAGAGTTCTTTGGATCCATTCTTCTTTATAACAGGGAAGAAATGTTTTCTTACATTCAAATACATATTTTATTAAGCTATTCCTCCAATCAATTGGTACATAGTTTTTTTATAATTTTTTGCTTTTATAAATAGTTGGACAAGGTCCTTGCCCAACTCTGGAGCTCAGTTGACTCATCTGTAAAGTGATGGGGCTAGGCTGAATGACTTGAAAGTTTCCTCCTCTCTCTTGCATTCTCTTATTCTTTAAATACCTTATTGACTGATGGCCAAAATAAGATTCCAGGTTCAATTCCTAGTTCAAAACCAAGAGATTTCAATGATGTCAGAGGAGACTGCACACCAAATACCCCCATCCCCATGGGGCTCCACACAAATTTGGCTAGCAATGCAATACTTATTATTACCTCTCATTTAGACTTCACATACAGCCTGAATCTAACACCCTGACAGAAATTAAGACATGGTATATACTTTTATCTTACTTTGTGTGTCTTTTCATCTTAAGAATGGTATGGTTTGGGGTGGGTAGGTGGCACAGTGAATAGAGTACCAGTCCTGGAGTCAGGAGGACCTGAGTTCAAATCTGGACTTAGATACCTAACACTTACTAGCCATGTGACCTCGGGCAAGTCACTTAACTCCAATTACCCTGCCTTCCTCCACCAAAAAGCAAAAAAAAAAAAATAGTATGGTTCCCAAGAATACCCTAAGTCTCCTGGACAGAACAATCAAGTACAGTAAGAAATGGCTGTACCTTACCCAAAGAAACAGCATTGGACCCTTACATCTTCTCCATTAAATAGGGGAGTGAATTTCCTGCCATTAGTTGTGGTAACAGGTGGTTCATGGGGTGTGGATATTGGTCTTAATGTATGCAGATCAACTTTCTCACTGTTTTCTTATGTGGTGATGCTCTGGACCTGAGAATCTTGTCACCTACTTAAATGGCTCTATGGAAGAAATTTGACAATGAAGACGTAATCCCATCAAATATATGCTCCCAACTAGGGGTAATCTCTCATCAGTCATCCACCAAGATTGCAACCAAATAGAGGGCAACTATGGTGTTTTAACCCTGTGGTTAAATGTTAGTCATTTGGTCCCAGAAGGGTTGGAGAGGACTTTAAAGCAGGCTATTCTATAAGCAGCAGCTAGTCAACTAGATCAGGACAAGGCATATTTCATCACCTCTTTGGTTCCAGCCTCCAACTTTTTTAAGAGAGAGAGAGATCCTTTACTTGGTCTGCAGACTGGCAAAGAGAGCCAAGTTAGACCATACAGCACTGAATGGGGCTATGAGATGTCTCAGGAGACAAGCACTATCATCACTGGGTACACAAAATGAAGGTTACTCACCCACATCCTCTGCAACTGCAGTCCTCACTTGATTGGGGCTATTACCCAATGACCCAATGATATCATATTAAATAGACTAGTGAAGGCCATCAGAGTGCCAGAAATTTCTGAGGTTTGGGTAAATTTAGCTGTTCCAGGGTTGAAGTCATTTTGAATGAATTTAGTAATCTTTGACCACCAGAATCATACTGCTATTGTCGCTAATGTTACTATATCTTTTAAAAATAGATATTCATGTTGGTAGAGTTGTGAACTGATCCAACCATTCTGTAGAGGGATTTGGAACTATGCCCAAAGGACAATCAAACTGCGTATACCATCTGATCCAGCAAAACTACTGCTAGGTCTGTACCCCAAAGAGAACATAAAAAAGAGGAAAGGACCTACATGTACAAAAATATTTATAGCAGCTCTTTTTGTGGTGGCAAAAAATTGGAAATTCTTTGGAATTGAAGGGATGCCCATCAACTTGGGGATGGCGGAACAAGTTGTGGTATATGAATGTAATGGAATACTATTGTGCCATAAGAAATTATAAGCAAGGGGCGGCTAGGTGGCACAGTGAGTAGAGTCAGAAGGACCTGAGTTTGGATCCGACCTCAGACACTTAACCCACACAAACAAAAACCTAGCCGTGTGACCTTGGGCAAGTTACTTAACCCCAGTCACCCTCCAAAAAGCAAAAAAAAAAAAAAGTATCAAATAACATGCCATTGCTACTTGATTGTACATGACCCAGGTAAAAAGTAAATCTAGGACCCAGGAAGGCTATAGCATACAGTAATAAAATAATAATGGAGGGCTCTGAGGGCCTGGGAACCAGCTAAATAGTCAAATTTAGCCTAGTAAAATATTCCTTAAGACCTCTGCAAGTTTGGTGCCAGGTATCATACCAACTATTTTAAAGAAAGAGAAACTGAGTCCCTAGGTATCTACTCTGGTGATAGAATTGATTTACAAATCACCAAGATCTGGGGATCAGAGAAATCGAACCGTTAGCTATGATTCACTGCTGGCCAGTCCTTGGGGTGGACTGAAAAGTCACAAAACCATCAGTTCTGGTGGTCAGGGGTCATCTTAATAACGACATTATACTCAATGGGCAAGCCTATTCTTCAAGGCTCAGTATCCTACACATCCCTGTGGGGACAGGGACTAAATAAGGGAGTGGAAGAGGAAGGATTGAAGTTAGTCATTCTGGTAAGTTAGAGGCATAGGCAAGGGAGAAGAGGAAATAAAAGAGAAAAAAAACATTGGGGAAGATGAAAAATGAGGGGCAGAGAGGCCTCCAAAGATATAGAAAAACGTGAAGACTACAACTTAACACCCTAATAGGTTGCTAAAGGTAAAAAATGGATTGAAAGGAGAAAGTTGGTAAAAATCATTGGTGACCACACTTTTGGTTTTTTTGTTTGGTTTTGTTAATGTAAGGAGAAATGGAAAAACACAGGGAAGTGATAACATGGGAAATTAAGATCATTGATAAGGTCTGTCAGTCTTCTAAAGAAACTCTGGCCATCTTCATTTATTTTATTTTTGCTTTCTGTTTTACCTAGGGTCTAATCTCAGACTAGTAAGAGCTTTCTTTGTATGTGTGAAGTTACACACACATACACACACTCACACACTCAAACACACACACACACTCAAACACACACTCAAACACACACACATACATACACCCACACACTCACACACACATACACACTCACACACTCACACACACACACTCACTCACTCACACACACACTCAAACACACACACACTCACACATTCACACACACACACACCACTGCTGGAGATGGTCTTTGGGGAACTCCCCACCCCTGAAAGAGCACAAACAGCCCAGGAAGAACAGATCTAGCAATCCTGAGTTCCATATAGAGGTCCTCGGTTTTGGAGGCAGCGGGAACCCCCAATACCAACCAACAATATTTTTAGATGAGGAAACTGAGACCCAGAGAAATTAAGGTGCTTGCCCTGGGTCATATAGGTAGCATGGCTGGGATGCAAATGACAAATCAAATTCCCTTCCCACTTCACAATGTAATCTTGAGTAAATTATTTTACAGAGAGTGAGAAAGAACAGAAGCGAGAGAGACAGGATGAGAATAAGGAGAAAGAAAAAGAATGTTATATAGTATTATGATAGGTTGCTAAGATGATTGGTTTTGTCTAACTTGTTATGGAGGGGTAGGTATGTATACAGGACTGACTGTGCTGGAAAAACAATAAGCATCAATAAAAAATTTAAAAGAAGAAGAAAAAGGAAGAAGGGAGGGGAAGAGAAAAGACAGAAAAAGGAGAGAGAAGGAAGGAAGGAGGGAGGGAGGAAAGGAAGGATGGAAGAAAGAAAGAAAAGGGAAGGAAGATCAAAATATTCATAGTATCACTTTTTGTGTTAGTAAATATCTGGAAAAACAGTGGTTATTTATCAATCAGAAATTGCCTAAACACACTCCGGAATACAAATATAAAGGAATATTATTGTACTGTAAGAAATTACAAATATATGAGGAATTCAGAGAACCTTTGGAAGACTTACATGAACTGATGCAGAGCAAAGTGAACAGAATCAGGAAAACAATATGCATCACAACTATAATAATATAAATGATAAAATAATAATAAATGTACATATAAGGCCCAATTTGTGTCCCAGAAAAGAGAATGAGGAAACAACCTCTCTAATCCAATTTTCACGTAAGGACCATGGATATTGGATGTTACATATGCTGTCAGAACTAAGTATGGCCACTTTGGCTTCACTGGTTTTCATTGTTACAAAGGAAAACTGAAGATTAGGAGGCGGAGAGGGTTTTAACTAGAAATAAATGTGATATAAAATCAAAAAGCACCAATAAAACATTTTTTAAAAATTAACTGCAAACAAAACTCATGTTTTTCCCCAGTGCAACAGAAATATACAAGCCGCCTCTTGCTTGCAGACACCAGCAATAAATGGTATAGTCTATTTGGATCCATCTCCCTGACACAGCTCTGCTGGCATCTCCCCAAGATGTGCATCTCCACCAAACACAACTCATCTGTTAAGCACAGATTCCCCATAATGCATTCAGGATTGAGTGTGATATCCTTTCCATGAGAATTAAATTTTAATTGACTCCTAAATATACACATCACACTCATTTACTAATTATAGAATCAGGTAGGAACCCAGACCAAGGAAAGGCACATTTAACTCTGAGGGTTTTTTACTCTCTCTGTTGCCCCCATGTCCAGAACTGTACAGGGGTGGAGTGGGCTCTTCCACCTCAGGAATATGGGAAACAACCTTCTTCCATCTGCTCAGTGGTACTTAAAATACTATTACTAGAAGAGCTTTGCTTTCCATGGTTAGTGACCATAGGATCAAAATCCAGAGATGGAAGTATCCTCAGAGGCTATCTATGCCAAGCCCACCCCCTCCCATTTTACAAATGAGGAAATTGAGTCCCTAGTAAATTAGATGACTTATCCAAGGTCACACAAGGAGCGATCATCAAAAGTGGGATTTTAACCCAGATCTGGATGAAATTTAAAAGACAAACCCCTTGGGGAGCAAGCATAGAGACTCAGAGTCATACTCAGGTCAAGGTTACTGATATCAGATTCAAATCTACATGAGTGGAAGGGGAGATAATACAGGATAATGGGAACTTGAAATGGTTGGGAAGGTCTTGGGGCAGGAGAGGATAGCATGGGAACCATACTATGAATGATCAGAAAGATAACCAAAAAGGAACAAGTGGGGGTTGGGGGGAAACCAAGGCAAACCACTAACTTTGCCTTTTTGTTAAGGACTGCCCTACACACCCCTCTTCAAGCCCACCCTGCCCTTATCCTTTGGAACACAAAAAGAGGAGCATCCTACCACCAGAGTAAGGATGGGCTTTTGTCTGAACCTGTGGGACAGTCCTGTTTCCTTGCAGGAGCACAGTTCTGGGGACAGGCAGAATGGAGGGAAGCAGCTCAGAACAGAACCCACTTGGACTGTTTTCCCCTCCTTCGTAGTTGCAGCTGGGTCTGTACCTGGTGCTGGTGTCACTGCTGCTCTGCAATGCTCTGTCTTCCGTGACATTAGAGGGCCCGTTGGTCCAGTTGGCCATCTCCTCCCCACTGTGCCAGCTAAACTGGAGTCCTCTGATAAGAAAATGAGGCAGGTGATATTTTATCTCATTCATTGGCTTAACTCTTTCAGCTGGAGTCACATGTTTTCCATGTGCAAGGGCAGATGCCATATATCCCCCATAGTTATATGTTTTGTAATAATCTCTTACTTTTCTACAGCATCTTATACCCCACCAAACCCTTCACAAACATCCTCTTGTCCAAAAGCAGGTGGCCAGGGCATTATTAGCCCCATTTTACAGAGGAGAGAACAGAAGCACAGAGGTGCTGGCCATTCAGCATGGTCTGATGCAATTGGCACTATGTTTTAATTTCCATCTCATTATTCAGATGAATTTATCTAGATGTAAATTAAGCTCCCTAGACCTGTGCCTTCCAGCCTAGATACCAGACATATTTCTACAATGTTCTAAAATAAATACATTCTCAATTTTCAGAAGCAGTCTGCAAATTTGTCCATCTCTGTATCTATAAGCAAATACATTTTCTAGACTCAAATATATTCACCTGTAATGATGGAGGGCCCTTTCTGTTTTTAATCTATGATCTTATGATCACAACATAGATGTAGAAATAGAAGGAGCTGCCCTCAAGGTCATGAATTCAGACCACCTCATTTTACAGATGGGAAAACTGAGACCCATGATACTACTCTCCCCTGGTTCTCTTCCCATCTGTCCAATTCCTCCTTCTTGGTCTCCTTTTCTGGTTCTTCATCCATGTTGTACCCACTAACCATGAGTCTTCTCCAAAGCCCTATCCTGGGCTCTCTTCTCTTTTCCCTCTATACTATCTCTCTTGATAACCTTTTTTCTTTTTTTGAGGAGGGAGGGCAGGGCAATTGGGGTTAAGTAACTTACCCAAGGTCACACAGCTACTAAGTGTCAAGTATCTGAAACTGGATTTGAACTCAGGTCGTCCTGACTCCAGGACCGGTGCTCTATTCACTGCACCACCTCGCTGCCCCCTCTCTTGATAATCTAATCAGCTCCCACAGGTTCAGTTATCTTCATGCAGATAAATTCTAAATTTATACATCCAGCCCTATTGTCTCTCTCCCAGGCTAGTCACACATCACCAGCTGAATCTTGAACATCTCAAACCAATGTCCTGTAGACATTGCAGCCTCAACAAGTCCAAAACAGAAGCCATTATCCTCCCTACCCCAAATCTGCTTCTTTCTGGGGCTTCCCCATCACTGTTAAGGGCACCACCCTCCCAGTCACCTGGCCCTGTGACCTCAGTACCATCTTCAGCCCCTCATGCTCACCCACATATCCAATCTGTTGCCAAATCTTGTAATTTCTACCTTCACAAGATCTCCCATACTCTTCCCTCTCCTCACACAGCCACAATCCTAGTTCAAGCCCCTAACACCTCTTACCTCAACAATGGTCTCCCTGGACATTATCAAATCACAGATTCTTGGAGCTAAAAGGTCATATGAAATACAACTTCCTCATTTTATAGATGAAGATGAATGTGAAAATGAAGATGAAGGCTTAGAGAGGGTCAATGACTTACCCAAGGCCACACGGGTAATAAATGGCAGAGCCAGGATTCAAACTCAGAAACCTTGACTACAAACCCAGTGCTTTATGCACTGCATGATAGTGTCTTGAAGGCACAGAAGAATGTCAAGATGTGGAGAAATGTTGATAATGGCCCTAGGCATGGGAGAATGGGGAAGAGAGGAGCCAACTATGCCAATATATGGAGACAGGAGAGGTCAGGACAGTAGAGAGAACCCAGCAGGGTCCCATGGTGAGAAGAATAAGGCAAAAGACTCATAACTACCCTACCAAGCCTGGGTAGCCATTTCCTGCTCTGTCCCTTCCTAACTGTTCTTCCCCAACAAAATCAGGACCCAGAAATACTTTGAAATTCTTTAATTTCATCATATCCTCATCTATGATTACCATTTTTGGTTTGTCTACAGGATCTGAAATTAGAATCCACTATGTACAGCTGTGTAAAGTGAAAGCCCCAAACTGGAGTCGATCTGCTTTAAAATGCTATTTTCAGATTGTTAAGATTTATAAACGTACAAGGGAGGCAACATGGTATAGTCAAATGAGAACTAGGCCAGAGTTAAGGAGACATTCCCTGAATCTATTGTTGGCTCATTGTGTGGCCTGGAGCACATCACCTGACCTTTCTGCACCTCTGTTCTCTCATCTATCAAATGAAGGGGTTAGACTAGATAAGGGCTCTTGAAGTCCTATGTAAATTCTATAAATGCTATGAATTCTCAGCCCAGAGGAATGAATGGTGACATTTTAGAAACTACAAGAACAAGATAACGGAGGAGAAATCTAAGGTCAAAGAGGCCTTTCCTGACATTCAGAGCCTAGCAACTGGGCAGCCAACTTCTCTACTGATACTGAGGGTGGTGGATGGCTCCCCTTCTCAACCTCAGGACAGTCAAGATTGGAGGACTTGACTTTTATTTCTGTATCCTACATGGAACCCCCAAGCTAGAGCCCAATTTGGGGCCAAGAGGATCCTGAACAAGTACACTGCATGTCCCCGAGTAACCCAGGAAAAAACTGGCTGACAAACCAAGCAGACGGCAAATGCCAAGGAAGTGACTAAAGCCCATTGGGACCAAAATAGCCACAGCATCCTTTAATCGCAAATTACTTTGTGCCAAGTTGTGGAATCATTTTTACCAACAGTAACTTCCTAATCCTCCCTGCCTGCCTCCCTCTGGAAGAGCTAGATGCTAGCTGCATTCTACAGCAAGGGGCTCCTAGCTAACCTCCCCCGCCAGTTAGGCCCTAAAAGAGGACTAAATTTAGAGTCAGGAGACTCACATTCCGGCCCCAGCTCTACCACTTGGGCGCATCATTTAATCCCTACGGGGACTCAATCCAGCAATCTGCAAAATAAGCACAGAGAGTCGGCGTGCTATATTCTATAGAGCTGGCCTCAGAGTCAGGAAGCTCAGGGTTTAAATCTCCCCTCTAACACATACTGACGATATTACTAGGCCAAGGTATTTAAATCCCTCCGTGCAAAAGGCAACTGACTGTCTGAGAGGCTAAATAGTAGAACAGCTGCTGATCTGTATTTACAGAGAGAGATTTGAAACAAGAGGCTCGCTGAACAGTTATATCCACAGGTCTAGACCAAACAATCAAATTAAAGAGGGAAAAAATGAATGCTGAGAAACTTGGAAGAGATCAGCGTGTGGTGCATGAGTGAGGGGAAATATGACAGAGGCCACGGCCTTTTTAGCCTTTTCTACCAATTTACTCTGGGCAGCTAGGTGGTGCAGTGGATAAGAGCACTGTACCAGGAGTCAGGTTCAAACCTGACCTCAGACACTTACTAGCAGTGTGACCTTGGGCAAGTCACTTTGCCCTGTTTGCCTCGGGTCCTGATCTGTCAAATGAACTGGAGAAGGAAATGTCAAAGCACTCCAGTATCTTTGCCAAGAAAACCCCAAGTGGGGTCACAAAGAGTTGGCTATGACTGAAATGACTGAATAATAACAGCACCAGTTCCGTCTGCCTAGAAGAGGACTATGATGGGGTAAAGTTACAAAAGTCTTCTCATCATGCTTTCCTCACTTCCTTTTCCATTTAGGACCTCTGTCTGACCAGTAAAAATAAATTCGTTGGTAGAGGCTTGGGAGCTATGGTTTCAAATAGATTCTGAACTATAAAGTATCTGGAAATTGCAGTATCTAACCTAGAGTCAAAAGGAAAAGAAAACCTTTCTTCCCAAAGGAAGAACCACCCCATGAGGATAATAATATTTATATTACCCGTCCCACATCATTTTCACGAGGAACGTTTTGTGTAAGCACTTTGTAAAGCACTATACACAGTACATATGAACCCATTAACATTATATACACAATCACCTGCCTAGTATGTTCACACAGCATATTTTTATCCTGCCATTCATCTGCTCAGACAACTTCAATAGCTCCCCTTTGCCTACAGGATAAAGTCTCATCTCCTTAACTTGGAACTCAAGACCCTCCACCATCTGGTCCCAACCAACCTTATCTCACACAACTGACCCACATATGATTCCTGCGAAATGGATCACTTTACTGGTCTCTTAAACAAGCTATATGCATTCCAACCTTGGAACCTTTGTTAGAACCATTCTCAATGTCTGAAATGTCTTCTCCAGTTTTTTTTTTTCATTTTATTCATCTTAAGAGCCCAGGATGTGATGTGAAATAAGAAGACCTGCATTTGTTTGATTTTTAAGGTTTTTTTCAATCATCAAAAATCCTCCTTCTTTTCTTCCCACTGTCTACTCCCTTCCCCCTTCCCCACTAAGAAAGAAAGTATATTCAAATCTTGGTTTTGCTACTTGCTGTCTGTATGACCTTAGGTAAGCCCCTTCCCCTCAGTGGGCCTCAGTTTCCTCATCTATAAAATGAAGTGGGCAAATAAAATCGTATCTAAGAGCACCTACAATTCTGTCCCTGGGCTACCATGATATCTTACTGAAATCCCATTATTTATCCTGGCCCATAGGATCTCTCGGTCCTCCAAATCCCCACAGAATTTATTGTCCATACCTCTAATTTGGCACCACCCATATACTTTTACTTATCTCTTTAATATGTGTATACACACACACATATGATACACATGTGTGTGACCTCCCTTCCTAACTAAACAAAAAGATGTTAAGGCCAGACATTGTCTCATACTTCTCTGCATCCCCTGAACCTATGACATCTTAGACACTCAATAGTAATTTGTGGATGATGGTGAGAACCAGAAGGGACAAATAATTTGCCCACGGTAGCAGTGCAAGCGGGAGCTAGCTTTCATGGGTAGATTGGAAGGGGAGCACAGGATTTGGAGATCAGGGAACACCTCAGTATCCTAGAACTCAAAACTCTTAAATCCCATTCAAGTGCTTTATACCACAACTCCATTCTGGCAAGGATATGATGAAGGAACTAAGAACAGCATGTCTTACAGAGCTCAGAAACAATTATACAGAAGGAAGAAGGAGTAACAAATGTGATATGGGTCAGAGTTAAAATCTGTGGTCACCGAGACAGAACTTTCAGACTTTCTCTCTCTGGTATACAATTGTTTATAATTTGTAGCTTTAAAAGCCTGGGATTTCCTAAGGGGCAAGTGGACACTGGATTTCACTTATAGGTAGGGAGACACTTACACAACATATTTTTTTTTAGAGAGATTCCAGGAAGACTCTCTCTGAAAATATCTCCCCATACTAAGCCCTTGGTGAAGCAGTTCAACTTTGCACTGCCCTCTTCTCTTGCATCCTTGTCCCTTATCCTATCACCAAATCTGCCCTGAAAATTCTCTGCCTTGGGTCACTCCTACCATCCACACAAGTGCTGCTGAATGAAGCTGGAGAAAATCATATAACCATACTGACTGGGTCCACTACAAATTCCTGTTACATTGACTCAACCAGGCTCTCACTGCTTACAAGGCAATTCTTTTATGCCAACCTAATTAACACACTAACCCATGTATCACAGTGGCTCTTCCAAACCTTTGAATCCCTCTTCAAACTTCCCATAGAGGCTCTGCCTCCCCTCACCTTCTCAGCTGAGAACTTTGGGCTACATTTTACTGAAAATATTAAAACCATTTGCTGAGAGGTCTCTCATCTCTCCTCCTCATCTTTTTTTTTTTTTTAAAGCAATTGGGGTTAAGTAACTTGCTCAAGGTTACACGGCTAGTCATTATTTATGCGTGGGTGCTCGTTTTCTGAGGCCGGATCTGATCTCGGGTCATCCAAACTCCGAGGCTGGCGCTCTTACTCACTGCTCCACCTAGTCGCCCCTTTAGGGCAATTGGGGTTAAGTAACTTGCCCAAGGTTACACGGCTAGGTTTTTTTGTTTGTGCGGATTAAGTGTTGGAGGCTGGCTCCGAACTCAGGTCCTTCTGATTCCAGGGCCGGCGCTCTATTCACTACGCCACCTAGCCGCCCCTCTCCTCATCTTACATCACCCAGATGCCTTCTGCCACTATCTCTCCCTGTAGCACATGAAAAGTACACCCTTCTCCTCGACAAGGTCAATCCCTTTACATGTAAAAGGGATGCCATGCCATCCCACCTTCTCCAGCAGATTGTTCCCTCTATCATCCCCACTTTCTCATATCTTCAATTTCTTCCTGTCTACTGGCTGCTCCCCTACTGTCTACAAATATATGTCTGGGTCTCTCATGTCCTCAAAGTAGCCTCACTGGATTCATCCATTCTCCAGCAGCTCTCATTATCTCTCTTCTCTTCTGTTGCTAAACTCCTTGAAAATCCTATCCACACCAGGTGCCTCCACTTTCTTTCCTTTCTCTCTCTACTTAATTCTCTGTAGTCTGGTTTCCAACCTCATCATTCATCTGGCACTAATCTCTCCAAAGTTATCCATAATTTCTTAATTGCCAAATCTAAAGACCTTTTCTCAAACTTTATCCTTTTTAATCTCTCTGAAGCCTTCAACACTGTGGATCACCCTCCTCTTTTTGATAGACTCTTATCTCTAGATTCTATGACACCATCCTCTCCTGGTTCCCCTCCTACCTGCCTGACTGCTCTTTCTCAGTCTCTTTACTGAATCTTTATCCAGGTCACCTATTAATTTTGGGTATCCTATAGGGATCTGTCCTGGAACTTCTTCTCCTATCCCTTTATTTTTTAATGATCTTATCCCTTCTCTTATACCTTTATCTCTTGGTCATCACATACCCTCCCACAGACTGAATTAGCATGGATTGAATTATCACCTCAAGCCTAATGATTCTCAAATCTACTTTTCCAGTCCTAACCTCTCTCCTGACCTCCAGTCTTTCATCGCCAACTCCCTACTGGACATCTCAAACTGGATATGCCATAGACATCTTAAATGCAACAAGTCCAAAACTGAACACATTTATCTTCCCCCTCAAAATTCTTCCCCCTTCTTAACTTCCTTTTACTCTTGAGGGTGCTACCATCCTCCCAGTAACTCAGCCTCATACCTAGGTGGCATTGCCAACTCTTCACTGTCTCTCACTCTGCATATCCAATCTGCTGCCAAAACTTGTTGATTTTTCTTTTGTAACAACTCCAATAAATTAAATGAATAGGAGGTATCAAGGAATCTAAGTCCATACCTCTCCCAGGGTTATTTATATTTAAGAGGGGACAAGCACTGAAACCAAAGGAACAAAATTCTAATGATGGGACAAGATTTCCCATTAGAGAAGCCTTCAATCATACAACAGAGAGAACCACATGAGTATGTCCACGATGTTCAGCTCTCTGAATACAACATTTAAGGGGAAAAGAAATCCAAGTAGGGGTCATTGACTGAGGAGTGGCCCAATGAATGTGTTAGATGAATGGGATAAAATATTATTGTGCATCATGAGATGAAGAATTCAGAGAGACATAGGAAAATTTATATGAACTCACACAGAGTGGAATAATCAGAACATGAGAAACAATAAATATGATGCTAATAATAATGGAAATGAAAAGAATAATCCTAAAAACAAGACCCATTCTTGGGAAACAGATAATGAAACAAACATTCGTTTTCCCAGGAAAGAGAGAGAAGATTCCAGGAGCAGAATATTGGATGCATTATTCAACAAGAACATTGTATTAGTTCTTGTTGTTGAACTGATTTTCTTTGTTTAAAGGGATAGTTCAGGCATGGGGCTGGCAGTATATCCAGAAACGACTGTCACAAAAATAAATAATCAATAAAAATCTGTTTTAAAAGAAAAGAAACCCAAAGAAGCGTTTCATAAGATTTAGAGCTATAAAGAACATTAGAGAACCTAAGTCAACACCTCCTTTTAAGAGATGGGTAAAATCAGACCCAGAGAGGTAATAAGATTTTTTCCAAGTGAGTTAAAGGTTCCTGTGTGGGGTGGCTAGGTGGCGCAGTGAGTAAGAGCGCTGGCCCTGGAGTTGGGATGACCTGGGATCAGATCTGGCCTCAGAAAATGAGCACCCACACATAAATAATGACTGGCCGTGTAACCTTGAGCAAGTTAACAACCCCAATTGCTTTTAAAAAAAAAAGGTTCCTGTGTGTGTACCTAATGTATAAAGCCCCCCAAATAGTTAATATGCAGAGATTTAAAACATAAAGAATGGGGAGGGGAAGTATAGCCATTGAATTTTTTAAATTCTTTTTCAGGCTGTGATTTCATACATGAAATCTATGGTGAGAGCTTCTTCTGGAGATTGAGGCATCAGAATCTATCAGGGGCCTGCTGATTTTGTGGGTTATCTCTTCCACCCCTATCCTCCAGCCCATTGAGAAAGGAATTTAGATATAGAGGCCCTTCTTCCAAGGCTGACCACAGTGACCCAAGTCAGAAAGTTCTGATGGCCACCTATTACCAGCCTCAAAATGATCAACTCATTGATGGTGAAACAGGCTGAATGTGCTTCTTCCCTTGAGACAAAAGCACCTATAGCAAATGTCAATCCATTATCAAATATGGTGTCCCTCTCCCTATCCTACTTAAGAACCTTAGAAAACTCCCAAGATTCTGTCTCTAATGAGGACACCAAGAGAGGGGTTATATAAACATTGCTCCTCTGTGGCATGGTACAGTGTCAAGGGTCTAGAACCTGACTTTGGGCAAATCATTTCCCTTCTCTTGGCCTCAGTTTCCTTCTCTATAAAATGATCTCCATAAAAAAGGGGAAAGGACCCACATGTGCAAAACTATTTATAGCAGCTCATTTTGTGGTGCAGGAAATTGAAAATTGAAAGGATACCCATCAATTAGGGAATGGCTGAACAGGTTGTGATATATGAATGTAATGGAATCTATTGTGCTGTAAGCAATGGTGAGCAAGCAGATTTCAGAAAAACCTGGATTTACATGAACTGATGCAAAGTGAAGTGAGTAGATCCAGGAGAGCATTGTACACAGTAATAGCAACAATATGCAATGATCAGCTATGATAGACTTCGTTCTTCTCAGCAACACAATGACCCAAGATAATTTCATGATGGAAAATGCTATCCACATCCAGAGAAAGAACCATGAAGTCTGAATACAAATGGAAGCATACCATTTTCACTTTTTTTTTTGTTTTTGTTTTTTTTCTTTCTCATGGTTTTTCCCTTTTGTTCTGATTCTTTCACACCATGACTAATGTGGAAGTATGTTTAACATAATTGTGTGTGTATTTATATTTATATACATATATAGTTTATATAAATATACATATATATGCATATACACACACATATATATAAACCTATACAAGACTGCTTGCTGTCTTGGGAAGGGGAGAGGGAAGAGGGAGGGAGAAAAATTTGGAACTCAAAATCTTACAAGAAATGAATGTTGAAAACCATCTTTACACAGAATTGGAAAAAATATAATTAGTGCAAAAAAGAAATTTTTTAAAATGATGATCTCAAAGGTTCCTTCCAGTTATAAATATTATGGTCTTCTATGATACTAGTCTCAATGAACAGGAATGTGTCTTTATTAACAAATTATCTAAACTTTATGTTAGAGGTTTGCTGTTTATCTCTGTATCCCCAGCACATAACATGAGGCCTTGAACCAGGTATATGCGTATTTAATTTTTGTTGAATAAATGCTAACAGCTAATAGGAGTTAAAAGCTCCTATTCTTCTCAACAAGAGGAAAATTGGAATCAGGGATGTCTTGGTCCAAGTCCCTCCACTGACACTACCTGTGTAATCCTGGGCGAGTCACTTAATTTTTTTGTGCCTCACACAGCTTCCAGGAATTCATATACTAAATTTATCCTGCCTGTGTGGAGTAGGTAGAGAAAGAATGAGTATTCCCAGTTTTACAGATAAGGAGATTGATGATTAAGCAAATTAAGCAACTCCTCCAGGATCGTAAATGTTAGGGCCACAACTTTACCTCAAGTCTTCTGGCTCTAAGATGCTTTCTACTAACCCATACTGCTGCCTATAAATCTTTTTACAGAAGGGTTCAGTTTCTTGGAGTAACCAACTCATGGAGCAAGAAGTCCAATAAAGGCAATATCCATAGGACTACCTTGTGCTTTTCAAAGGGTCCATAGATACATTATTTCATAGAATGCCTGATCTGGAATAGACATTGAAGGCTGCAAGATTAGATAGAATGGAAGCATGAAAAGAGCTCTGACTCCAGAGTTTGAGGACCTGGTTTCAAATCCTACTTCTGACACTTTCTACCAGGGTGATCTCGGGAAATTCATGCCACTTCCCTGGTTCTCATTCACCGCCTTTGTCTCAGTGAGGAGGCTGGAGTAGAAAGCCTCTGAGATCCCTGCCGGCTCCACAAAGACTTGACTTTGAATCCCAGCCCTTCCTGTTTCTGTGACTTTGGACAATTTTTTCAACTCTCAACTTCAATTTTCTCATTTGTAAGCTAGATTGGTGGATCATGCAGACTGCTGGGTGGAAGAGGGAAGGGGGAGGTGTAATGAGGAGTTATTGTAAAGGGTCCACTAATCTGTAAACATACTTTCTATAGACTGAATAAATTTTGTCTCACATTGTTAAGTATCCCTATTTTCAAATATTTATGTTGTGATTAATGAAATACAAATTCATTTAAAAGCATGACTAGATTTATAATAATTTTATCATTTTTTTAAAAAATCAGTGGATATTGATCGTACAGCACTTATCATGTAGAGGGAGTCTGCAAAACTGTAGGATATTAAAAGGGGTCTTCACATGGCTACCCTTCTCTGGACTTCCTTCAGATCTATGATGTTCTTTAGTCATCTTCTCCCTTTCATTCACCCTAAACTTTCCCCATTCAAACTCCCTTCACCCTGTGACCTCCTCCTGCCTTTCTGTCAACCCACCCACACACCCTGCTCTGGGACACAGACAGTGTACCTGCATCTCCTGATTCAATGGTTCTCTTCAAGTTTCTAAATGGTTGTTGTTGTCATTATTGTTCAGTTTTATCCAAATCTTCATGATCCTATTTGGGGTTTTCTTGGCAAAGATGTTGGCATGGTTTGCCATTTCTTTCTTCACCTCATTTTACAAGTAAGGAAACCGAGGCCAACAGGGTTAAGTGACTTATCCAGAGTTACCCTGCTATAAGTGTCTGAAATCAGATTTGAACTGAGGAAGATGAGTCTTCCTGACTCCAAGCCCAGTGTTCTAGCCATTATACCACCTAGCTGCCCCATACAGTTGTTAAGGAAGTTCTCATATTAAGTTCTTCTATTATTAAGATCACATTAGACATTTTTTGGTTGCCTTATCACTTCATTGAATCATATTGAACTTTAAGTATCTGAGCCCAGATTTGAACTCAGGAAGATGAGTCTTCTTAACTCCAGGGCTGGTCCTCTATCCACTGCTCCACCTGTATGCTCACCTTATTTGATCTGAGCCTGTGACAGCTCTCAGAAAAGTATAAAGCTTTTCCAGATACTGGTCTTTGGAATTCCTTGCCCTCTGTCCTGTTCTGTATCTTTTCCCCCTTCCTGATGCCCTCCCTCTCTGTCAGTCAGTCCTCTACCATTTAAAGAATGAGATTGAAAACAGCTTAAAGTATGACCTGTGACATTCTGTATTTGTGTTGTAGGAAGCTCAGAGCCTTAAGCTGAAGAACATTCAGGGTGCATCTATTTTGATGGGTAATGTTGGCCAGGATTGTTCTCATAACTCCAGGGCCAGAACTCTATCACTACCACCTAGCTGTCTTGAAAGAAGAAAGTAGAAAGTAGGAACAATGGTTCGACTCTATAGAGCACAGATTTTGGCTCCATAGAAGGATTTCCTTAACAACCAACCCTGTGCAAAAACACAATGGGCAGCCTCAGGAGATGGTAGATTTCCCAATACTGTGGGTTTTCATTGAAAGACAGGATGAGCATTTGCCAGGGATGGGGCAGAGGGGATTTCTGTTGAAGTGCATGCTGGACGAGATGGTGTCCAATGTTCCTACTGCTCAGAGATCTGGTGATCCTCTGGCCATGCACCAAACTCCCACTATTTATGCCCTCCCCAAGGTCGCTAGAATTTGTTGTAAAAACTACGATAGCAGGTCAATCTAGCACTAAATCCCAGCTTTGGGCATATTTTAGAGACCCCAAAGCCCTACCTCCAGTGTCTCAGTCTAAACTTGGAATTGGGGGAGCCAGCCTCTTCCTCTCGCCTACCCTTCTCACCACCCCCCACCTCAGCTTCAGCTTTTCACACCCAAGTGAAAGAGGAAATGCCACAGCAGCTGTGAAAGACTCTCAGTGGTGGTTTATGGAAGTAATTACCAGGTTCTGAGTGTTCCTTGCCAGTTCTTGTTCCTGACTCACTATCTGACTCAGAATTATTATTTTTTCTATAGAGGAAAAAAAGTATGTGTGCTTTTTTTTCTCTCATTGAGCTTATGGAAGAGCTTAGGGAAAGGGAGGAGATGGAGATGGTTTAATTAATTCAGGGACAAATTTGGTGGCCAGCACAGGGAGGAGTCTCCTTTACTCAGTATAAAGGGAAAGATTCCTTGACACACAGGCAGGATAGGACCACTTTGAGGGAAGGGAAGGAAGGAGGACTCGGTTCAAGTGTTTAAGTGGATAAGAGACTTTTAATACTTTCCCTTACTCCTCTGAAGTTCTCCTCATGGCAGGTGAGCCTGGGTTTTCTGATTTATGTCACCAGGACGAAACCTCTGGCAGATCCTGCCAATCTAGAAAGACTTCATTCATGGCATCTCAGTGACTAACTCTTCATCTGTTGTCCAAGGACCGGTCTACTTAAGTTCAAAAAGGCTCTTCAGTTAGAGGATGGCCACCAGGCCATTTTTTTATAACAACTACTAAGTCTACTGAGGCATAGAGGATCATGATTTGCATCTCTGAAGGGAGACTCCACAAAGATGAAAACAGAAGTACTGAAGAACTATAATCAAGAACTCTTGACGAGGAGATAGGACTAAAATCCTTCACAAAATGATATATGATCTAGGTCTGAGATTCAGGAAACTGGGTTCAAAATCCTGACTCTTTGGACCCCAATTTCCTCACCTACCAAAAACGGGGTGTTGGACTGAATGTCTCCCAACTTAAAAATTCTTCTATGATCTTGAGAGTGACTTTGGAAGGCACTATTGCTCTTAGCTCTGAGTGCACTTTGCCTGAGTCCAGATAAGTGAGGGATGGCAGTAAGTAAGGACCCAGAGGGAACTGAGAAACATTAGCAGAGATAAGGTTCTGAGGTTCAGGGGGTAGAAAAGAAAAAAATATGCCTTATGGAATTTTTCATGAGAAGTACTGGAAGTTGGGGGGCAAGGGAAGAGAGGGAACAGCTGGGAGGAAAAAAGCATCATCTAATACCATGGAATGAATTACGGTAATACAAAGACTTCACTAGTAAATCTTGGCAAAGGAACTCAATGGGTCTCTTTCCTGGCCTTCCTGCCTCCAATCTCTTCTCCATCCAGTCCTTCCTACATGTTGTAGAATGTGTCCAAAGTGGTCAGTAAACACCTCTTGGCTACAATGATGACAATATCAGACTTTATTCAAGGTTGAGATGCAATGAGGTATACAGTGGAGGGTACATCGGACTTATAACAAAGAGAACCTGAGTGTGAGGTTGAAAAACACTCAAGAAATAAGACTCTGAAGACACAAGAAAAAGTTATTCTGATAAGGATGTAAGAGGGGAATTGCCTGAAGAAACCAATGTGGATGAAAAAGGAGTTCTTTGACCAGCTTAGATTCTTAAAGGACAAATGCAGAATGCATAAGCAAGAAATTTAGAAGGGATACTCCTTTAAGACGTGTCAGCAACACAAAAGCCCAGAGTAAGTGAGCCTGGAGATGAATAACAAGAACAACAAAAAGAGGTTACTCAGTTCTGTTGGGGTCAAGAAGAGAAACCAGGGGGGCGGCTAGGTGGCGCAGTGAGTAGAGCGCCGGCCCTGGAGTCAGAAGGACCTGAGTTCGGATCCGGCCTCAGACACTTAACCCACACAAAACAAAAAACCTAGCCGTGTAACCTTGGGCAAGTTACTTAACCCCAATTGCCCTAAAAGGGGTGACTAGGTGGCGCAGTGAGTAAGAGCGCCGGCCTCAGAGTTGGGATGACCCGAGATCAGATCCGGCCTCAGAAAATGAGCACCCACGCAATAATAATGACTAGCCATGTAACCTTGAGCAAGTTACTTAACCCCAATTGCTTAAAAAAAAAAAAAAGAAGAGAAACCAGGAGGGGACCAGACTGCTTGCTACTGCTCAGAGTGGACAGGATGAGGATGATAAATGGCAGTGAGAAACCTAAACTACTTAACTCTGGCTTTGCTTTTGCTGTCCAGAAGTGCTACCTGTGATGCCTCATTGTGATATGGAGGTAATTCTGGGTTCTCCAAGACTATTTCAGGGAGGTACAAGTTACAGATTCTACCATTCTGGAAAAGTTTTAAGTATCATTTCAGGCGCTGATTATGTCTACTGGCCCAAGTCTAGCCTAGTAAAGTATGGTAAGGCTCCTCACCAGTTGGATGGCCACTAGATAATGCCCTCTTTGGTCATGGCAACCCATGAAACAAACAAAAAAATGAATTAATTAATTAATATTACAAGCATTTATTTTATTAATCACTTACTATTATGCAAAGCATTGTACTAAGACTAAGACTTCAGGATACAATAGAAAAGACAGCCCCCAATCTCAAGCAACTCACATTCTAACAGAATTAACGACATACATAGAAGACTTAAGCTGCAAATCAGGGAAAGGGCCCATGGTCCCTAGTCAACTAGGTGGTGTAGCGGATAAAGCGCAAGTCCCTTAACCTCTATCTCAATTTTCTTATCAGTAAAATGAGGATAACAATAGTACCTACCTCCCAGGTTTGTTGTGCGGATCAAATGAAATAACATTTGCAAAGTTCTTCATCAATCTTAAAGCAATATATAAATGCTGGCTATTATTACAACTATTATAGAATAGCCTTCAGTTCTATGTAGCTTTAAGACTTTCTGCCATGACAGTGGCAGAAAACTAGAGAAAGGAGCAGAGGGTTCTAAGAATCAGTTTTTGTTTTGTTTTGTTGGTTTTGTTTTTGTTTTTGGAGACAGGAAGGTAGAGCAACTGGGGTTAAGTGACTTGCCCAAGGTCACACAGATAGTTTTGTGTTAAATGTCTGAGGCTGGATTTGAACTCAGGTCCTCCTGACTCCAGGGACAGTGCTCTATTCACTGCACCACCTAGCTGCCCCAAGAATCAGTTTTTAAACCATAATCTTATTGGCACTCTAAATGAAAGCGTCTTCTTCAAGAACTAAGTTGACATACTACTAAGCAAGAACTCTTAACCTTCAATCTATGAACTTTTAAAAATCTTGATGGTTGTTTTTCAGTACAATTGCTTTCATTTGTAACCCTAGGTATTTTACTTTATGCATTTAAAAGCATGAAAGGGGGTCAATGGGTTTCACCAGACTTCCATTCTAAAGGGGTCCAGGACATAAAAGGTTAAGAACCCTTAATGAATTGAATCATAAATAACTAGCATTCTCACTATAAGGGAAACCACAAGTTATAAACACATTGCAGATAAACCAACGCTTGGCTCATGAGTTCTCCTTGAACTGTCAAATAAAAGAGCTGGTTTCATTGCACACCCAAAAAGCACTGATAAGAACAATTTAGTAGTGCATTTGATGATCTCCTCTGCTTGTGGTGCAAATGATAAAGAGTTGCAAAAAGACCACTATAAAGATACCTCTAACAACCACTAATACTGAATGTTAACACTGAGGTATTCTTCAGTGAGAAGCACAGCAGATAATATAACAAAGGACAGACTAATTGTATTTTAATTTAAAAAAATGACTAGGGGCGTCTAGGTGATGCAGTGAGTAAGAGCACCGGCCTTGGAATTGGGATGACCCTGGATCAGATCGGCCTCAGAAAATGAGCACCCACACATAAATAATGACTAGCCTTGTAACCTTGAGCAAGTTACTTAACCCCAATTGCTTTTTAAAATAAATAAATAAATATTTTTTTAAAAATTACTAATGACTTATCTTTCTTTTATTTAATTGTTTTGAGGCAATTAGGGTTAAGTGACTCTGCCCAGTAAGTGTTTGAGGTCAGATTAGATACCAGGTCCTCCTGATTCAGGGACCACTACACCACCTAGCTATATGTATCAGTTATCTGTACCATCAACCACCTAGAACAAAGACCCAAATCAACATCAAATTAGAAAAATAAAAGTGAGGAGAAAATAAGCCTGTTATTAAAAATGCTTCCCTCCACAACCCAGTTCTCACCTACCTTTCCAGTCTTCTTTCCTATGACTCACCCGCATATACTCTCCACCCTAGTTTCAACCTCATACCTTTGCATGGGCGGTTTCCCCCAGATCTGGGAAGCCCTGGCTCTCACCTCCAACCCCTGGCATCCTTGCTTACTCTCTTGCTTCCTTTCCAACACATGTCAGATGCCCCTGCATCCATGAGATCCTTCAAGATGCCTAGTTGTTAACACTCTCACCGTCTCAAAATTGTTTTGCATTATTTTTCATATGTTTTTGTATGGGGGCTGCATCCCCCAGGGGAATGTTAAGTGCTTGAGAGCTGGGACTGTTTTGTTTTAGTCTTTGCATTCTCACTTCCCAGAATGGTACCGGCTTACAGTGAGCTTGATACATATTTGTTAAGTTTAATTGAATATGACCGGCTTAATAACAATATTAGAGAACATATATTGGAGGATTCAGTTGCAAAATACATGGAAAAGACCAGTGGTCTTAGGGTAAAAGTGCAATGGTTGGGAGTCAAGAGGGCATAGCAGCACGACAGATGATAAGGCCTGGTGGGCATTTCTCTCATACTAATGTTAGCTTGGGCAGCTATGTAGTGCAGCAGACAGAGTGCTGGACCTGGAGTCAGAAGACCTGAGTTCAAATGCAGCATCAGACACTTACTAGTTATGTGACCCCGGGTAAGTCACTTAACCCTGATTGCCTCAGGTCCTCATCTGTAAAATGAGCTAGAGAAGGAAATAGCAAACCACTCCAATATCTTTACCAAGAAAACTCTAAATGGAGTCAGGAAGAGTCAAATATGACTGAAAAAACAAAAACCTACAACAATAAAAAAACATTTCTATAGTGCTTACTACATGCCAATCACTGTGCTAAGTGCTTTCAATTATTATCTCACTTGAGCTTGACAACAACCCTGGGAAGTAGGTGCTTTATTATTATTCTAATTTTATAGATGAAGAAACAGGCAAAGAGAGGTTAAGTGATTTGCTCAAAGTCACACAGTATAATAGTAATGGAATTTAAAGAATTGGCTTGGTTTTCAGGTTAAGTGTTAACACCCAGAGCTTGTGAGTCCCACAAGTGGAATAGATTTGTTGATGTGCCAAGACGGGGCTGAACAGAGAGGATCTGGAGCCATGGATAGAGAGGCCCAAGCAGAGAGAGGCCAGAAGAACTTCTGGGAGCAGCATCATGGAGGCAGAGAGAGAGAGAACTGCTGAGAACAAGAATGCTGAGAGAGAGAGAGAGGTGCCTGCCAGAGCTGCCCAGGACTTCTGAGGGCCACCCATAGCAGCTGAGAAATGAAGAGGCATGACTGTGGTGCTGGTATTTTGCTATCTGTTTTGCTGTTACTTTGTCAGATTTGTTTGCTGATAGAGGCCTCAGACCTTGTTGTTGGGCCTAGGTTGATTTCTCAGGCAGAAAGTGAATTGAAGAGGATGCCAGCAATGTGCCTGAATGTTATGGTGGACTTGTTAAGCTTTGTCTTCCCAGGAACAGAAACTGTGGGAAAGGAAGCAATTTCAGAACTTAAAACTATAGCAAAAAAACTTCAAATGTAACAAAAAGATAAATTAAATTAAATTAATTTTTTTTAAGTTTGCAGAGAATGAAAGAGGTGTCACAAGGCTGAAGGAGGGCAGAAGTTTTCCCAATTTTCATAAAAAGGAAACAGCTACATAGAGACTGCAAACTCTAGATCCCTGAGGTCAATTCCTGTTCCTGATGAAATTTTAGAATACATTTTTTTTTATTTTTATTTTTTTAAGCAATTGGGGTAAAGTAACTTGCTCAAGGTTACACAGCTAGTCATTATTTGTGTGTGGGTGCTCATTTTCTGAGGCCGAATTCGATCTCGGGTCATCCCAACTCCAAGGCCAGGGCTCTTACTCACTGCGCCACCTCGCCACCCCTAATAGTTTGCAACTTTTTTTTTTTTTTTTTTTGCTTTTTGGAGGGCAATTGGGGTTAAGTAATTTGCCCAAGGTCACATGGCTAGGTTTTTTTTTGTTTGTTTGTTTGTGTGTGCTTTAAGTGTCTAGAATACATTTTTAAAGGAAAGATTTATCATCACTTATAAAATTAAGTACATTGGTGAAAGACAGCATGGTTGTAGGATTAATGTACTTGTGCTTTAGAAAAGCATTAGGGTCTTGAGGGGGTGGAGCCAAGATGGTATAATAAAAGCAGGAATTTGCTTGAGTCCCCACTCCAACTACCTCCTGTAAAAAAAAAAAATTACTCTAAATAAATTTTAGAGCTACAGAACCTACAAAGTGACAGAAAGAAATGAATCTCCCACTGAAGGCAGCCTGGCAGGCCAACAGGAAGGATCTATCATACTATTCTGGGAGCTAAGCACAGACCAGCATGAGCCACGGCAGCCCAGACTGGAGAGAACAGATGTCAGGAGAGTGAATCACCAGAAGCTGTGGCAGTTTCCAGACTTCTCAGTCCATAAACACCGAAGAGAAAGTAAAAGGTCAGTAGGTAGCTCTGTTGGAACTGGGTGACAGAAGAGCCTGGTCTGGCCTCTGCCCCCGGGGCAGCAGAGATGGCAGCAGCACAGGGGCTGCAGCTGTAGCCATGTGGCTGCCTCTGGATTTCTTGGCCTGCAGATCATAGGGGGACCAAGCAACCATTCAAAGGGTAATTGCTCTTGCTTTGACCACCTTGGATCTAGGTCGCAGTCTTGTGTGGTGGTCCTGGGGTAGAAACACCAGTGTGCCAGAGCTTGTGGTGGCTATAGAGAGGGCACCATCCTCATAGTTCTGACAATAGCTCTGACAACAACTGCAAATACCCCAGCAATTTGGGACAGTTCTCTCTACTCTGGAAGCAGAGTACTACCATGGCAAAGAGCTCAAAAGTCAAGTCATTGGCTGGCAAGATGAGCAAATAGAGGAAGCACAAGCAGACCACAGAATATTTTTGAGGGGACAAAAAGAATCAAAACATGGAATCAGAAGACAACAAAGTCAAAACTCCTGCATCAAAAGCTTCTAAGAAAAATATGAATTGGTTATAGGCCATGGAGGAACTCAAGAAGGATTTTTAAAATCAAGTAAGAGAAGTGGAGGGAATATTGGGAAGAGAAATGAGAATAATGCAAGAAAATCATGAAAAGCAAGTCAACAGCCTGCCTGAAGAAAATAACCCCTTAAAAAATAGAATAACTCAAATTGCAGAGTCCAGAAGGAGGGAGAGAACAGTTCCACTATAGTGTGCCTTTGTCAGGACACAGCTGAAGTACTTCATTCAGTTCTGGGAACTGCAGATTTTGAAAAGAGTTAACCAAAGTGGAGAACATCCAGAAGAAAGTAACTGAGAAATTAAGAAGATAAGAAAACAAACCCTGCAAGTCTCATCTGAAGGAGATGGTGATGTTTAATAACAGAGAATAGAAGACTTTGGGGTAACATAAAGGGCCTTCAAGGAAATTCAAAGGACTGTTAATACGGAAAAAGGATTAGACTTGGTCAGTTTAGCTCAAGAAGCAGATGCAGAAGCACTCTTTTTATGGAAGCAAAAAACTGCAAACAAAGTAGATGTCCATCAATTAAGTAATGGCTAATCAAATTGTGGTCTGTAAATATAATTGAATATTATTGTGCTATAAGAGATTAAAAATATAGGGCGGCTAGGTGGCGCAGTGAGTAGAGCGCTGGCCCTGGAGTCAGAAGGACCTGAGTTCGGATTTGACCTCAGACACTTAACAC
The DNA here is from genome assembly GCA_011680675.1 of Gymnobelideus leadbeateri. Classification (NCBI taxonomy): domain Eukaryota; kingdom Metazoa; phylum Chordata; class Mammalia; order Diprotodontia; family Petauridae; genus Gymnobelideus; species Gymnobelideus leadbeateri. Next base: position 259,949 of record WOXC01009812.1, on the reverse strand, counting down.
ACACAAACAAAAACCTAGCCGTGTGACCTTGGGCAAGTTACTTAACCCCAATTGCCCTCCAAAAAAGCAAAAAAAAAAAAAAAAGAAAAGAAATTTAAAATATGAGGGGACTCTGGGAAGATGGATGAATAGATCAGAAAATTCCAAGCTCTCCAGATTTCCTCCACAAGCAAAAGGGAACAGCACCTCAGGGTGAACATTGAGTGGCAAAAATAAACAAGAGTTGGGGCAGAGCATTGGTCCTCTTGGAACAACAGAAGATCTGAGGAAAGACTTTGATCTGAGGACAGAGCTTTGGCCTGAGTGAAGTGCAAACACCTTCAGGCTATCTCCACTAAACAACAAACAAGCCCTGGGGGCAGCCTCAGCCTCAACCATAGGAATTCTTATCTCACAGACAGTTCAGGGGGTCAGATCTGAGCAGGGTAAGCTTGAAGGACCCTCTGCAGTCTAGGGACACCAGGCCCAGCAGTGCTGTTGAGATGAGGTCCCCAACTGTGGGTAAACACAAGAAGGAACCAGCACATACCTTTTGAGTGCAGAAGCTGTGGGGCAGGACCACTGCTGGCTGTGGGCACTTAAAGGGGAGCTAAAGACAAATGGTTTACTTTTGATATGTGGAAGTGTAAACTATATTCTTAAGATTCATTAATAATCAAGTAGTTCAAAAGAAAAATTGGGATGAGTTGAGTGTGATATAATTCTAAAAAGCAAAACTATGCAGGAAAAGGTAAAAAGAGCAATTATTTCATACAAATGAGGCATGAGAGGAAGAACTGTTGTAGAGGAATCAGGTGGGGGTGGAGGCCTGGTAGTGCTGGAACCCTTCTCATCACATCTGGGTTAAAGAGGGAACAGCATAGACATCTAAAAGTGTATAAAAGTCTTCTAAATTTATAAAAGAATAAGAGGGTTAGGGAACAGGATAAGGAGGGAGGGTTAGAAGGGTGCACAAATTAAGATTTAGGAGGGTGGGGGAAGAAGAAAAGGGAGGAACCCTTAGAGGAATGGATACAAGGAAAAGGAGGGTTTGGGAAAAGGATAAGAGATTAATTCTTTAATGTAGTGTGGAATAGAGAGATAGTGAATAGAAGTAAACTAGAGGAGGGATTGGGTAAAATGAGAAGCCAAGAAAGACAATAGTGAGGAAAAATAGGATGGAAGTCAATACACAAATAGTAATTATAACTTTGAATGTGAATGGGTTGAATTCACCCATAAAACAGAAGCAAATAACAGAATGAATTAATAATCAGAATTCCACAATGTGTACTTACAAGAAACACATTTTAAAAGTGAGTAATACAAACAGACTTAAAATAAAGGTTGGGAGTAGAATGTATTATGCCTCATTCAATGCAAAAAAAAAAAGCAGGGGTGCAATCATATCAAAGTTAAAGCTAAAATAGATTTAATTAAAAGAAATAAATGAAGAAACTACATTATGATGAAAAGTACCATAGATAATGAAGCAATATCAAAACTAGACTTATATACACCAAATATTATAGCATCTAAATTTTTAAAAGCACCATATAAATGTTAGTTTTATTATTATTAATAAAATTATTATCAACAGGATCCTGCAGAAAGAGATAGCTAAAGGTATCCCATTTAAAATAACTCTACACAGTATAAAATATCTGGAAATACACCTGCCAAAACACACTCAGGATGTATATGAACAAAACTATAAAAATTTTGTACACAAATAAAATCAGATTTTATTTTTATTTTTATTTTTTTGCTTTTTGGAGGGCAATTGGGGTTAAGTGACTTGCCCAAAGTTGCATGGCTAGTAAGTATGTCAAGTGTCTGAGGCCAGATTTAAACTCAGATCCTCCTGACTCCAGGGCTGGTGCTCTATTCACTGCACTACCAAGCCACCCCTAAAGTCATATTTAAATAAATGGAGGAATATTAATTGCTTATAAGTAGGCAGGGTCAATATAATAAAAATGACAATTTTACCCAAATTAATCTATATATTCAATGCAATCCCAATTAAATTACCAAAAAATTATTTTACAGAGCTAGAAAAAAAGTATAATAAAATTCATTTGGATGAACAAAAGATCAAGAATATCAAAGGAATTAATGGAAAAAATGTAAAGGAAGGAGGTTTAGCAGTACCAGATCTTAAACTATATTATAAAGTCATAATTATCAAAACTATCTGGCACTGGCTAAGAAACCAAAAGGTAGACTAGTGGAACAGAGTAGACATACAATTTATAGCAGCAAACAAATATAGTAACAGTGTTTAGCAAGTGGAAAGACTTAAGTTTTGGGGATAAGAATTTATTGGTAAAAATATTGTGGGAAAGCTGGAAAGTAGTCTAGCAGAAATTGAGCATAGACTAATATCTTATACCATTTGCCAAGATAAAGTCAAAATAGATACATGGCCTAGATATAAAGGGAGATATTACAAGAAAATTTGAAGAACATGGAACATATTACCTATCAGACTTATGGAGAGGTGAACAATTTATGAACAAACAAGAGATAGACTGTGTTATGAGATGTAAAATGGATGATTTTGATCACATTAAATTAAAAATGTTTTGTACAAATAAAACAAATGTAGCCAAGATCAGAAGAAAAGCAGAAAACAGGGGTGGAGAGGGTGGGGATAGGGAGGGGAATTTATTATAGACAGTTCCTCAGATAAAGGTCTCATATCTCAAATATATAAAGAACTTTGTCAAATCTATAAGAATGTGAGTCATTCCTCAACTGATAGATGGTCAAAGAATATGAAAACAGTTTTCCAATGAAAAAATCAAAACAATTTATAGTCACATGAAAAAATGCTCTAAATCAATTGATTAGAGAAATGCAAATTAATACAACCTTGAGATATCATTTTACACCTATCAGATTGGCTAAAATGATATAAAGGGAAAGTGACAAATTTTGGAGGGAATGTGGAAAAATTGGGACCTTAATTCATTGTTAGTGGATCTGAGAATTGATCCAATCATTTTGGAGAGAGATTTGGAATTATTAAAGAGTTATTAAGCTGCTTATATCAATATCACTTTTAGTTCTGTTTTCCAAGACAAGTAGGAAAAATGGAAAGGAACCCACATGTTCTAAAATATTTATAGTAGCTCTCTTTATGGTGGCAAAAAACTAGAAATTGTGGGGATGCTTGTCAATTGGGGAATAACTAAACAAATTGTGTTATGTGTTCATGATGGAATATTACTCTGCTACAAGAAATGATGAGTTTAATGATTTTAGAAAAGTATGGAGAGATTTCATGAAATAATGAAGAATGAAATGAGCAAGAGAACATTGTATAAAGTAACACACAGTATTGTTTTAAGAACAACTTTGAGCAACCAAATCAATCTATTATCAATACTCAAATTAACCACAAAGATCCTATGAAGGAAGATACTGTTTGAATCCAGGAAAAGAACTGAAATGTGTGTGTGTGTGTGTGTGTGTGTGTGTGTGTGTGTGTGTGTGTGTGTGTGTGTAATGATAGCCATCTCAAGTTTAGGGTTGGGGGAAGGGAAGAAAAGAAAGTCACATGATAACTTTGTTGTATATTTGAAAGGAATAGCATGCTGTACATAATTGATCTGCAATCTCAGGTGCAATTTTCTGTTTTCCTATCCCATTTTGTTATGGAAAGACTTGTTTTATGTCTCAACAGAATAAAATAAATAATTTTTAAAAGAAATTACAAATATGATATAAATCATCAGTATTTCTATACTAGAGACTCCTGAGTTCTCCAAGACCTTTCAGGGGATCCATGAAATCAAAATTATTTTCATAAAAATACTATGATTTTTTTCCTTCCTAATACATTAAATATTGACAGATATAATCTACGTAAACAAAAACTCTTGGTGGGGGTGGAGTATATGCAATTCTTTAAAATATAAAGGAGTCCTGAAGTCAAAAAGTTTGAGAATCACTAGTTTATGCTGATCCAAAGTGAAAGTTGAGAACCTTGTAAAGGTCCTGGGCTCTTTGATGATGTTGACAATGGAGGAGATGTGGGTAGGGAGCATAATAAATCCAGTGGCTGGCTTGGATGTGACCTTGGATAAAATCACTTGATATCTCTGTGCTTTTGGTTGCTTACCTAAAATTTTTTAAATGGTAATAATAATACACTATCTACATTGTAAGACTATATTGAAGAAAGTGCTTCGAAGTCTATAAAGGACTAACTTCATAGCAATCTTATGACACAGGTCATAAAGAAATTGAGGCTAGGGGTGGCTAGGTGGTGCAGTGAGTAGAGTGTTGGCCCTGGAGTCAGAAGGACCTGAGCTCAGATCCGGCCTCAGACACTTAATGCACACACAAACAAAAACCTAGCCGTGTGACCTTGGGCAAGTTACTTAACCCCAATTGCCCTCCAAAAAGCAAAAAAAAAAAAAAAAGAAAGAAAGAAATTGAGGCTTGAAGAGCAACAGAGAATGGATTAAAACCCATGACTTTTGACTTCAAGGCAAGTACATTTTCTCCTATACTACCTCTTCCTCAGACATGCAGCTCAAATCCAACAAGCTGACTGTGATGATCATTGATTCAGGTCAGGGTATGTATGGGGTTTCATGATCCTATAGTACTTTGGCATATACTCCAATCCCAAAGGTACCCACTGAATTAGGGAGCCATATAGCTATTTATTCACCATGTGGTTATTTCTCTATTTTATTTTCCTGGGATATTTGTGATCCTTCTCAACTAGAGGAAGCCAAACATTGGTCTCAATCAATTTTGAATGCACTGGTTGTATTGAAAGAATAGAGCATTTAACTTTACAGTTTACAAGGACCTTAGAGGCAGTCTAGTCCAATAGTATCAAAATCAGATAGAAAAGGGGGCTGCTAATCCATATTAGCAGCCTTGAGGGCAACATATTGACTTAGTTATGGGATACTAGCTATATTTTATTGTATTTTTATTTATTTTGCTAAATATTTCCCAACTGCATTTTAATCTGTCTCAGGCTACACTTGGGAGTGCTGTGTTGGGACCTGCATTTGACACATCTGGTCTAGTCCAATTGTAGTCCAAAACAGAGATGAGAAGACTGAGGCCCCAGAGGTAAGATGACGTTTCCATGGTCCCATGGCAAGTTAAATAGTAGCTATAGGACTGGAATCCAGGGTTGCTGACTCCTAGGTCAGTGTTCTCTTCAATATACCACACAGAAATTAAGTTAAAAAAAATAGCACCTCCAGGCCTTCTTTCCCTCACTCTTGAAGGCAGCTTTGTGACCAGCCTTCCCACCTCCAGATTCTATCCTCTAATCTAGCTCATCCACTACTATAATCTGTACCATTCTCCCTCTCCCTTAACTTGAGGCAACAGAACGGTGGGTATAGTGGAATGAGCACTGGTCTTAGAGACTTCAATTTAAACCAGTAATGTTATTAACCTCTTTGAACCTTAGTTACCTCATCTGTAAAATAAGCCCAGCATCACTTATTCCATCTACCCCACAGGGCTGTTGTAAGGCATTCATTTCAAAGCCTCACTTCTACCAGGTCATTCTCTGCTTGAGAATTTCCAGGGGGCTCCCTATTGCTTACCATTTGAAGTCCAAACCCCTCTACAGGATTTTAAAAGTCTTTTGCACTCTATCCCTACCCAGTCTACTCATCCTCATCTCCCCTTCTCCCCGAACACGCTCTGCTCCTCTCAGGTCAGCCTCACTATCCCCTGAACATGCCATTCCCATCAATATGCCTTGGTTTATACTATATTCCTTCCTGGAAGGTCCTTTTTCCTTCCATCTGCCTAGTAACCCAACTGTTTCCTAAAATTTGTCCTCTCTCCTTGGCCAGTTTTTTCAGTCCCCAAAATGTGCTGTATTCATTCCCACAGCCCCACTTCTGCTTATACCATTCCACCAGCGTATCACATTCTTCTTCCCCCCTCTATCTATCCAAATCCTACTCACTTGTCAAGACCTACTTTCTCCAAGAAACTTTCCCTAACTACTATAATCTGTACCATTCTCCCTCTCCCTTAACTTGAGGCAACAGAACGGTGGGTATAGTGGAATGAGCACTGGTCTTAGAGACTTCAATTTAAACCAGTAATGTTATTAACCTCTTTGAACCTTAGTTACCTCATCTGTAAAATAAGCCCAGCATCACTTATTCCATCTACCCCACAGGGCTGTTGTAAGGCAAGCCCTTGTTAACACTTAAAGTGCTGGCTTAAGAAATGCCATAATGTGTAGAAGTCAGTATTGTATTGTTCACTAATTGTTGTACATATTTGTCTTATCTCCCTATAACAAACCTCCCTAGCGATCCTTGTCTCCTGATCTTTTTTACCCCACATGAAGGCACAAAGTAGACAGTTGATAAAAATGGGTTGGTAGTAGGTAGTACTTGACTTGGGGTCAAGAAAACCCTGATGGTCTGGTTATCACCATTGACAACTAGAGGTTTGGTGCCCAGAAGTTCTCTTCCAACCATCTTTCTAAGATATGGAATCCTGTTGAATCCATGAAAGCACTTCAGACACTTTATTAGCTGTATAACCCTGGGCTTACCCTCTCTCAGGTTATATTCTAAGGTAGGGAAGCAACATGTACATTCTATTTTAAACAAGACCTGTCCGATGCAGATGAGTTATTGTTCAATCATATCTGACTCTTGGTTGGGGTTTTCTTGACAAAAATACAAGAGTAGTTTGCGATTTCCTTCTTCAGCTCATTTTACAGATGAGGAAACTGAGACAAACAGGGTTAAGTGATTTGCCCAGATTCACACAGCTAGTGTCTGAGGCCAGCTTTGAATTCAGGTCTGTCTACTCTGTCTACTGCTCTACCTAGCTGCCCCATGAAGATGAGGACCCCCTCTGAAATTTAGTTTTAATTGTTGCCAGGGTCACACAGCTAATTGGTATCTGAGATAATTTCAGTTGAGTGATAAGGTCAAAATCCAGACTGCAAAAAGCTAGGAAGTAAAAAAAAAAGAAAAAAAAATGGAGAAAGGAAGCAAATACAGATTTTTCAAGGGGGAAAAAATGGGAGGATGTGAAGAGAGAGGGGAGGGGACATTCCAGAAGAGGGAAGAATTGAAGAGGATTCTGAGGGCACAAGTCTGGATAATTAGGGGAACAGTGCTGTCAACAACCAAAATAGGAAATCTGGGAAGAAAAACAGGTTCAGAGAAAGAATCATCAGATCATAGATTTAGAGCAAGATGGTACCTTGGAGGCTATCTATTTAAACCCCTCATTTTACAGATGAGGAAACTGAGGTTCAAAGCTGTTAAGTGACTTGCCCAAGGTCATGCATACTAAATGTCTGAGGCAAGATTTGGGTTCAGATATTTCTGACTCCAAGTCTGGCACTCTATCTCCTGTGCCACTAATTAGAAATTCAGCTTTGTATTAATTGGACATCCAAGTGGAGATGGTTGGCAGGCACTTGGAGATGAGGAAGTAGAGTTCAAGGGAGTGGGTAGATAGCTCAGGGAGGTAGGTATATAAATTTGAAGGTCAACTCTATATCTATGATTATTAAGCACACAGGACTGGATGAACCCACCAAATGTGTGGAGAGAAAAGAGAAGATCGAACCCTGAATGATAAAATCACATATGGGGGACTGGAAAAGCACGAAGAACCAACAAAGAAAATTGAGAAGTAGCAATTTTGTTAAAGCAAAAATTAGACAGTTATAGAAGCAAATGGAAGAGAACTTACCCTGGGAAAAGGAGTAGTCAATAGTGTCAAATGCTGCAGAAATATCAAGAAGGACGGGAAATGAGAAAAATTAATCGGATAGAGTTAGCAAAATCCAGCTGAGGCAAGGAGCTGAAACTTCTCCGTGAAAAAATTCACTCCCTTAGCTTGAGTATTGATTGCCTTTTCCAGGCACATCTTTTAAAATGCAATAGCCCTGGGAAGAACAATACATGAAGTCACTCACACCTCAGTATGAATGACATCAGATTACTTTTCCTGCTGACTGAGAGGACACGGAACATGTACGAGGATTCTGAACTGGGAAGGGTGAGAGTGCCTAAAAAGGGGAGGGGTGAAAGAGAGCAGAAAGACAGGAGGCTGGGGATCCCAGGGATGACCTTCCCAATCTGCCTGATAAAGATGTCTCTCAGTAATTATCACAAACATTATTGTAGATCTTTCTGCATGGTGATAACAATTTTATTAATAATAATGAAACTAGCATTTATACGGTCCTTACTATGTGTCAGACACTATATATTTCACAATTACAATGTAATTGTACTTTGCAATTATCATCTCATTTAGTCCCCACAAAAAAACCTTGGGAGTTAGGTGCTTTTATTATCCCCCTTTTTCAGATAAGGAAACTGCAGAGATTAAGTGGCTTGCCTGGGGTCTCACAGCTAGTAAGTGTCTAAAGCCGGATTGGAACTCAGCCTTTCTGCCTCCATGACCGGGACTCTAGTCACTGCACCACCTAGCGGCTCCAAGACGCAATTGCAACGTAATAGGGAGGGTCAAGATTTGGCGTCAGAAAACCTAGGTACAAATACTAGCTCTGTCACTTACTAACTGTGAGACTATGCACAGGTTTCTTCACTAGTTTCAGTTTTCCCATGTGTAAAATAGGAATAATAATCGTCATTATGAGGAGCAAGTAGGAGAATGTGTGTAAAGATACTTTGTAATCAGCAAAGTGCGCCCTGTGTATGGGTGAGTCAGTAGCAGGAGGAGGGGGTAAGAAGTTCCTATTCCTCCACAGGCAGGACAGAGCACTCCCTAAAAGCGGTTTCTCCAGTGGTGGAGCTAACTTCACACTCTCTTGATCATTTCCCTTTTTCCCAATGGAGGATGCTTTGAGAGCCACGGAGGGTTAGGATGCTTTCAGAGCACTATTCCTGAAAGAGCTCATACCCGTTCCCTAATTTACAAAAATGGAAGCAGTTTAGAAGCATGAAGAATTGGGCTTAACATCCTCCTCTCTCCACAGGTTTAACTCTGTCATTGAATAAGCGCAAGTGACTTGTGACCTGAAACAAGTGACCCTGAGATCTTAGAATTTTAAGACAATGAGAGTTTTTAATAGTACATCACCAAACAAGGTCAAGATTAAAGAATCAACCAATCATTCTGACAATGGGCATTTATTCAGTCCCTACTAAGTGCCAGATACTCTTCTAAGCACTGGAGATACAAAAACAAAAATGAAACTAGTAGGGGAAACAGCATGATTTTTTTTTAATCTATATAAAGTAACTACAAGGTAATGCAGGGAGTGAAGGGAGGGCAGAAAACTGTCATTAGCTGCTGAGAGGATCAGGAAATCAGAAATCAAAAAACCGCACTTAACCTAAACTTTAAAGGAAACTAGAGATTCTAAGAGGAAGAGGTGAGGATGGAATACATTTCCAGAGGGAGGACTTAATGCCTGGTCAGAGACTTGAAGACAAGAAATGGAATGTAGACCAGTTTGACTGGGCAGTAGAGTGCATAAAGGCGACCAATGTCTGGAAAGAGAGTTATAAATGACAAATGGAGTAGTCCATGTTTTACCTGAGAGGTAATAGGGAGCCACTGGACCTTTTTGAGCTAGAGAGTGACATGGTCAGACTCATAACTAAGGAATGTATCACTTTGGTAGTCACATGGAGAATGGATTAGAGAGAGAAAAGTACTAACTCTTGGGATTTCCAAAGGGGACTGAGACTTCTGGATGGGATTATTGCTAAACTCCTTCCCACTGACATCTGTTTCTAATCCATCCTAAACACACACACACACACACACACACACACACACACACACACACACACACACACACACTTTCGTCCTTCTAAAACAGTGATTTCCTCATATGATTCTCGCACTCAAGAAACCAAAATGGCTCCCTACTGACAACAAGATCATACCCAAACTCCTCCCCCTAGCTTTCAAGACCCTCCATAGTCTAAACCTAGCCTATATTTCCAGCCTTATCTTCCCTTGCACTCTAGCACACATACTTGGCCTCAAACATGCAGGCCTCCTCACTTCACTTGCCCACACATCTCATATTTATTTCTGCCTCCGCCTCTGTTCAGGCTATCCGAATTCATTTCCTGCCCATCATTTGCTGCTCCAAGGTACCTGTCATTTCCCATAGCTAGAACTTAGAACAATCTTCTTCCTCTTATCTGGCTAGTCAAATATTACTCATCCTTCAAGTCTAAACTTCTTCATGAAGTCTTCCCATCCTAAAGATTCTGCCCAGTGACTTTTTTCTCTCAGTTCCTTCAGGTAGACAGTTCCTTCATATAGACAAGCTTAGCCTGGTAACGTCTCCTCCTGAACCTGGACTTCTAACCCATTTATCTCATACTAATGTATATATAATTACTTGTATTTTAGAGTCTTATCTCCCCACTGGACTATAAGTCCCCCATGAGTTCCTAAGGACTTTGTATCTCATTTAACTAGTGCTCTGTCCATAGAAGGCATTTAACAGATGCTACACTACACCATATAGCACTTAATTATTTTTAGTGATTTCATGTGTATATGACTTGTCTCCCAGGAAGGTCTGATAGATGTAGGTATCTCCCCAAACTCCAGAACTAGTTACATAGTTTATTCTTAGTACTTGACTGCTTCAATTGTCCCAGGGTACTTTAGGAAGGTCCAAGAATGGGAATATGAACAATTTAAAGGTCAAGGCTGATGCCTTTTCAGGGCAAGCATCAGGGTACATGAACCCTGCTACAGAAAGCTAGCTCTTTAAGATGAGGTCATTCTGACCCAATGAAACCAACAATAGTAAGTAATAATGAGTTTGTTTTGCTTCTGTGTAAAGCCCCATGTCCCCTACACAGCTCCAATATCACATCACAGAAGCTTGCTGGAGATGCTGCCTACTTTTCCTTCCTCACCTCTCTCCCATTCCCCCAACCCTTTCCCTAGCTCTAAGAGAACAACATGACTAACAGATAGGGATGTGACAGGCTTAAGCCCTTAGGCCTTCCTGATAAGATGTCCTCTCCTAGAAGACTGAGCACAGGAAGGCAAGCACCACTGGGTGGGGGGGGGGGGGGAGGAAGGGGATGGGGAGAGGAACACAATCAAAACTTATGACTAGGACAAGAAACAGTGAGAAGAAACCCAGAAAATTGGTTGGAACTACTGAGAACTACTACAAGGCTGTGCTTGTGGGGAGGAGAGAGTAAGGATTCAGCCAGAGGTGAGAGCAGTAACACAAGAACTGTGCTAAGGTTTCCAACACCCTTCCAGGGTCTATACTGAATTGTCCTTCCAAATCACTAGCCTAATGCACATCTGATCAGCTGCTGACTCCCAGGGGGAAGAAAATGTCCTTGAAGGTCATGTCACCTCCTGAGGGCTAACTACAAATCCAGGCACACAGGACAGGCACATTTGACCTAGGTTTGAGTCTTAGCCCTTCTACTTAACATCTATGACGTGTAAGTTTATCTCTCTGGGTCTCAGTCTCCTCAACTGTAAAATAAGGAGGTTGACTTGGTCTTTAAAGTTCCTTCCAGGTCTAAATTCTCTCATCTTCTATTCCAAGATATCTGTGATTTCCCATAGCTGAAAGAGCTATTTTAAAATGATCAATCACTGTTCAGTTGGGAGCACTTTAAATGCTCTCCTCCCTCTACATCAACCAGTGCAGCCTTTTTGGGGGTGGAGAGGAGGGGGAATGTATGGTCAAGTAGGAGGGAAGGGCAATTGTCTCCTCAGAAAAGCGAAAAGGGGATATTTAAATACAAAGAGAAACACTGGGGAAAAAAACTAGGGGAGTAAGCTTATGGGGTGAGGTGAGGGGAAAAGTAGGTCTGGGAGCTCAGGAAAAGGTGGCTGACTTGTAGACCAAGACAAATTTGGTCCCTGATAGTAACTTTAACTTGGAACTACCCTGGTACAGGCTCTGAACTTTAGCACGCAGAAATAAGCAGAAGCTGTTTCCAACCCTCAGAGAGGCCGAGACAGAAAGAAGAGGAATGTTTAAGTGTCTAAGTGGTCTTTTTCCATACATTTTCCAGGTCATACTTTCTGGGGATATTTCTGTTCATGTCAAGAGTATTTGTGGTGAGAAACAAGGGCTCACAGTTATTACTGCATTCTCCTTGGCTCATGACAAAAACCCATTTAAGGGTAGGATCAGAGATCTAAGGCTATAAATGACCTTGGGGTCCATCTAATACAAGCCCCTCATTTTATAGGTGAGGAAACTGAAGCCAGGGGAGGTTAAATGATTTGTCGGTGACACAAGAATGGTAGAATTTGAACCTAGGTCCTCTGACTCCAGGGTGCTCTTTCTTCTGTCCCAGAACAGATTAAACTGTGGGTTTGTTGGGGGGGGGGGGGTTAATAACAAAATCCAGTGACAGGCAAAATAGGAATCAGCATTTTTCTTGTATTCCTTCCTCCCCATCCTCCACACCACTCCATTACCAAACCTCATTTCCCCAATCGCCCCAAGTTGAACATTGGTCAAGTTCACTGAACAAGAAGTTCCCCAGGGAATTTGATCCACACTTCCCCCGAGGGAGCCTGCAGAAGTAACTCTAGAGCCAGGTAGGGAGTGAAGGTTCCCTGAAACCAAGACCAGAATTCTCCATTTCAACCCTTGCCATTGACCCTCAGCATTCAAACGGATTTCTAATCAGCTAAAATTGGTGTTGGCATTCAAGGCTCTCCCTCTAGGGAGAAGCAAGGCAGGCTGTGAATATTGCTCTCCGGTATCACGGGAGACAGAAGTACACATGCCCTTTGGGTCTTCACTCATCTGAGATCCCTGACTTCTCAGATAGCTACATTTATCTGTGCTGCCACGGAAACTTTAATGCTGCTCCGTACTCCCTGTCAAAAAAGGGGAGGAGGGGAACAGTACACATCATTTTTAAAAGCCAGAGAAATGAACCCCCATCCCCGGAGCAGCTACGGTGGTGTGAACTCCAGCTGACTCCTTCTGCCCGTCCCCCAGCCCCAGCCTCAGCCCCAGCCTCAGCCCCGCATTCGACTTTCTGACCTCCTGATGTAGTTTCGGCCATATAGGATTTGTTGCAGCAAGGTCACCACGGCAAAGGCGCAGATGAAGATGAAGAACAAAGTTCGATTCCCGAGCAAATCCCGGTTGGCCGAGGGGTCGGCGTAGCCCATCCTGACCCGGGGAGGAGGGGCAGGCGACAGAGTTCAGCGAGGGCTCAGCGCCCCGAGCCCGGGGGCCCAGATCTCACTGGCAGGGGGCAAGCGCTCGTACCTCCAGCCCCTGGCCGAGGCAGCCTAGGACCGGGTGCCCCATAGTGAGGCCGCCCTCCTCCTCCTCCTTCTCCGTCTCTCAGCTCCCTGGGGCTGTCAGACGAAGCACGGCACTCTCGGTGGGGTAAACTTTCTAAGCACCTGGAGCCTGGATGTCATCCAAAACCATTCGTGCCCCGCTCCGGGGAGCCCAAGGTACAATGCCGTTCTGGGTTTGCCGGGGCCGCGCCGACCCTCAGCCTTCCTCCTCCTTCTCTCTGCCCCTCTTGCCGGACAAGCTCCCTATTTCCATTCCATAGCGAGATTCCAGATGCCCAGATCTGAGAGACAGCACATCAAGTGGGGGGTGGGGGGAACAGCCAATGAGAAGGCCTGGGGCTCCCACCCCCTTCTCCGGCTCCCCAACGTTCTCTGCCCTCCTCTGCTTCTGCTCAGTGATGCTGGCAGTCAGGGCTCGCCGGGAGACGTGACCGGGATGTGCTATGATCGAACAAGTAGGTAGTGATCAGGAAGATTTTGATTCAGTCCTGCAGGGAAAAGAGGAGGGGACGAGAAAGGGGAGGAGGGGATGGGGGAAGGGAAAAGGAGGGGGAAAGAACCGTGGCAATCTGGTTCATGAAAAGCTGTTTGTAAGTGGGGGAGGGAGGGAAGAGCAGAAAATGCCGGTTGAATCTGGGAATGAAAAGCCCGATTGAGAGGAGGGGAGGAGTGGAGCCCAGCTCCCAGGCTGGCTGCATTTGCATGCGGCAGGAAGGGTGTTTAGTCACCACACTCTCTGTTTTCTCGGCTTTCGTGGTGATTTCTCTGGAGCAAGCAAGAGCAAGGTCAACTGGGCTGCTCTTCAAGGACAGAGGAAGAGCACTTGGCTCCTGCTGGCGGATTTATCACTGGACGGGCTCCCCCTGCCACTGACTGGTGGGCAGACCTCCCCTGCTAGCTTTCCAAACTATTAAAAAAAAAAAAAAAGAAAGTCACATGTTTCCCCGCCTTCGCCCAAGGCCCCCTAACTCCAGCTTTTAGCTTCTAATTGAAGTCCTAGTTGTAGTTCCAAAGAGCCGGACTTCGTCTTACCTACCCAAACTACTATGACCTCTTTCATTCCCTCTCCACCGGCTCTGGAAGCTAGGGCAAGCTCATCAGAAAGATTTTTTTTTTTTTAACCTCTAAGAGCCCTTAGGAGGAAGAGGAAGGAAAAAAACAAAAACAAAAACATAGAAATGCAGCGCAAATGAACCACTCCTGAAAGATGTGCTTCTCCCCGATATATTTTTTAAATTTAATGAAGTCATTTCTGTTGCATTCTAAGTTTCGAACTGTCTCCCATCAACATCCTGAGCACTCCGAAACCTCTCCATTCTCTCGAGTCACGTGCCAACTGTGTTCGTGCTTGATTTCTCTAAAGATATTTCTCGAGTGCCCGTGAGATGCTCACTGAAGCTTTAGAATTAACCCATCTATTCAACTCAAAAGTAATCTCAAACTTACAGCAATGGTGAGAAAAACATCTTCAAGGCCGAGGAGTTTAAATCAACCCCAACTCCTTTTTTCAGCAGTTCAGGAGTAGCTAAATGTGAAGGACGGGAAATCAGGCAGGAAGCATTATTATCTGGACATCCCCAGTAAATAGGCCTTTAAAACGATTTAGACGAGGCAGAATTTATACATGCATACTCTATGAAGAAATGTTCTGCTTAGCAAATAAAAGTGTAACACGGAACCTACTTAAAAAAACAAACTATTTTCAAATACTTAGGTAGTATACCGGGTCACAAAATATGCTAATTAATTGCAAATGACTCTTTTTCTTTCAATTAACCATGTCTAACAGGCTATTTTGATCAACAGACTAGTTCAATGTACCATATGTACTTAAAAGTAGTAAAACCACATTACTTGAAAAACACTAATGAACTCAGACTTTTTTTATTTGAGACTGACCTTGAAGCCAACAAATCTGAATTAATGAGCTGAACCAATGTCAATATTATCCAGGTAATTTAAATAATAGTAATTCATGACTGGACTTTTTTTAAATAGGGAAAACATATTTTAAACACTATGTAATTAATATTGAGCATGGAATTGCCGACTTCCAAAAAAGGTTTGACTTTAACCAATAAAATAGATTGAGGTCAATATTAGCCATGATTTGAATTTTTACCTCTAATCCCTTAGATAGAGATTAATGCCCTGCAAAAATAAGCAAATATAGATAACACCTCTGCTGATGTTCCTAATAATTTCCTTATCTATTCTTTATTCTCCTTATCTATTCTTTATTCTCCTCGGTGCTCAACACATCCCAGTGTTTGTTTGTTTGTTTGTTTGTTTGTTTGTTTTGAGAAAATAACCATTGAAGAAGACCTGGGGGTTTTAATGGGCTGCAAACTCAGTATTAACCATCAGGATGTTGTGATGCCTCAAAAAGCTAACGCTACTTTGTATTGTATTTATGGAAGCATAGTGTCCAGAATGAAAGAGGTGACAGTCTCACTATACTGTCACATCTGGAGTACTATCTTCAATTATAGGAGACTTACTATAGGAAAGATATTGATAAGCTGGACTATGTCCAGAGAAAAGATCAGTGTGGTGAAAGAAATTGAAAGCTTGCAATATAAGAAGCTGTCCAGAGAACTGAAGCTATTTATCCAGAGAAAAGGAGACTTAGTGGGGACATGATTACTATTTAAAACTACTTGGCTGTCATTTGGCATTAGAGATGAGACTTGTTTTGCTTGGACAGCACTCTGAGTAATGGACATAAATTAAAGAGCGACAGATTTCAAATGAAAGTAAAGAAAATTTTCCTAATAATTAGAGTTGTGCAAAATAAAACAGGCTGTCTTAGGAGACTGGAAATTCTTTATCACTGGAGATCACTTCAAGCAGAAGCTAAATGACTACTTACTGGGGGCATTGTAGGGGGAGTCTATGATCAGATACAGGTTGACCTGATGATTTCTGAGGTCCCTTTCTGTTCTAAGGTTTGATGGTCTGTGATTTACCTCAACAGCAAAAGGGTAAACACATTAACATTTTAGCATCTGTCATATTCAAAAAATCTCATTTTGCCCAGTAATAAAGGTAATTCAATAAACCTTTAGGTTGAAAATAGTTTACTCCATCCTAAGCATAATCTGCCAAATTGTTGATTATTGATGGGCATTATTTAATTTATGGACAAGTACCCACAATGTATAAGAGAGAGAATAACATATTGCTTGGGGAGGAGTTGATAAACTATATTTGAATATTCCAACCAACCACCTTAAACTTGCAGATTTTTCAAGTGTAATGGTATTTAATATACATATTCAAGGAAGCTTTGGTCAACTTAGGAAGTTTCTGTTATGGTCTTAGGGTTATAATTCAGCACTCAAAGTACTTTCTTTTTTTTTTCAGGGAATGAAAGTTTCTTTCCAGGAGGTAAGGAATAGCCCCTTGGTGGCTTCAATTAGACAGACTTATGGCTAGTTGTCTGAGAGAAGACTTTCATTCAATTATCCCAATAGCACAAAAGAGCAGTCAACTGACCTTGCTTCTGCTTACTCCTCTCCCTCCTAAGGGCTCTTAGAGGTTTAAAAAAAAATCTTTCTGATGAGTTTATCCTAGCTTTCCAGAGCTCATGACAAGGGGATGAAAGAGTCCATAGTAATTTGGGCAGGTAAGACAAGGTCCTGCTCTTTTGAACTACAACCAGAAAGAACTTCAATTAGAAGCTAAAAGATGGGGCAGCTAGGTGGTGCAGTGAATAGAGCACCAGCCCTGGAGTCAGGAGGACCAGAGTTCAAATCCGGTCTGAGACACTTAATACGAAAAAACTAGCTGTGTGACCTTGGGCAAGTCACTTAACCACAGTTGCCCTACCTTCCCCCTCCAAAAAGCAAAGAAGAAGAAGCTAAAATATGGAATTTGGAGGCCTTGGACGAAGGTGGAGAAACATGTGACTTTCTTTCTTTTTTTTTTTTTTAAAAAGCTAGCTGAGAAAAAAAAAACAAAAACAAAATATGATGAAAGGGGCGGCTAGGTGGCGCAGTGAGTAAGAGCGCTGGCCTCGGAGTTGGGATGACCCGAGATCGAATCCGGCCTCAGAAAATGAGCACCCACACATAAATAATGACTAGCCATGTAACCTTGAGCAAGTTACTTAACCCCAATTGCTTAAAAAAAAAAAAAGCTAGCTGAGGAGATCTGCCCACCAGTCAGTGGCAAGGGAAGCCCATCCAGTGATAAATCAACCGGCAAGAACCAAGTGTTCTCTCTCTGTCTCTCTGTCTCTCTGTCTCTCTCTCTCTCTCCTTGAAGAGCAGCCCAGTTGACCTTGCTCCTGCTTACTCCTGAGAAATCACCACGAAAGCTGAGAAAACAGCTCTAAAGCCTAACAGAAGATGCATTTTTCAACTCTAACATCTGCAAACAGAAGCCAGTGTCCCACTAGTGGCTTCTTATCAATATACCATATTCTTGTTTGATAAGTCAGACATATGTCACTCCAGACAAATTGAATGATCTCATTTGATACTAATTGTCTTTAAGGACACTAATTGCCTACAGTAATTGAATATTTCATGCTCTACTGAATTCAGATGCCCAAGGCATGTTTTATTGGTGGTCTGCTATGACACTGATGTCTTCAAAAAGGCATCATTAAATACAACCTGCTTAGTGTTTATGGTGTTTCATGAGTACCTAGAAGGGAGAAAGGAACAAGTAATTCTCAGGAGGATCCCATAGTTCTAAACACCTGCTATATAATCAGGGTTCTGAGTGCTACCAGGCAATGAACTCCCCATCACTGGAGGTCTTTTAGCAGAGTCTGGCCGATCATTTGTTGACCATGTTGTAGAAAAAATGCCTTCCCATCTAGAGGCAAGGCTAGAATGTGCTTCTTAAATTGTGGATTGGGACCCTGTATGGGGTCAGGAAAAGTTTGGCAACAGTAAAAGGTTTCTGAATGTGCAATGACCAAAAATTAATTCAAAATCAAAAGTATAATAAATGCAAGGTGTTTCTGGCTGCACTTGCCTATGTTGTATCCTGCAGCTTCACTGCAGCCTTGATTCTGAACACAAAGCATGCGCACTTTGCATTGTGCCTGTACGCAGAACACACTATTTTGCCATAAGGGCAAAAAGGGATCAGAGCAGAAAAAGGTTTAAGAAGCCCTGGGCTAGATGACCTCTGAGGTACTGCTCCAACTCTTGACATAAAATCATTTGGTCATCCTTTAAATATAGGTAAGTCTTTATATTTGGTCAAGCATTCTCTCTTTTGATACCCATAACCACCTTAGAAGGTAGGTTGGACAAAAGTCATCATCACCATTTTACAGAAGCAGAAACACCTGAATGCATTAAATGACTTGCCTAAATTCACATGGCTAAATAATGGCAGAAACAAATAGGACCACAGGATTTTGAACCAGAAGGTGCCATAGAGATCTTTTTTAGTCCAGATTTGTCAAAACAACCCTGCCCGACACAACATTCTCAAATGCACAGGAGTCAGACTAAAATGTAATTGGGATATATTTAACAAAATAAATAAAAACAAAATAAAATATAGATAACACATTTTAAAATGAAATCAGTGTGTAACCTGAAGGGATCTTGTTGTTTCGGTCATTTTTCAACTCTTTGTGACCCCATGGGGGTTTTCTCGAGAAAGATACCAACTCCAGGCTCAATGCTCTATCCACCTACCTTGCTCATGAACCTGGGCAAGACATTTAACCTCTGTCTACCTCAGTATAGGAGATACTAATAGCAATAGGCAGCTAAGTAGTACAGTGGATGGAGTTCTAGACTTGGAATCAAGAAGACCCAAATTCAAGTCCCTAACCTTTTTTGAAACTAAGTTTTCTCATCTGTAAAATGAGAAATACGATAGTTATACTATCAGATAAAAACAACATAAATGTGAGCCACTCATGTTGTAAAATGAGATAATGGATAGCAAAACAGTTTGAAGAGTATAAATGCAAGGTAATACTTGCATTAGTAGGTGAGTGTGAGTGGTAATAATCAAAACCCACCTGTGATCTCCAAACCTCATTCCCCAGGACCATTTTCCAGTTAGCAGTAGAAAAACTAACCAAAAGACTGGTAGCCAAAGAGAGAGAAATTATATAGGAAAAGGACCAGAAGAAGCTGCCCATGAATATGAGTAAGTATGGTCTCTATTAAAGTACCAGCCTCCACACACTAATGAAATGAGCAACCATTCACATCATCCTATCTTGCCAAAGGTTTTGAGAAATCCTCTGCTTACTTATGTGGAAGTGGGGGAAGTGGCCTCTTCCTTATGAGGGTTTTCCCACATCAGTAGCTCTAGATGTTACATTGCTGAGTGCTTCAAAACAGAAAGGGGAAGCCTTTCATATACATATGTGTACACATATATGTATACGTACATATATGTGTATATATACAGAGAAAGAGAGAGAAGAAGAAAGAAGAAGAAAGAAGAAAGAAGAAGGAGAGAAAGAAGAAAGAAGAAGAAGAAGAGAAAGAAGAAGAAGAAATAAGAAGAAGGAGGAGGAGAAAGAAGAAGAAGGAGAAAGAAGAAGAAGAAGAAGAAGAAGAAGAAGAAGAAGAAGAAGAAGAAGAAGAAGAAGAAGAAGAAGAAGAAGAAGAGTCTCATCTTTCCTAACAGAAATAAGAAGGGAAAAATTTCATTGTCATGAAAGGTATAGGTAGCTAGGAAGGATGGCTAGAATCTACCAAGGTATTTTAAGAGTAGAAAGGTGATCCAGGGACAATACTGTTGTACAATTAAGAAATGTACAGAGGAAATATGCTTTACATGATAGCACATGTATAAGCTATATCAAACTGCTTACTGTCTTGGTGAGAGGGGAAGGAGGGAGAGAGAGAGAAAAATTTGGAACTCAAAATCTTATAAAAATGAATGTTGAAAATTACCTTTACATGTAATTTGAAAAAAATAAAATACTACCTGAATTTAAAAAAAAAAGAAATGTAGAAATAAGAACAACATTGAGCAATTAGTGCTTAACGGTTTGTGAAGTGTTTCATATACATGATCTCATTTGAGCCTCAAGACAACTCTGTGAAGTAAATGATACAGGTATTATCATTCCCATTTTACAGATGAGGAAATTGAGACAAAGAGTTTACATATGTTCATGCTTACAGAGCCAGTAAATGTCTCAGGCAGGATTTGAATCCAAGTCTTCCAGACTGCAGACTCAAGGCCAGCAGCACATCAAGTCAGAAAGGAAACTAGTATGACCCACTTTCCCTTAACAAGCAGTAGGACCCTATCCAAATTACTATCCTCTCAGTCCCTCACAATTATATCAGATTGTGAATTAATTTGCTGCTTTGTTCTCCATCTGAGAGGACTGACTTCCCAGGGAGGAGGTAAGGGGGAAAAGGAACATTATTACAATTTTATATAAATTGTCACTATATTAAGTGCCTTATTATAGAGTTCATCTGGGATTCATGGAAATAGGTTAATCATAGTCGGGGCCAGACTAAGACAAAATCATGCAGTTTGGCATCCTGAACCTTCTCTTTTCGTTTTTCTTTTCTCCCTAAGGGCTTTCTTTTCCCTACTTTCCCTTTCCCTTTCTCCCCCATCAAAGCCTGCTCTCCAGAAAGGTACAGATGTCAGTCCTTAATACTTCAATGGGAAGGTAAATCACCAGGTTTTCTCTTTCAGCCAGCATTTACAAGTTAAGGCTGATCTCTAACAGAGGAATAAAAAGCCTTTATCCCCAAACATCAGGTGGAAACTGGAAAAGCAGATATGGAACAGGGGCTACCCCAGGGGAGGGTCCCAGTGGATGCAATGTGGTAATGTGAATCCTGTATTTCAAATTAAAACTCCTCAGTTTGGACCCCAACTCTATCACTTACTACAGGGTATACATACAGCCTTTGTCGAATCACTTAATCTCCCTAGGCCTTGGTTCCCTTGCCGGTAAAAGAAAAGCAGTAAACTCTAAGAGAGCAGGTCCCTCTCAGTCCCAGAACTATGTTTCTGGGACCCAGAAGTCATCCCATGAAGGAAATCACCAGTTCCATCTGTGCTCCTAAGACTGGTCCTGATCAGCATCAGTTTCCCAGTGATCCCCTTTATTCTAGGGTAAAGGTGGGATCTCAGGTTGTTCTAGCTGTTTGGAGCCATAGATCCCCAAACACCGTTAATCTACTTCTAACTTGGTTGACCACTTAAATTACTCTTACCTCCCGCAGCTGGCTAAGCCCCAGCAACATGCATGGAATCCCCCTCCAGCTCCAAGTCTGCAGACCTACCCAACACCTAGCATGGTGCCTGCCACCCAGGAAGCACGTAGTACGTGTTTGCTGACTGGCTGATTAGTAGGAGCCTCCCAAAAGGCTCTCTGCTCTCCCAGGAGCATAGGCAATAAGACAACTCTGGCTTGAATCAGTATTTGTAGCGTCTATGGGTAAAGTTTTCTTTTTATTCCTGTTAGCTCTAAAACTCAATGATACAGTGATCTTATGGTGGTTTCACATAGTTGCCTCATGTGGTCCTTATAACAACCCTGTGAGGTAGGTAGCAAAAGTTGTATTATCCTTATTTTATGAGTAAGGAAGCTGAAGGCAGGACAGGTTAAATGACTTACACAAGCTCACACCAGTAAATGTGAGAGCTGGGACTATATCACTTGTCTTCTGACTCCCAAACCAATGCTCTTTTCCATTACAACAACCAGTCAACAAGGATTCGTTGAGCACCTACTACGTGCTATGCACTGTTTTAAGTTCTGGAGAGACGTGAAAAGGCAGGAGTCCTAGACCTTAAGTTTACATTTTACTATAGGAGACAGCATGAACATCATCAGGTACACCTTGATGTAGAATAGATGAAGAGTAGTCACCACGGAATAAGGCCAGTCTACTAACTTGTAGAGTGAATAAAAGGGAATAAAGCAAAGGAGGCAGACAGGCAGCACAGTGGATGGAGCACTGGTCCTGGACTCAGAAAGACCTGAGTTCAAATCCAGCCTCAGAGGCTTACTAGAAGTGTGATCTTGAGCAAGTCATTAAAGCCCTGTTTGCCTCAGTTTCCTCAATGTAAAACAGGGATGATGATAGCTCCTATCTTCCAGGGTTGTTGTGAGGATCAACTGAGATAATACTTGAAAAGTGCTTATCACAGTGCCTGGCACATAGTAGGCATTATTATAAATGTTAGGTCTTATTAGTCGCTGCTATGCTGCAACTGTGGAGTTTAAACCCTGGCATTTATTTCTGGCTCAGCTGAGATTCTTGGCTTTCTCTTCAAAAGAGCTGGTGAGAGTGTGCCCCTTTCACTTAAAGCCCATAGACTTTTTCTTGCTATGTCAAACTCTTTTAGAAAAGGCAGGACTTGTGTCTTAAACCAGCCAAAAGCTTGGGTTTCCTTGTCTTATTTTCTTCAGAGCCTTGGCCAAGCCTCTCCTCCCTAAAAGAGTATTCTCAGCTCAAGATCCAAACTCTTTAGAACAAAAAGCAGGATCTGTCTGGCCAGCAAGTTAATGACATCATTCTTAATCTTTTTTTCTGGTTCTTTCTCCCCACTCCCCTAGCCCGGGTTCAGAGAAATGGGTCCCTCTGTCGGAGACCTCACCCTAACTTTATAATAAATATTCTATATGCCTCCCAATTTTAATCTCCAAAGACTTGTACTGCACTACTAGGTAGTACTCTTCATGATGCTATTTGGGGTTTTCTTGGTAAAGATACTGGGGTGTTTGCCATTTCCTTCTCCAGCTTGTTTTACAGATGAGGAAACTAAGACAAATAGGGTTAAGTGGCTTACCCAGGGTCACATAGCTAGGAAGTGTCTGAGGCCAGATTTGAACTCATGAAGAAGAGTCTACCTGATTCCAAGCCCAGTGCTCTATCCACTGTTCCACCTAGCAGTTCTCTGCTTTAAGATATCATTTTTCTCTTTTAAAAATTTATTTTATTTTGAATTCACATAACAAAACAAGCATTTCCATAACATAGTACAATAAAAAAAGATGCTTTCACATGAAACTGCAAGGCTACCATGTACAACTTGTTATTCCCTCCAAATATAAAATAGAAATAGAAAAAATCTGGGTTTATATTCAGAGAAAGTTAGTGAAGTTAAAAAAAACCCAAAGAGGAATCCCAAATGGTCACAAGCCCAAAAAGAGCTCGTGGAAGAACTTAAAAAGCAATTCAAAAATCAAATAAGAGAAATTGAGAAAAAATTAGGAAAAAAAAATAAAAGCAATCCAAGAAAGTTAGCCAATTGGAAAAAGAGATACATAATCTTAAGAAAGAAAATAACTAGAATAGGGCAAGAGGAATTAAATGAGATTATAGGACACCAAGAAATAATAAAACTAGAAAAAATAGAAGGGAATCTGAAACATCTGAAAAACAACTTATCTGGAGAACAGATTGAAGAGAGACAATATAAGAAGTGTAGGACTACCTGAAAGTTATGATCAGAAAAAGAATCTGAATACAATATTGCAAGAAATTATTTGAGTCTCCTTTTTTCAAAAAAGTGTTTTGCCCAGAGTATGGTTTCATTGTGTTTCCATAGCATCTGTGACCCTGGAATGGAATCAGTGTCTGTTCTTCCTATCTTCATGACTCAGCTTTAGTGAATCAAGAGTATTTTTTCCTTTTCTACACAGATCTAACCTTTCCCCAAATCCAATAAAATGTTGTCAAATGTTTAACGACCAGCTCTTGAAGGACAGGAAATGTACTGCATGACATGCTAAATTTAATCTGCAGTAAACATTTTTCCATCACTTAAAGTCTGGAAAATCCCCAAAACAAAAAGTCAAGTTTGATTTGTAGCATTTGCCAATTTCTAAGGTGTAGATGCTCATACTGAACATTTAACAACCGGCTTTCTTGTGAGCCAGTGTAAGCAGGCTTCCAACACACTACTGCAGCCTACCTTTACCAGCATTCATCACTCAGATAAGTATTGGTGGTCACCAGATTTTCTTTTATATTAAAGAAAGAATAAAGTTATTCCCCCTTTTATATGAAAATACAGTGAGCAATGTGGAGAAGAAGTGCTTTTGGATTGGAAGAAATCAACTGATCAGGCTGTTAAATGCAGAGGAAGAATCAATTTCTCTTCTCTTTAGCCTATCCTCATGGAAAGAAAGGAGAGACAAAACCCTCAGAAAAGTTGAGCATTTAATAAGGAGCTGCTTCTTCCCCCAAAATGGAAGCATCAGGTAAAGTTCAATGTTTGAGCAAGGGGCTTCCTTGGTTTTTTTCCCTAACCATAATTCTTGGCTTTCAGCAGATTCTTTGGTACCTCAATAATCCCATGGTTCCATCCAGCAGGATAAATCCACCAAAGTCTCAGAAAGGAAGAGAAGGGAAACTCTGAGATTAACTTTACCATTTGACCTTGTCTACCCTCAGTTTCTGTTCCAGCTTCCCTCCCCAGAATTCTCCAAAAACACAGTCCCAAAGAGAACATTAGGGCAGCTAGATGGTGAAGAGTAGATAGAGCACTGGGTCTGGAGTCAAGAAGACTCATCTTTATGAGTTCAAATGACTAGCTGTCCACTCCAGAATCTTTACCAAGAAAATCCCCAAAGGGGTATAGCGGCAAGCACCCCAATATCCCCAGGGTGACTGCCAACACAGGTTCTTGGATCTGCTTTTGTAAAAGGAAAGCAACTCAAAATGGGTTAACAAGCTTACTTTAATCAAACAAACACACATTACCTAGTTCAGGGGAAAAGGTCAGCACCCCAAACTTCAGAGTTACAGAACTTACAGATCAAACAGACAGGCTTCCAAACTGTCCCACCATTATATCAATACCAAATCACAGTTACCAGAGAGGGAAGCATCAACATCTGGGTTTTCAAAGCCGGGGGGCTCTCAACAACGGCTTCCCAGAGTCTCATCTGGTCAAATCACACAACACTTCTCAAAGTGAGCCCCAAAGCAAAGCCCCTCATCAGAGTTTATATAGCCTTCTCCTGGCTCAAAGAATGTAACCACCCTTTTGATCCACTGCCCAATCACACAGCATCAAGGTGTGGTCATTCCTGAAAACCAAGCCTCCCACCACAGGCTCCATGTGACCACATTCAGCCTATTAGGAGGCAGAGCATATTTTCAAATCAAGGAAGGTTTTTAGAGTCTCTTAAAGCCAATCAAAGTCTCTTAAGCCAATCAAAGGGCCTAGGGGCAGGGAAGATCTTTAAATCTGCATTTCCATTACAAGGGGTTACAAAGAGTTGGCCACAACTGAAAAACAACTGAACAACAGCAGATGCTTAATCCAAAAGAATGAATGTATAAGAATGAGAATTTAGATACCAAGACTGTTAAGGGAGCCACTGGGAAAGCAAGACCAGAGAGTTGAAGCTGTCCCCATTGAAACCATGATAATGGAGTTAAGCACTGATTCTGCTTATAAACTGAGCTGATTCTGATGAAATGGCTAAAGTCTTGAGCAGGCAGTCTGCCAGGGTCCCTTCTCTTTGCCCTCCCCACACTACAGAAACCAGATCTCAGCAGGACAAATGACCTCAGTCGCTGACATACGAACATCACCACTAACAGACCTCTCTGAGGTTACTGAGCTCACATAATTCATACCCTATATATAACAGTAAAAAGAAATTCATATGTGACTTTCCATATTTCTCATTGGATCTTAACGATGACCCTGTGGAGTCATTGGTGACAGGCAACATGGGATCATTGAATTAGAACTGGAGAAGGCCTTAGACATCCTTCAGTCCAATTCCCACAATGTCCAGATGAAGAAATTGAAGCCCCAGAAGATGGAACATGTAGCAGGACTGTGACTCAAATCCAGGTTTCTCCGACTCTGGACGCAGGACTTTTAATGCTGCACTGCTCCAGGTGTGAAATTTAGCTTTACCACCGTTCTGTTTATCAGAAAACTAAGGAAGGTTCAGAGAGGCCCAGGGGGGCCAGCAACAGGGACAAGACTTGAACTGGGATCTCTGAATTCCCTTCCCTAGGGTCCAGGCAAGCTCTGAACAAGGTTCCTGTTGTAAAGGGTGGTGCCTCCAGGAACCACAACAGCCAGATCTGCCTGCAGGACACCACCTCCCTCCGAGTTCCTGTTTTGTGCCAGGGAGCAGCTGGCACTTTAACAATCTTCTGAACATCATCTAATAGTCACTAATATTTATCTCAGCTTCCCTGGAGTGTTTACTAAGTAGAAGCATGAATGCCAACCTTATGTCATTGACTAACAAATGCAGTCAACAGCCTGGGCTCCAAAAGGGGCGTGCAGACCCTAACAATAACCTGTGAAGCAAATGAGCCAACCATTCAGCTCTCACACATACCTTCCATGAGACCCTCATCAAACGTGTTTTTCAATGCCATGGGACTTGAGTAGGGAGGGTGAGGAATAACAGGATCCAGGCTGAGGTGCCAAAACACAAAAAAGAAGCTGGCCCAAACACCAGGGAAGAGTCAGAATCAGGAACATTAGCTTACATGTCTTTGGCACTCTAAGATTTACAAACCAGATACACACAGACAGGCATGCATAATTACCTAACATTACATAAATATAGAACCCTGACATATATTTAACATATTATACACATTTGCATATGAGTGTGTACAGACACATACACACACAAAAAAGCTCTAGCACATACATATAATTGATTCAATAAATTAATAATTAATATTTAAAATATTAAATAATTTTTAAATAAAAATTTAATTTAATTTTTAAAAGTTAAATAAAATAATAATGATTTTAAAAGATCTATGAAGTACCTACTATGTGCCAGATATTGTGATAGGTGCTGAAGGCATGAAACCAAAACCGAAATAGTCTTTTGGTCTCCATAAGGTAATATTCCACCAGAAGGATACAAAATGATAAGTAAATAGAAGGCAATTTGAAGAAAGAAAGAAATATTGACAACTGGGATGATCAGAGAAGGCATCGTGAAGGATATAAAGATTCTAAAAGGAGGAGATGATGAGTAAGTGCATTCCAGACACTTAGTATGGCCTGTGTGAAGGAAGGCATGGAGACTGGAGATCGAATGCCAAGTTTAGTGAGCAGCTGGCAGCATTTGGCTTGAATGTATAGTGTTTGAGAAGTAATGTGAAATAAGGTTGTAAAGGCAAGTTGAAGCTAGAAAGTGGAAGACATTTTGAGTTTATGCACATATATATTTAATTTCACACACATATAGACACAAGGAAATATACGCTTAAAAATACCTACGTCGGGGCGGCTAGGTGGCCCAGTGAATAGAGCATCAACCCTGGAGTCAGAAGGACCTGAGTTCAGATCTGACCTCAGACACTTAAGGCACACACAAACAAAACCCTAGCCCTGTGACCTTGGGCAAGTTACTTAACCCCAATTGCCCACCAAAAAGACAAAAAACAAAACAAAACAAAAATACCTACATTCAACAATCCTGACACACACACTCAAACATACATACATAGATAACCTCCCCCAGACTCACATAAGTACACCACATGCCCTGAAACACAGATGGGGATCCTCTTTGCTTCCTCTTCATGGTCATTCCTGATACCCTTGACCTATTTCCATATTACTCCCTGGAGATAGATAACAGCTGCTTTTGCCATTGGATCCTATGAGTAGCTGAAATGAGATTTTTGTTCAGCTGCCAACCCTATGGCCTCCCTACCCTTGAAAACAGTCAGCTTTCGAGATGTTGCCATGGGGCAGAGTCCTCCTCTTTTCCAAATGTCCTCATATGAAGGTACTACCTTCATATCATAGGGGATGGGCAAGAAGAAGCATATGGACACACTTCAAGGAGCCTTCCCATGAAAAGGCCAATGGTGAGAACTGGAAAAGTGGGAATATGTGGGTTGGAACACAGGAAAGGAGAGTGCTGAGTTAGAGAGTGGAACGGACATAGGAAAAAGGAACTTTATCTACTAGGAAGTGTGGCTCCATGGCCTTGGTCTTTTATAATATATATTAACACGTATACCGTGTGTGTGTGTGTGTGTGTGTGTGTGTGTGTGTGTGTGTGTGAGAGAGAGAGAGAGACAGACAGACAGACAGAGAGGGAGAGACAAACAGGACAGAGAGAGAGGGAGAGAGACAGAACAGACAGAGCAGAGAGGGAGAGACAGAGAGCAGAGAGGGAGAGAGACGAGAGAAGAAAAAGGGGGAAAGAGAGGGAGAGAGAGAGAGAGAGAGAGAGAGAGAGAGAGAGAGAGAGAGAGAGAGAGAGAGAAACATTAGTGCTGATTGTAAGTACAAAGAGAAAAACTGAAAAGAAAAAGTAATTTAGCTGAATAAAAGTAACATCAATAATGGTCATAGAAGTATTCAGTTAGAAGGGACCTTAAATATTATCTAGTTTAACTCTGTCACTTTACAGATGCGGAAACTGATAGCCACATAAGTTATTTGCTCAAGGTCACCCAGCTAGGAATGACAGAGTCTGAATTTGAATTCAAGACCTCTGCCTGCAAATTCAGGACTCCTAGCATACCACACTGCCTGCTACTATTTATACCAGCACAGTAACAATTATGTACAAAGGGCTCAGATCAGTTTTAAGAACTTAGAAGGCTGTGAGCCTTTGCTTGTGACTTTTTATCTTTCTGTGGATGATGTAGATGTTCTCGCTGACAATCTTGAAAAGATTAGAGTGTAAGCGGGCATTGATGTATCCCCCTCCCACTTCACTGAAGAAACAAGGGCACTGAGTAAAGACTAGTACTCCCAGGAGACATTTGGTGGTGCCAGTGATTTGGGAATGGGTGCCAAAAGCCTTTAGAGCTTTGTTTTATTCCTTGTTATTATGTTGGCGTTCTAATTTAAATATATTTGCTTTGGGGAAAAAAATTAGGGCATGCCCTTTAATTCTTCATTGAAAAATGAAGACTTGCCTTAAATCTCATCTGTGGGGGTTGAATTGACTTGGACTGGATTGGGGATTAATTGGTTAGCTTAGATGGAATTACTGCTTTTTGCTAAGCCTATAAAAAGCAGACTTTTAGCAGATTCTGGTCTATTTGCCTTTCTTCCTTCTCTAAGCATGGATCCAAGAGAAGAGAACTGAGAGTAGACCAGATTTGTTTGGAGGAAGAGGGGGTGCAGGGCTGCACATTGCCACACCACCCTCCACTCCCCAAGGACTGACCTACTCTCATCATCTCAGCCCCAGAGATGACAGCAGCCAGGGTACTATTGGAGCTTTGTGTTCCTGGATCCTTACTGTGTGGATGTATGCTGACTGCCAGGAGCTGGCCTTGGAGAAACCATAGGAAAGGCACACTTTCAGCCACAGCCTCCTGGATAGAGGCAGAGAGATTTCCTAGGCAGCAGGATCCTGGAATCTAGCCTTCCAGCGAAAGAAGGGGGGAATTCCTGGACAGCAGGAGCCTCAGCACTGCTCCCACCAGCAACCCCAAGTTTGAGTATTGATTCACCCTTCTAGAGAGGCAGGAAAATCCTGAGCAGTGCCAGCCTCATGGCCCCTGAAGCTGGAGCATTATTAGCAGGGGAATTCTAAAGTACAAAATGGGGGAGAAAAAGGCACAGACTTTACCTTCTGTAGTTACCTTGAGTTATTAAGATTATTCAGGTCCAATGAGAAGGGACTGGCTCTCTAGCAATCCCATGTATAACTCTTTTCTGGGAAGAGTCCAAGACTGGAGTTTTAAGTATTAACTGGACAGTCATTCTTCTGTGGAACCTCCATTAACTTTCAGAACTGCAATAAACTGGGACAGTGATGAACAGCTTTATAAGCATACAATCTCCATTTAATGTCACAGTTAACTAGCAGTTGGAAAATAATTGTTTGATGGTTGTATTTATCAAGTAATCTTGTATGGTCTTAATAAACACATGAGAAACTCAGTGTTAGGAAAAAGCCTCAAAGCCAAACTGTTCTACAGATTCTAGGTGATACAGTGAATAGAGCACTGGGCCTGGAGTCAGGAAGACCTGAGTTCAAATCCAGCCTCGGATACGTACTAGCTGTGTGACCCTGGGCAAGTCATTTAACCTCTGTTTGTCTCTGATTTCCCATCTGTAAAATGGGGATAATAGCCCCTATCTCCCAGGGCTGTCGTGAGGATCAAATGAAATAACATTTGTAAAGTGCTCATTACAGTGCCTGGCACACAGTAGGCATTATATAAATGTTGGCTATTATTATTAAAGCATGAGTTCCCAAATTTTTTTAGTCCTTGTAACTCTCGATTTTCTCTATTCAATATGAAAGGAAATACATATTAGAGTTTCTCATGCATATGCAGCTGAGTACATTTTTCAGGAAAAACTTTAGTACATAAAAACATTTTTAGTAACATGAAAATGTTAGATGTTTATCAGAAGGCAGTCAAATAAATTAGTGAGACCTTTGATTCTGTTTCTTGTCAACTAACAGTTTTATTTTTGGTATTGTTTTTGAAAGAGATACCTCCGCCTCCAGTTTGTTTCTTGCTTTGGGTTTGATTGGAAACAGGAATGATAAAATGGGTACATGATTTAGACATAAAGGGTGATGACATAAGCAAATTAGGGGAGCATGAAATCATGCATCTGTCATCTTTGGGTAAGGGAAGAGTTTAGGACCAAACAAGAGATAGAGAGCATTATGAGATGTAAAATATTAAATATTAAATTAAATTTAACGATATTAAATTAAACTTAAAAGGTTTTGCACAAACAAAACCAATGCAAAGAAAGCAGAAAATTGGGGAGAAATTTTTACAGCAAATATCTCTGATGAAGGCCTCATTTCTTAAATATATAGAGAACTGAGTCAAATTTATAAGAATACAAATCATTCTCTAATTGATAAGATTGGTCTATTATCTTAATTTCATTTTAATAATTAATTTTAATTTAATTTAATACATTTCTAATTTATCTAATTGATAAATGGTCAAAGGATATGAATATACAGTTTTCAGACAAAGAAATCAAAGCTATCTATAGTCACATGAAAAAAAATCTCTAAAAGCTATTGATTAGAGAAATACAAATTAAAACAACTCCGAAGTAGTACCTCACACCTATCTGATTAGCTAACATGACAGAACCAGAAGAACATTGTACAGTAACAGCAATATTTTATGATGATCATCTGTGAATGACTTAGCTGCTCTCAGCAATATAAAGATCCAAGATAATTCTGAAGGACTTCTGATGAAAAATGTTATCTATTTCCAAAGTACTAATGAAGTCTGAATGCAGAAGAAAGCATACTATTTTTCACTTTCTCTTTGTTTTTTTTTCTTTCTTTCTTCAAGTTTTCTTCCACAAATGGAAATATGTAGGGAACGGCTAGGTGGTGCAGTGAATAGAGCACCAGCCCTGGAGTCAGGAGGACCTGAGTTCAAATATGGCCTTAGATACTTAACACAAAACTAGCTGTGTGACCTTGGGCAAGTCACTTAACCCCAATTGCCCTACCTTCCCCCCTCAAAAGAAAATGGAAATGTGTTTTACAAGATTGCACACGTATAACCTATATCAGATTGGCATGGGGGAAGGAGAGAGAGAAAATTTGAAACTCAAAATTTTTAAAAATGAATGTTGAAAAATGTTTTTATATATATTTGGGGGAAAATAAAAAATTATTTTAAAAAACAAGACTAAGAAGCTTGATTCACAGAAATCAATTGTTATGGGGCGGCTAGGTGGCACAGCAAGTAGAGCATTGGCCCTGGGGTCAGAAGGACCTGAGTTTGGATCCGACCTCAGACACTTAACACACACACAAAACCTAGCCGTGTGACCTTGGGCAAGTTACTTAACCCCAATTGCCCTCCAAAAAGAAAAAAAATCAATTGTTATAAATGGAGTTAAATTTTTATGAATCATGTTTAGTGTGAATAGGATATGTTTTTCTAAAAATGTACCAAAAATTCTGTAACTTCATTGACTAGAAATCAATTTGGAATTTCTGGTTATGCTAGAGATCAATTAGCTCATATTTCACTGGGATACTGTCACTGATTTTTTTTTTTAGTTTAGTGTGAAATGGGTTTCATATCCAAATATCATTTGGATGGTCAGTAAGAATTATTCCTTCAGGAGCAGCTAGGTGGCACAGTGAGTAGAGAGCCAGCCCTGGAGTCAGAAAGACCTGAGTTTAGATCCAGCCTCAGACACTTAATCCCACACAAAGATCTAGCCGTATGACCTTGGGCAAGTTACTTAACCCCAATTGCCCTCCAAAAAGCAAAAAAAAAAAAAAAAAAAGAATTATTCCTTCAAATGTCCTTCATTTTTTTTCAGATACACTATAATATTCATTCCCTTTTCCATCTCACTTCTGTTTCCTCATCTTTCTCTTTCCAATTCATATTTTTATGCTTTCTAGATAAATGTTTTTCAAGATTGTGTCACTATCAATGTGGGTTCTCTGAGGTGTGTACTTGTTCTGTTAAGCTGTTTATAAAAAGTCTAAAGACAGCATGGGCAGCTAGGTGGCATAGTAGATAGAATGTTGGGTCTGGAGTCAGGAAGAAACATCTTTTTGAGTTCAAATCTAGTCTCAGACATTTACTAGCTGTGTGGCCCTGGGCAAGTCACTAAACCCAGTTTATCTGGTTTACTCTGCACCTACTCAACTCCCCAAGACCTCCTTCCCCTCCACTCTATATTAGCTGAGCACAGGGAAGGGCTTACTCTTGCATTTGCTCTCACCTAGAAGTATTCCATTTACATTGTCAAGAACTGTGAAATTATTTATTTAACATGATTTCCTGTTATTCCATAGTTCCCTATGTCTTACTCCTCTTAAATCTTTTCTTTACCCTCACTGATCTCCAATCCCTCCATCCTTCAGTACTTTTTCAGATCATAGCCCCTGTGGTAGTTTCGCTTTCTACCCTTTCCCAATCTACCCATTAATCAATTCAATTCTACACTAGCTTCTTCTCATTTTTTCCTAGAATGCCCCCACCTCTCTCTCTTCATCTTCTCTCTCTCCTTCTCTCTCCTTCTCTCTCTCTCTCTCTCTCTCTCTCTCTCTCTCTCTCTCTCACACACACACACACACACACACACACACACACACACACACACACACACGCCATTTCAACCTCTCCCTAGCTAATGAATCCTTCCTTACTATCATCAAAAATACTCAAGTCTCCTCTATCTTTAAAAATCCTTCACTAGACCCTACCATTCCCTCAATCTATCATCCTTTACCTCTCATCCCTTTCTGAGTCAGTCTCCAAGAAAGAGATGTCTACAAATGTCTACATAGATTGTTGCCACCTCCTTTCCTCTCACTCATTCCTCAACACTTTACAGCCTGGCTTTTAATCTTACCATTCAACTGAAACTACTCTCTCCAAAGTCATCGATGATCTCTTCGTTGCCAGATCTGCTGGTATTTTCTCCGTCTTCACCCTATTTGACCCCTCTGCTGCATTTTGCACTGTTGATCATTCTTTCCTCCTCTCTCCCCTCTGAGACTTGATGGCACTGATCTCTCCTGGCTCTCACTCACCTGTCTCACCATTCCTAACCTAGACTCCTTCACTGGATCACCACTGATGTCACAGACTCAAATGTAGGTGTTTCCCAAGGCTCTATCCTGGGCTGTCCCCTTTCTATACTCCCAGTGATTTTATCCACTTCCATGTTTAATTATCATCTCTAAGCAGATAACTTAAAAATCAATACATCCATTCTCAGTCTTTGCCCTGAGCATCAGTCCCTCATCACCACTGCCTGTTGGACATTTCAAACTTGATGCTCCACAGACATTTCAAACTCAACAAGTCTAAATGAGAATTTACCATGTTGCCATGCAAACACACCCCTTTTCCAAAGTTCCTCATTTCTGCAGAAAGCATCACCATTCTTTCAATTTCTCAGCTTCATAACACAGGCTTGTCCTCAGTTCCCCACTCTAATTCACCCCATATGCCCAGTTAGCAGCTAAATCTTGTCTTTTCTACCTCCACAGCCTATCTCACGGGTGACCCCTTCCCTCTGCTTACACAGCCTCATTTTAGTTCAGGACCTCCTTCTTGCCTAGATTACTGCAAGAGTCATCTGCTTGGCCTTCCTGCTGCAAGCCTCTCCTCACACCAAGTCTAGCCCCCCCACAACTGCCAGAGTGATTTTCCTCAAGCCTAGACCTGAGGGTCACTCACACCCTTACTCCATAAATTCTAGTGGCTTCTCATTGCTTTGAGGAGTTTAGCTTTTATAGTGTGGCCCCTACCCACCTTTCTGAACTCTTTTCTCAGTTCAAATCTGGCCTCTGACTCTTATTAGCTGTGTGATTTCCAGGACTATTATACTCCCCTCCAAGTACTTGATAAAACTGGCCTTTTTATTGTTCCCCACCCATAACACTTCATTTCTCCTCTCTGTCCCTCATGTCTGGAATGCTCTCCCTCTTTACCTCCACCTGTTAGAAGGCCTAGTTTCCTTCAAGATTCAGCTCTAGCACTGCCTTTGACCTAAATCATTTCCTTATACTGACAACCATGACCCCATCTGATCCTGCATTTATTTTTGTATACTTAATAAACACTTGCATATATAAGATGTATGTGCCCATGTAAGATATAGTTGTACCCATGGATTATCTAAACATAGAGATGAAAGGTTCTTGGGCCTGGGGCAGCACCTGCACCATTGCCAGAAGGCCTCCAGAGCACCACAAAGATGACTACTCTTTTCTACAGTCTCCAAGAGGGTTATCAAGCTACAATTATACCTGACTGACCCCCTAAATATTGTTGGTCTAGGAGTACAATTGTAGTTCAGAGCAAAAGCCATTTTCTTGGTCATTCTTTTTGTTTTGTTTTGTTTCTTAGAAGGTATCTACTAAATTTTATTTGGAAAAACAGCTCAGTAAAACCTACCACCATGACTGAATCTGAAAGATTCTCTAGCCCACTGTCTCTTTTTACCAGTGGAGGCAACTGTATTCCATTTTCCATTTCCCAGGCTTAAGCTAGGATTTTTCCAAGTTAATGAAAGAATGGCAGTCTTTCACTCTTGTTTTCATTTCCATTCATTCTAGTTATAGTGAATATTCTCCTTACCTCATTCTACCTCAGTTCATCAGTGTTTACCTAGGCTGCTCCGAAGTCTATGATTGTGTGCTCTCTGATAGCATGGAAGTGTGCTCTCCAGAGTTACCAGTGATGACCAGTGATGGTCCAAATCAAAAGGCTTTCTTTCAGTTGTTAATTTTCTGGATATCTCTCCAACTTTTGACAGCACTCATCATCCCTTCTCTTGGATAGACTTTCCTCTCTAGGTTTTCGTGGCACTGTCCCCACCTGTTCCCTGATCATTCTTAAGCGGGGAAGGGCTGTCCTAAATTTATACCCTGTAGCTTGGTCTCTATTGTAGATTTTGGTCTCTAATGCCATTACTTTCTTAGTTCAGATTCAATATTGGGATGAAATGAGGCAATCAAAAGTAATTGAACAGTTAACAAAAGGAAGTTTACTTTGCCCTAACCCAACAAGGATAAAGTGGCACCTAGTTTTGGGACTGGGCCCTCCTTGTGTCCTCAGGGAAAAGTGTCTGGTCATCTGGGCAAAGTATGGTAAAGGACCTGGTGACTCACATGATCTTCAGAAATCCACCAAGCTGCAGGAGTCTCAAGTGCCTGTGGGCAGACTTTTTGTGCCCTTAGTTGTATCAGAGAAACAGGGACCAATCAGGTCACAGGACTGCTTTGTCTCATTTAGGGGAAACTATTCCATGTAACAGAAGGTTAAGGAGAAAGGGGTGTGCCCAACATAAGTTGTGGGGAAATCCTAGTAGATACTAGCTCTGCCATGGTTCCTTCCCACAAAATGTTGGTTATGCAAAAGAGGACCATGAATAGGACAAGTAAATCCACATAACTAAGCAAACAAACTAGAAAATGGAGATGTTCTACAGATTAGAATATACCAGAAAATATACAAGCATAAAGGAGTACTTTTCTGGGAGCAAGACAAGGGCTCAGCTAAAACCAGGAGTGAGGTCCCAGCTTCACCCATGGGGAAAGTTGACAGAATCTCTAGGGAAGAAAGCTAGAGATCAGGGACATGATAAAAAGCTGGTTTCTCCTACACGTTTGCAGCTTCCAAAATCTTTCTCCTCCTTAGAACTGGTCCCAAAGAGAACTATGTGTCTTTCCTAGAAACTCTGGCACCTCTGCCCCTCATGGAGGTATACAGTGCCACCATGCATTCAAGCAGCTGGGTGGCACAATGGAGTCAGAAAGATCTGAGTTCAAATGGCCTCTGGTTCTTATGAGCTGTGTGACCCTGGCCAAGTCCTGTAACCATTTGACTCAGTTTCCTCATCGGTAAAATGGGGATAATAACATGTTGTGAGACTCAAATGAGATCACATTCACAAAGCACTTAGCACATTAACTGGTGCATAGTGAGTACCATATAAATGCCAGCTACTGCTCAGCATCCTCCCCATCAGCTCTTCCTGCATATACAGCAGCACACAAAGCACTCTACACATTGGCAAAATCCCAGCTACGTTCACATGTGTCATTTCCCAAATAGATATGAGCTCCTAGAGGGCAAGGAAGTTTTCTTCTCTTGTTTCTTCATCTCCAGCACCTACCACAATGTCCAGAACACAGCTGGCACTTAATAAATGCTTATTGATGAATCACAACTCCATTTAAAATGTTTTAAAAACCTTTATATTGGTGTCAGAATGTGTCCAAGTGTATCCTGACTCTGGAGGATTTGGTCAGGTTCTTCATAATGTTTTTCTCCTTCTTCATTGGCAGATGCCACCGCGTCTTTGCAATGGTTTGTTTATGCTGTTCATGACCCCTGTCAAACAAGATGACATAGGGGAGGCTAGGTGGCGCAGTGAATAGGGCACTGGCCCTGGAGTCAGGAGGACCTGAATTCAAATGTGGCCTCAGACACTTGACACACTTACTAGCTGTGTGACCATGGGCAAGTCACTTAACACCAACTGCCCTACAAAAAAAGAAAAAAAAATCAAGATGATCTAGTGCCACATGAAAGAATGTTTCCTATTGACTTTGGGCACACGATGAACCAATTCCAGATTCTTTTGTCTGATTTTCCTAGAGAAACTTGTGACCCTCCCTTCCCTTTAGCTTCCTCTTCCTTTTATCTTCAGGTATTGTTTATTTCAAGAACATGAATACTGATGTGCTTCTGTATTTCCAACAGCAGGTCAATTCATCAGCCTCTGGACAAAGATGTCAAAGTTAGAGCCTCTAAATTTAAATTAACATTTGTAGATGATCTGAAAACTATATGATTCTGAGAATATTCTACCCTTTTTTCTTTTTTTTTTTTTTTGCTTTTTGGAGGGCAATTGGGATTAAGTAACTTGCCCAAGGTCACATGGCTAGGTTTTTGTTTGTGTGTGTTAAGTGTCTGAGGCCAGATCCGAACTCAGGTCCTTCTGACTCCAGGGCCAATGCTCTACTCACTGCGCCACCTAGCCACCCCTACCCTTTTTTCTGAAATCCCAGCAGCATCAGTGTGGAGGGAGGAAGAGGCCACAAAGACTAACTGCTATTTTTTAAATTACACAATAGGAAAACATTTTAAATAAACATTTTCATATATAAAGAAGGCCAGGAAATGCAGATTGCGTGTGAAATCATGAATCTATTCTGGTTTATTTTGTAAAATATATATTAAGTTTAATATGATGATGCTGATATTGCCCTACTTGTCCATGTCCCCTTCTGAACTTCCTCCTATTCCCATCTGGGTGTTTTTAAATGCTTCATTAACACTCTTTCCTTTCTTTTCAGCACTATTATTGATCCTTCCTTTCCCATGCTGTTATTGCTGTTCAGTCATTTTCCAGTTGTGTCTGACTCTTCCTGACCCCGTTTGGGTCAGGAAGATACTGGAGTGATTTGCCATTTCCTTCTCCTGCTCATTTTTATAGATGAGGAAACTGAGGCCAACAAGGTTAAGTCACTTGCCCATGGTCATACAGCTAGTAAGTATCTGAGGCCAGATTTGAACTCAAGAAGATGAGTCTTTCTGCCTCCAGGCCTGGCACTCTAT
Organism: Gymnobelideus leadbeateri; assembly: GCA_011680675.1. Taxonomy (NCBI): domain Eukaryota; kingdom Metazoa; phylum Chordata; class Mammalia; order Diprotodontia; family Petauridae; genus Gymnobelideus; species Gymnobelideus leadbeateri. The sequence continues at coordinate 221,694 of WOXC01009812.1, read as the reverse complement.
CCATAGCACCACCTAGCCCCTTTCCCATTATATCTCTTCCCTCCTCCCTCACCCCCCAAAAAAGCTGAGGGCTATTTAAATTTTTTTCTTTGTTATACTTGTTGCCATAGCCACATAATTCATCCCATAGTAGCCAACATCTAAGAAGCCTCAGTACACTTAACTAGGCTGGTTCTCAAACAGCACACTCAGTCTTTTCCTGGGACCACAGCTGAAGCCTTTCCAACATGATAGAACTTACACCCTACTCCCCTATCTTTCAAAAATCCAGGATTCTGTGTCGGATAAGGAATTTGACTACGCTAGTAGCAATTTTTGGAGGCATCCTTAAAGGACGTATATCCTCTTTCATCAGCTTCCAAAATCAGTCCTCAAATGCGTTGTACTTGTTATATCCCAAGGAGAAATTTCTCAGTTCTGTCAGACTCCATTCAAGACCCTAGGATCAAGGGATTTAGAGCTGTGAAGGGCCTGAGAAACCATGTAGTCCAGTCCCCCCATTTTAAAGATGGTGAAACTGAGATCAAAAAAAAAAAAAAAAAAGAAGTGACTTATCAAGGACAGAAGAACCCAGTCTCAAACTCAGGGTTTTGTTTTTTTACTTCAAATCTTGTTCTCAAGATGCCCAAACCACACTAGAAGTGAATCTAGGATATCAGGGACAGGACTTGCATGTGTAATTGGGGGAATAAACATTGACAAGCAAGACTGTGATTTATTTGTGGGTGGGTTCTATCCCAGTCTGGAGGGGACCCTGTTTGTCTTGGTGGAATAAAGACCCTGGAATATTCTTCGAAGATAACCACTAACACTTAGGACAAGAAATGTGCCTTCTGGACCAGTGAAAACTGTTTGCCTGTAAGCAGGCAAGGCCTTCCAGAAACATTCTCTTCACATCGGCTTCCACAAAGCAATGTAGGGGAGCAGATATCTGGGCCTGCCCTCATTCTGGAGACAGGAAGAACTAACTGGGACTCTAGTGGCAGTGACCACTGGATTTGGAGTCCAAGGACCTGGGGTTTGAACCCCAGCTCTGCTGCTGGTGTGATTTTAGACAAATGACTTTCTCTGGCCTTGGTTTCCTCAAAAGTCAGATGATTTAGTTTGAACCAAGAAGATCTCAAACTCCCCATAGCTCACAGATTCAGAGCTTCAAGGGGAGAGGAAATCAAGTGAAAAATCACAGAGATTAAGTGATTTGTGCAAGGACATCTAGGGAAGGGCAGGCAGGCAACAAACATTTATTATGCACTTATAGTGTGCAATGCTAGGATTAAATCCTAGCCCTTGGATTCCAAATACAACATTCTTTCTCTCCAAAGATACTTTCCCCTTCTGGCTTCAAATTCTATTAACAAACCTATACCCAGGGTCTTCTCAAATATTCAACAATGATTCAATGGGAAAAACGTCCTTTGCTACCACTGGAAGAAATATGAGTCTAAGAACACATCCCATAGAGAGTAGACCAGAAAGACCAAAGGATTTAGAGCTAACAGGCTCCTCAGACATCCTCTAATCCATCCCCATGCCAAAATTTAATATATGAAGAAGCTGAGGACAAGAGAAGTCATTATGTCCCCCAAGGACACATGAGTAGAAGAGCCTAGATTTGAACACAAGATTTGTTATTTCTACCTAGAAATCTAAACACTACTCTGAAATCTTACTTTGAATATTACCTTGGACCTTCTTCCCACATAAAGGGCAACAGACAGTTACTGGGTGTCCACAAGGAACACAGCCCTATTCTAGGGACTGTCGGGTATAAAGGGGTTTTAGCTAAAAATCGGTCCCTCAAAGAAATAACATGCTCTGGGAAAAGCCGTCACAGTGTTAGGGAATGCACAAAACCTTATGCTCCTTTCTGCACAGATCACAGAGAGCCTGTGTTATGGTGTGGAATTCTAAGCTAGGTCTCTGAATCAAGACCTCACTCCTCCTTTTAATTCCTTGTTCTAAGGGAAAATAAACTGGCTGGATACCTCTGTGCATGTGTTTCTTTCTAATTTCAGTTGGTTTGAGGCCATCTGGTGTAGCCAGTGTGGTTTTCTCTACTTCATTAACTCTGGTTTGTTTCAAATCGCTTTGAGCACTTTCCTTTTACCTTTCCAGCCAAAGTCTCCTTTTATTTTGCCTCCTGCTGCTAGCTGCTCTAAGGAAATGAGGCTGCAGCACCTTTCAGTCTCCCCTAGAGACTACTCCTAAATAAATACTCAGAACAAGTCCCCATATAAATAGTCAAACCGAAAGCAGATCTCTGTGTTGCTAATAGCTTGGTACCTGGGGGGCAGGCATCGAGGGCAGGCAGACTGTTAGCTGTTCCCTCACCATCACCCCCCAGCCAACACACATACACACTATCAGATCGTCAATTTCCTCAAATGTGGCCTGAGGATCTGGAATACCCATTGGGCATCAGTTCAGAGTTGGCATTTTCATTGCTTCTCAGTGGGAACAAGGGAGGGAAAGAGCTGTATAAAGAGGATTCTTTAGGCTCTGTGGCAGACAGGTGGGCCCCACTTTAAATAGTTCCCGGTATACACAAAGTCAAACCTGGAAATGGCAGAATTGTGAATCTAAGGCCTTTGCTTCAGGCCCCCAGGACTTCTCTGGATCCCCCTGAAATGTTCTCATGCTGTCCCGTCCCTCTTAACCCAGAAAAAAAAGTGTCTGCTAAAGTCATTCATAGTTAGGCCTGGCTGCACCTTCACTCATTATCCTTGGTTCACTGGTTTCAGCAGGGGGGAATTGGAATACTCTTTGCTCCCCATTACTGTTCTCATTCTGAATTCTTCACTGTCTTTCTCATTCTGAATTCTTCACTGTCTTTCACTCTCCACATCCAAGCTGTTGCCAAGGCCCACTGATTTCACCTTTGTAACATCTTTCACATGAGCCTGCTTGTCTCCTCTGGTGCTGCCACCCCTCTAACACAGGCCCTCTCACGTTACAACATACAAAATCAAATACAAAATGTTGTTTGCATTCAAAGCCCTTCATAACCGAACTCCTTCCTATCTCTCCATCCTTCTTTTATCTTATTCCCCAACACGTAGTGTTTGACTCAGTGACACTGGCCTCCTGGCTGTTCCACAAACAAGACACTCATCTCTTGACTCTGGGAATTTTCTCTGGCTGTCCCTCATGCCTGAAATACCTTCCCTATTTTGCTTAGCCTACTGACTTCCCTGTTTTGTTTTAAATCCCACCTAAAATCCCACTTTCTACAGGAAGGCTTCCCCAGTCTCTCTTAATTCTAGTGCCCTGGGGCAGCTAGGTGGCACAGAAAATAGAGCACCTGCCCTGGAGTCAAGAGGACCTGAGTTCAAATCTGGCCTCAGACACTTAACACATACTAGCCATGTGACCTTGGGCAAGTCACTTGCCCTGCCTTCCCCCCTCCAAAAAGCAAAAAAAAAAAAAAATTCTAGTGCCCTTTGTTAATTATTTCCTATTTATCCTGTATATAGTTTGCTTTGTATATATTTGTTTACATGTTGTCTCCCCCTTTAGACTGTTAGCTCCTTGAGGGCAGGGATCACCTTTTGCCTTTTTTTTTTTTGTATCCCCAGCATTTAGCACAATGCCTAATAAATGTTAATTGATTGATTAAGGACTTGTGTCTTCTTAGGGGCACTTTCAGTTTACAAGAGGCTGTGGGGGAAAAGGGGATGCTGATCCCAGAGGGAAGAGTTGCACATTGCAAAATTTCAGGCTTCATGGCACAAAGGAAAAGGAGGTCTAGGGATCATGAGTAAGGAAGGGTCAAGGGGTTTTCCCAGCACCAATAAAGTCACTCTAAGGGACCCAATTCATCACTGTACCATCATTGTAATGGTAACTGACCCTGATACAGCATTCTAAGGTTTGTAAAGAAAGACTTTAAGGTTTGCAGAGCACTGAACACTCATGATCTCATTTGATTCTCACAATAATTCTATACAGTGATTATAGGGGTATATGGGATACCCAAGGAGGACTGGAACCTCTGCTCTGAGGGCTTGCTGAGCCCTTCAGGGCTACCCATCCACCTTTGGTGTCCACCTGTCACCCAACTCTCACTTGTGCCTCCAAGAACTTGTAATATGTACAGTGGCCACATCCCAGCAGGCAGATGAGGGTAACTAACAAGCCTCAAACATATCAGTAAGTTAGGGAGATGTCTACCCCACGCATGTGAAGACTTTCCTGGCAGAATGGGCAGATGAGAATAATTTGTTCCAATGGCCATGAAGGCAGCTGAAGCAAGTGCTGTGGAGTGCTTAGAGCTTGGTCAGCCATGGAAAACACCAAGGTCATCCACTGCATCCAGAGCCATCACTAGTTGTCTTGACTTTGATGACTGTGTGCGGCTCTGCCTCACTTAAATCCAATTCACATGCAAGTCAAGACATCACCCCTGTGAAAGCATTGATCCTCTTTTAAAAAATGAAGGAAGAACAACAGTGATTATTATTTGCATTTTGTAGATAAGGAAACTGAAATAGGTGACGTGATTTGCCTACATAGGGTCCCAGAGATACTAACAGGACCTAGTTATGCCTTCCTCCCAAATCTTACATAAGGCTGACCTTGCAGGAAAACCTAAACCAACCAGAAACTGACTTGCCCAGAACCTATACACTGTTATCACTAAACTCAGCTATTCAGCAAAAGAGATAAATTCTAGTTAAGCAAGGGGAGAACAAAGATTCATTCACAAAGCACCTCCCATGTAGCCCAACCTCCAAGGCGGTTCTCCATCTCCATCCACAGCTCTGGATAATGAGAATTATTGTTCAGAATGTTAATCCCTTCTTCCCCTTAACTCCAAAGTATTTCTCTGATTGTATTTCTCTGACACACTTCTCACATTTTTATTTATCATAGTCATTTGTGTCATTGTCCTATAGTCCTGTTTTATATCATGTTCTGATTTATTGTTTTTGAATCCTTCATGGTGACCAGCACAGAGCCTCGTATGTTTGTTGAATGACCCCAAAGCCCTATTAGATATCTAATCATCCTGCTTATTTCACAATCATCCCCATTTGTCCAGGATAGGCCAGCATAATAGAGCACAATAAAATATTCTAATTTGGGAGTTAGAGAGTTCTGGGATACATGTGAAGGAGTCATATGTAATTCAGAAGTCTCGTAAGATAAAACCCAAATTCTTGGTCTGTCATCAAAGCTTTTTCAAAACTAGATTCCAACCTATATTTCTTCCTTAACTTTAACTCTCTCTGCATCCCTATTCATCACAAGACCATAGATTTAGAAAGTTAGAAAAAGAGTTTCTGACCCTATCATTCAAGTGAAACTATTTCTTCAAAGTTACCAATGAAAATTGAGGGAATGCCCATTAGTTGGGGAATGGCTGAGCAAGTTATGGTATATGATTATAATGAAATATTACTGTGCTCTAACAAATAACAAGCAGAATGATTTCAGAAAAACCTGGAAAGACTTACATGAACTGATGAAAAGAGAAGTGAGCAGAACCAGAAAGCATTTATTGCTATCTGTAACAGCAACAGCAATACTGTATGAAGATCAACTGTGAATAACTTAGCTATTCTCAGCAATACGATGGTCCAAGAAAATTCCAAAGAATTCATGATGAAAAATGCTATCTGCCCCCAGAAAGAGAACTGATGGAGTCTAAATGCATATCAAAGCATACTATTTTTCACTTTATTTTTTCATGGGTTTGGGGGGGTGTCTGTTTCTTCTTTAATAATATGATGAATAAGGAAATATGTTTTCCATGATTGCATATGTATAACCTATATCAAACTGTTTGCTATCTCAGAGAAGGTGGGAAAGAGAATTCAGAACTCAAAATTTAGACAAATTAATATTAAGAATAGTCTTTACATGTAATTGGGGGAAAATATTATTTTAAAAAATTTGCCAACGTCTTTAATAGTCAAATATGATGGTCTATTCTTAGTCCTTGTCATTCTTGACCTTTCTGCAATATGACTCTGTTAACCACCCTCCCTTCCTGGATACTCTCTCCTCTCCTCAGGGTTTTCCTACCTATCTGACTGATTCTTAGTCTCTTTTGTTGCATTATCATCCAACATCCATCCATGTACTTCCCACTAAATATGGGTACACCCCCAAGGCTCTGTCCTAGGTCCTCATCATGTATCTCTCTATACACTTTCAGTGATCTCATTAGCCTTCAAGTGTCTAATTATAACCTTATGTAAATAACTACCATATCTATGTATCAAACCTAATAGAGACTGGGTTCTAACACCAGCACTTTCTTAATTAAGCTTTGGGATGAAATGAGGCACTTATAAATCATTGAACATTAGCAAAAGATTTACTTTGTCCTAATACAACAAGAATACATGATCTCCCTTGTCTTCATATGGAAGTATCTGGTCAATAGATCATCAGGATATGGTGACTAACATGGTCGTCGGCACCCATCACATCTAAGAAACCTCGACTCCATGTGGCTGGGGCTTCCTATGCCCCCAGGTGACAAGAAAGCCACATCAGAAAATCCAAGGTCAATCAGGTCCCAGAAGTAGTTTTGTCATGTGCCTAACCCATGTTATCTGGAGGCAAAGGGGTTAAGAAAGGGAGCTATATCAGGAAAGCTGAGGCCAATTAGATGGAAAGGGAAGCTTTGTCTTATTTTAGTTTAAAAAGTTTTTCCATGTTATACGGGGGAAGAAAGTAGCTGTGTCAAGGAAATGCTGTTCCTATCACAAAGAACCCAGTCTCCTGACTTCCATTCTCACATTATAGGCAACTTAAACTCAATCTGTTCAAAAGAGAACTGTCTTTATCCCCAAACCCTCCCTTCTCTAGACTTCCTTATTTCTGTCTAGAGCACCACTGTCTATCAAGTTACCTAGATTCACAACCTAAGGGCATTCCTCGACTCTCCCTCCTTCTGACCCCTTATTTCCAATCAATTACCAAGTCTTGTGAATTCTAAGTTTACAGCATCTCAGAACCACTTCCTTTTCTCTACTGATATCACAAGCAGCCTAGAAAAGGCCCTTATCTCTTTTCCCCACCTGAACAGCAAGAATTCACTAGTCTCTCTACCTCAGACCGCTTCTCTCTTCATTCCACCATCCCCACAGGTACCAGAATGATATTCCTAAAGCACAAGTCCGACCACATCGCTCAATCTGCTTGAAAGAGTCCCAGTGACTCCCTGTCACAGCAAGGGAGTACAAATCGTATTATTTGGCATTTGAAGCCCTTCAGCTTAGATCTACTTCCCCAAACTTATTTACAGCTCATTCCCCTTCATGTCCTCAGTCAAGCTGGCCTCCTTGGGCTCATCACACACAAAACTATATCTTCCATGTTTCTGCTGCTCCCCCTGAACCCTATCCCAATGTATCCTCACCTTCCTCTCTCCATCTTAGAATTTCTATTTTCCTCTAAAATTCAGTTCAAATGCCACTTCCTACCATGAGACTTTTCTTGTTACCTCAGTTCCCCACCAAAAAAAAGTTATCTTGTCCTTGCTTTGTATTTATTTTCTATTTATGAATGTTTCCTCAAATCGCATGTAAACAGCTCCTTAAAGGCAAAGATTTTGTCTATCTCTGTATCTCCAGACAGAGCTGGCACATGGTAGATGCTTAATAGATGTTAGTTAATTAACTGCACCTTTGTAGGTTAACTCTCCTATATTTTATACATTTTGCAGTTATTTGAATGGAATTTCTCTTTCTATTACAGCTTTCTGAGCTTTTTAGTATTACACTAACTTATTTGGGTTTTCTAGGTAAGCCACCATATTATCACATAACTTCTTTGAATCTCAGTCTTCTCCTCTATAAACAGGGGATAATACTTGTACTTTCTCATCAGGTTACTGTGAGGTTTAAATAAAATAATGTGTATCAGAGCTGTCAAATATGTGGCCTGTGGGTTGCATGTGGCTTGCAACCAGATTAAAACACGTATTCCAAAGCAGAATAAAATGTAATTGGGAGGGGCAGCTAGGTGGCACAGTGAGTAAGAGCACTGGCCAGGGAGTTGGGAGGACCCGGGATCGGTTCGGGCCTCAGATACTTAACACTTACACAAAAATAACTAGCTGTGTAACCTGGGGCAAGTTACTTAACCCCAATTGCTTTAAAAAATGTAATTGGGAAATATTTAACAAAAATAAATAAAAATACAATAAAATATAGATAATATTACATTTTAAATCTAAGTTAATATGTGGCCCAGAAGGATAGTTATGTATGGTTTAGTGGTCCCTGTTTCTACTTGGTTTTGACATCACACACACACACACACACACACACAAGCTACATAAGTACTACATAAAAGTTATCATCACTATTACTTACAAATAAGGCTAATTTAGAGCAGAACCAAGATGGCATAAGTAGAGACAACAGTCCGGTCAAATTCTCCCAATAAACTTCTCCAAACAACTTTAATATGTCAAATTGAATTCTGGAATGGTATAGCCAACAAAAGATAAATTTTTCCCAGCCCAAAACAATTTAGGAGGTTGTCACAAAAAGTCTCAGATACCAAGGTAGGGACTGGTCTGGAGTGCAAGTAGCAAGAAGGAGACACCCAGAGATGGTAAGGGGTTTGGACAACTGTTCAAAAAGAGATTACCAAGGGAGCCTGAGCTGACACTGGGCACAGGACCAGGCACTGTTTGGCAACTCCACTGGCCATACACAGTTCTGTGTTACAGTTCCAAGACAGAGAACGGTGCTTGTAGACCATCAGAAAGGAACAAAGGTCTTGGTCACAGTTCCAGAGCAAAGAAGAACACTAGCAATTTTGATTGCAGGGGAACAGGGGCCTTTCCGGGGAAAAGGCCAGTGTGTAAACCAGAAGAGCAATGACCACACCTTCCAGAATAACACCATCATGGAAGTACTGAAAACTTACAGACTCCCAAAACTAGCTATAAAAGCAACGGGGAGCAAGGGGGATGGGAGGAACCTGAAGCTTGAGACAGTATCTCCTCACCCCAAAATGAGCATTATAGTCTAAAAAGGGTACATTTGATATTTTTGGTTTTCTGCATTTGTTCGTGAGGTTTTTATGCCCTAATACACATCAATTTTTGTGAAGGTGCCATGTACATAAACAAAAATTGACCATACACAATGAAGTAATATTAATACTAAACAAATATGCACCAAATGACAAGAGCACCACAATTCTTAAAGAAAAATTTAAATGATTTATAGGACGAAATAGATTGTAGGTAAAACCATTGTTGTAGGTAAAACCATTGTTCAACTTTCCCCTCTCAGAACAAGATAAATCTAAACATAAAATAATAAGAATGTAAGAAGACAAACAGAATTTTAGAAAAATTGGATGTGATAGACCTCTGGAGAAAACTGACATTTATGAGATGCAGGCAAAGTAGTTTTTAGAAGAAAATTTGTGGTAAATAAAATTACTTTAAACCAACTTTAGAGCTACAGAACGTACAAAGTGACAGAGAGAAACAAATCTCCTACTGAAGGCATCATGGCAGGCCAACAGGAAGCCTCTATAATACTGCTCTGGGAGACAAACACATTCCCACATGAACCACATGATTCTGGCCACAGAGCAGCCCTAATCAACACCCAGACCAGCCAGAGCAGACTTCAGGAGAGTGGATCACCAGCAGCTGTGGTGGTTTCCAGACTTCTAAACCCATAAACACTAAAGAGAAAGTAAAAGGTCAGTGTGGAAGCCTGTTGGAACAAGGGGGGAGGGAAGAGCATGGTCTGGCCAGTGCCCCCAGGGAAAGAAGCTGTGGAGGCATGGTGACTACTCCTGAAACCCCTGGCCTGCAGACTATAAGGGGACCAAGTGACCATTCTGAGGGTAATTGCTCTTGCTTTTACCTACTTGGATCCTGATTGTGGTCTTAGGTGGTGGTCCTGGGGTGTGTGATCAGTGAGCCAAAGCATGTGGGGCCTGTAGAGAGGGGGCCCATCTAATAGCTTGAGCAGCTGCAAAAACCCTAGCAATTTGGGACATAGCTCTCTCCATTCTGGAAGCAGAGTTCTGCTATGGCAAAGAGCTCAAAAGTCAAGTCATTGGCCACCAATATGAGCAAGCAACAGAAGCACAAACAGACAATAGAATCCTTTTTTGGGGACAAAAAAGATCAAGGCACAGAGAAGGAAGAAAACAGCAAAGTCAAAACTCCTGCATCAAAAGCCTCCAAGAAAAATATGAATTGGTTACAGGCCAAAGAGGAGCTCAAGAAGGATTTTGAAAACCAAGTAAGAGAAGTGGAGGAAAAATTGGGAAGAAAAATGAGAATGATGCAAGAAAATCATGAAAACAAGTCAACAGCATGCTAAAGGAGACCCCCAAAAATACTGAAGAAAATAACACCTCAAAAATAGACTAACTCATCTGGCAAAAGAGGCCCAAAAAGCCAATGAGGAGAAGAATGCCTTAAAAAGTCGAATTGCCCAGATGGAAAAGGAATTTCAAAAACTCACTGAAGAGAATAACTCCTTAAAAATTATATTGGAGAAAATGGAAGCTAATGACTTTATGAGAAATCAAGATATTATAAAACAGATCCAAACAAATGAAAAAATAGAAGGCAATGTGAAATACCTCATTGGAAAAACCACTGACCTGGAAAATAGATCCAGGAAAGATAATTTAAAAATTATTGGTCTACTTGAAAGCCATGATCAAAAAGAGTCTAGACATCATCTTTCAAGAAATTATCAAGCAAAATTGTCCTGATATTCTAGAACCAGAGGGCAAAATAGAAATGGAAAGAATTTACCAATCACCTCTTGAAAAATATACCAAAAAGAAAACTCCTAGGAATATTATAGCCAACTTCCAGAATTCCCAGGTCAAGGAGAAAATATTACAAGTAATCAGGAAGAAACACTTTGAATATTGTGGAAACACAATCAGGATAACACAAGACCTAGCAGCTTCTACATTAAATTTAGGATCAAAGGGCATGGAGTAAGATATTCTGGAGGTCAAAGGAGCTAGGACTAAAACCAAGAATTACCTACCCAGCAAAACTGAGTATAATGCTACAAGGGAAAATATGGTCATTCAATGAAATAGAGGATTTTCAAGCATTCTTTTTTTTTGCTTTTTGGAGGGCAACTGGGGTTAAGTAACTTGCCCAAGATCACGTGGCTAGGTTCTTGTTTGTGTGTGTTAAGTGTCTGAGGCCAGAACTGAACTCAGGTCCTTCTGACTCCAGGGCCGGCGCTCTACTCACTACGCCACCTAGCTGCCCCCTTCAAGCATTCTTGATGGAAAAAAACCTGAGCTGAACAGAAAATTTGACTTTCAAATACAAAAAGCATGAGAAGCATGAGAAGGTAAATAGGAAAAAGAAATCATAAGGAACTTATTAAAGTTTATGTGAGCGTGGGCATTTGTATGTTCATGTATACATAGACAGAGGGCACAGGATGAGTTGAATATGAAGGGATGATATCTAAAAAAGTAGAATTAAGAGGTGAGAGAGGAATTTATTGGGAGAAAAAGAAAAGGAGAAATACATTAGGGTAAATTATCCCATATAAAAGAGGCAAGAGAAAACTATTACAATGGAGGGAAAGAGCAGGAAGGTGAAAGGGAATGGGACAACCTGATTCTCATTGAATTTGGCCTAAGGAGGGAATAACACACACTCAGTTGGGAATCTTATCCTACTGGAAAATAGGGGGGAAGGGGATAAGAAAGGAGAGGATAGAAGGGTGGTCAGATTTGGGGAGAGGGTAGTTAGAAGCAAACATTTTTGAAAGGGATAGGGTCAAAGGAGAAAACAGAATGAGTGGAGGGTGGTATAGGATGGAGGGAAATATAGTTAGTCTTCCATAATAAAACTACTATGGAAATGATTTGGGTAACTACACAGGTACAATCTATATTGAATTGCTTACCTTCCTAGTGGGGGTGGGTAAGGAGGGAAGAATGGGGAAAAAAATCTGGAACTTAAAGTTTTAAAAACAAATGTTTAAAAATTGTTTTTTATATGCAAATAGGAAATAAGATATACAAGTACTGGGGTATAGAAACCCATCTTGCCCTACTAGAAAGTTAGTGGGGTGAAGGGGGAGCATATGAGAACAGATTGGGAGAAGGGGTATTCAGTAGGCTTGCTTTTTGGGGGCTGGGGTAGGGGAAAGATGGGGAGAGAAAAATTGTAACTCAAAATCTTGGGGAAATGAATGTTGAAAACTAAAAATAAATTAATTAATTAAAAACTTAAAAAAAAAAGAAAATTTGTATCTCTAAATCTTACATCAAGAAAAAGAGAAAGTAGATCAAATTAATCTTGTATGCAATTAAAAAACTAGAAATAGAATAAATTTAAAATTCCCCAATTAACCACCAAAACTCCTGATCTGCACTGGTACTGAGTTTTATAAGTGTAAGTTCCCTTCTCCAGTAAAATCAAAGTCCAACAAAATAAACTATACCAAAAGATATGCATACACGTCTGTATGAGTTTGTGTGTATAATCAGAACTCAACAGTCCCTCATCTGAGAAATATAGTTCCTGGTCAGACTACAACTTGTAATTTAGTGGGTAGAGAGCTCCCTGAATTAGTTCATAAAAATAACTAACATTTCTATAGCACCAGCTATATGCTAAGTATTATAAAATTATTATCTCATCTGATCCTCACAACAACTCTGGGAGATAGGTGCCATCTTACATATGAGGAAACGGGCAAGTTAAGGTTAAGTGACTTGCCCAGGGACACAGCTAGTTAAGTGTTTGAGGCCAGATTTGAACTCAGGTCTCACTGACTCCAGGCCCACCCAGTGTTCTATCAACTGTGCCAGTTAACTGCCCATCATCACTATGCATGTGCTTCTGATGTAAATTTAGCTGGGCCCAGAACTGAACAGGAAGAAAAGGTCAGGATGAATTGCATTCAGGAAATTGTGCATGCTTTCAATGATCCAAACTGCTCACAGCCTCAAAAACCAAAACCACCAGCACCAATATTATCCCATTGATGCTATTGTGATAATGTAATATCACATCAGAACTAAAATTACAAATAACCCCAAGGGCAATGAAAAGAACAATGGTGGGTATAAATAGTCTGGAGCATACTATTAAAGATGACTCACATAAAGCAGTGACATATACACTTCATTAGTGACCTGAAAAGGAATTTAATCAATCTCATAGGGAAAATGAGAAGCAACAGATGGACAGCCGAGTGGTATCACCGGCAACTGGAAAATACCAAGAGTTGAAGACTTCCAGCACATTGGGTAAATTATCTGAGAAAACAGATGCATAAGAGCCAGAGAATGATTGCTGGAACAATGTTCTGAAGGGAGCAGGCGAGGATGGGATTATGAAAACAGGTAGAGGGATTCATTTTATCAAGGATTAGGGATAGCTGTCCATAGGAGAAAGGAAGAAAGACAACAGGGAACAGTGGAGAGAATGCTGAGCAGGGTTTCAAATCCTGCTTTTAGTACTTAAAAGTTGTTAGAAGACCATGAGCAAAAAAACACTTACCTTCTCAGAATCTCAGCTTCCTCATCTGCAAGACAGGAATGATAATATGTGTACTAGAAGTATTAGAGGCAGGTGGTGGCACAGTGATAGAGCACTATATCTGGAGTGACTGGCGCACAGTAGGTGCTCTATAAATGCTTACCTTCTTCCCCTTCCCTTGTACTACCTACCTCACAGGTTTGTTGTAAGGAAATCACTTTGTAAACCTGAAATAGTTGGTCATATTAAATGTGGCAAAGTTTGAAGATGAGGACATTAAAATGTCCATTGAATTTAATGATGAAAGAAAGATGATTGCTGAGTAGTAAGGGTCCAGCTGATGTCACATCCGTTGGGTTAAGATGTCTTGCAGCAAAAATGGGCAGCAGGAGAGAGGCAGACAGAGATAGATAGACAGACAGACAGACAGACAGATAGACTGATAACTCAGGGATGAGCATTAGCAAATAAAGAATGTGGGGAGCAAGGAATTTTAGGCTGGTGGTCAATAAATCATTAACCAGGAAGGCTGGGAAGATAAAGAAGTCATTATAGTTATAGGATAGAGTGGATATCGGGTATCTCCCATAGGATATGTAGGTGTATGTAAGTATATGCATATGTATATATAGGATAGAGAGATCATATTGAGTGAAATGAAAGCTGAATAAAAGAGGAGATGGGAGGATTGGAGGTAATGTTCAGAGAATACAATTATTATTGCTGTTTGAACTTTAAGGGTAGTAAAACCTCAGTCTTTGCTAGACATTCTCCCTCCCTTCTCTGCTTCCTCCTATATCTCCCTCCCTCGACACAGAAATTCTTATCCTTGGGTCTGTTAAATTCCTTAAAATATTTTGATAATTGTGTTTCAATATGTTTTCTTTGTAAGCCTACGTATTCATACATTTAAAAACATTTTATAAAAGGTTCCATAGGTTTTATCTGACTGCCCAAAGGGTCCATGACACAAAAGAAAGTTAAGATCTTGTTCCTCCATGAGGTTTTGAAGCCTAGTCAGTTGTCAAGCTTCTATTGAGTGAAGCAAGATAGATAATATTGACTCCCCTAGGCTCCAGGGCTCATGGGCCCTGAATCTACAATACATGAAGCTCCTCAGGTACCCTGGTCTGATTTCAGTGGGGATGGGGCAAGTGAAGGTGCACCAAGAATGGAATGGTAGCTACATTTCTAGCCCTGCTGTTCACCAACGATGGCCCCAGTCAAGCAGTACACAAGTGGGCTTTCAGAAACAATCCAAGTCGAAGATGGTGGAGTAGAAACAGAACTTCTGAGGGGCTCCAGCTTGCACCTCCCCAATTCATGTAAAAGGGGACTTCTGAACAAACCTTGGAACTATAAAACCGACAAAATGACACACAGAAGCTAACCTTCCTCTGAGGACAGCCCAGCAGGAATTGGCCAGTGCAGTGCTCTGGAAGCTGAGGACAGCCCCTCAAGAGCCAGAGGTTTTAGCCTCAGCCACCAGTTGTAGGGACTTCATATCACCAGCAGCTGTAGCAGTTTCCAGAACTATCAACCCATAGATGCTAAGGACAAAGTAAGAGGTCAGTGCAGTGTGGATTTTAGGATCTGGTAGTTTGGGAGTATGGTCAGCCTTTGCCCCCAAGATGAGAAGCGGCTGAGGTACTGTGGCTGTGCAGCCGTCACAGCCACATGGCTGCTTCAGCTCCTGGCCTGCAGATTGTAGGGGGACCAAGCAACCAGTCTGAGCGATAATCACTCTTGCTTTAACCTGCTTGGATCTGGATTGTGGTCTATGGTAGAGGTCCTGGGGTGTGTGACCAGCTTTCCAGAGCGTGTGGAAGCTTCAGAAAGGGCGTCCAACTAATACCTTTGGCAGCTGAGAAAACCCCAGCGATTGGGATGGAAGCTCCCCTGGCTGGTAGCATAGTCCTACTGTGGCAAAAAGCCCAAAAGTCAAGTAATTGAGTGGCAAAATGAGCAAATGAGGGAAGCAAAGCAAACAGAGCAATCCAACTTCACACTCCTAATTGGGGGACAAAAAGGATCAAAGCATGGAACAGGAGGAAGACAACAAAGTCAGAACTCCTGCACCAAAAGCTTCCAAGAAAAATATGGGCTGGTTATAGGCCATAGAGGAGCTTAAGAAGGATTTCGAAAATCAGATAAGAGAAGTGGAGGAAAAACTGGGAAGAGAAATGAGAATGATGCAAGAAAATTATGAAACGAAGAGTCAATAGCCTGACTGAAGAAAATAACACCTTAAAAAAATAGATTAACCCAGATGGCAAAAGAGGCTCAAAAAGGCAATGAGGAGAAGAATGCCTTAAAAAGCCAAATTAGCCAGATGGAAAAAGAATCTCAAAAGCTCACTGAAGAGAATCATTCCTTCAGAATTGTATTGGAGCAAATGGAAGCCAGTGATTTTATGAGAAATCAAGATACTATTGAACAGATCCAAACAAATGAAGAAGAATAGAAGGAAATGTGAAATATACCACTGGGAAAACCACTGACCTGGAAAATAGATCCAGGAGAGATAATTTAAAAATTATTGGACTACCTGAAAGCCATGATCAAAAAAAGAACCTAGAAATCATCCTTCAAGAAATTCTCAAGGGGGCGGCTAGGTGGCACAGAGAGTAGAGCGCCGGCCCTGGAGTCAGAAGGACCTGAGTTTGGATCCAGCCTCAGACACTTAACACACACACACACACACACACACACACACACACACACACACACACCTAGCCGTGTGACCTTGGGCAAGTTACTTAACCCCAACTGCCCTCCAAAAAAAAAGAAATTCTCAAGGAAAATTGCCCTGATGTTTTAGAATCAGAGGACAAAATAGAGGTTGAAAGAATCCACAGATCACCTCCTGGAAAAGATCCCAAAAAGAGAACTCTCAGGAATATTATAGCCAGGCTCCAGAATTCCCAGATCAAGGAGAAAATATTACAAGCAGCCAGGAAGAAACAATTTGAATATTGTGGAAACACAATCAGAATAACACAGGATCTGGCAGCTTCTACACTGAGGGATCATAGGGCTTGAAATATGATTTTCTGGAGGTCAAAGGAGCTGGGATTCAAATCAAGAATCACCTACTCAGCAAAACTGAGGATCATGTTTCTGGAGAAAATATGGTCATTCAGTGGAATAGAGGACTTTCAAGCATTCTTGATGAAAAAACCAGAGTTGAATAGAAAATGTGACATTCAGATACAAGAAACAAGAGATTCTTGAGAAGGTAAACAGGGGAAAGAAATCATAAGGAACTTATGAAAGTAGAACTATTTACATTCCTACATGGAAAATGAAAATTGTAACTTAGGAAACTTTTCTCAGAAACAATCCAAGTCAGTAACTATCAGCATAATATTTTAAACATTTTGAGAAGTTAAGATCTGACATTCTCTCTTGGAAGAACTATTAAGCTTTTGTGCTTTCTTAAAAAATAAATGTTTCCATTTTAGTGTGCTCAGTACTTGCTGTAATGTTGAGTTGCCCTAGGTTTCTGCACCTAGTTGTACAAACTGTTCCCTCCTGCTTAGATGATTATATCCTTCATTCCCTTGCCTGGAAAAGTATTCTCTGGGATCACGCAGCTGTTGGCAGGGTTATCATAGAGAAGAAAGGAAGTATAGTCAAATCTCATCAATTCAGAGATAGCCAATTCTGAATCTGAGTGACCAAGTCTGGACTGGTTTAAATGAGTTTGGGAAAAATTCAGGGAAATTAAGGTACCCAGTGGAGGTGAGGAGGGAGAGGAGTGCAAAGGCAGGGTTAGAAGAGGCAAAGACTAAATGCATTATGAATACATATGTGAATTGTGTATATATGTTTACAGGTATACGTGGATAGAGGGCACAGGTAGAATTTGGTGGGAAAGAATGATACTTAAGGGCTGAAGTTATGAGGTGAGAGAGGAATGTGGCAGGAGGAGATGCAGAGAGACAGGGTAGGGTAAACTATCTCATGCAAAAGAGGCAAGGGAAGGTGGTTACAGGGGAGGGGAAGAACAGGAAGGCAAAAAGGCAAAACCATATTCTCATTGAATTTGGCTCAGGGAGAGAATGACACACATACTAAATGGGGTATCTCACCCTGCAGGAGAGTAGGGGGAAGGGGGATGAGAGGGGGGGTGATGGAGGGGAGGGCATTCTGGGGGGAGGGGATGTTGGAAGTACCCACTTTCAAAGAGGGACAGGATCAAAGCAGGGAATGGACCAGGTTGGGGGGTGGGATGGGTGGGAGGGAAATATAAGCAGTCTTTTACAATATATCTACTATGGTAATGTTTTGCATAGCTATACATGTACAACACATACTGAACCGCTTATCTTCCCAGAGGGAGTGAGTGACAAGGGAAGAAGGGAATGGATCTGAAATTCAAAGCTTTAAAATTAAATGTTTCAAATATATATAAATACTATTATTAATACCCTTTTGCATGTAATTGGGAGATGAGATGTACAGGCATTGGGGCACAGAGATTCACCTTGTTCTAATGGAAAAGTCGAAGGGGGTATGGGAGAAGATATGGGAGAGAGCAGATTGGATGAGGGGATATCTTGTGGGACTGCTATTCTGGGGTGGTGGGTAGGGAAAAAATTGTAACTCAAAATCTAGCGGAAATGAATGATGTAAACCACAAGTTAATAAAGCATTTGTTTAATTAAAAGACTTAAATGCATGCAGAAGAGCCAACAGGTCAATGTAGCTGAAACAGAGTGGTGGAGGTATGTGAAGTTTAAGAAGGCTGAAAGGGTAAAATGGGGCCATGTTGTGAATGGCCAGCTGTTTTCTCAGCGGTAGGCAGATTCCTACTGGAGTAGAGGTCAGGTGGCTTTGCAAAGGTGATATTTTAACAGCCCAGATTTTTCAGATGCTGAAAGCCTGACAGATTCTTGATTGAGTAAGAGGTCACACTGAGAGATGAGGTGGGTCAGGAAGACAAGATTCCTTTCTTGGAACAGGTGGATCAGGCAGGCAAATTCTTAGGTGGGAGTGGAAGGTGACTGAATATTACAGAGAGGCTAGTTAATGAACCAGAGAAGCTAAGTGTGTAGGCAGGTAGGACTCAGGATGAGCTAGCCAGTCAGCTTAGCCTTTCTAAGGAACTATGTCCCGTTGATCCCACTGCAAAGAATCCAGTCTCCCAAAGCCCAGATTCCAAACATCACTATCTTTACTTTAAACTAGCAATCCTACCAAACCTAGATTCCCCAGTCCCAGCTGAAATCAGATAAGGAAGGTTGTACTACATCCTTAGGACAGGATGGAAGATCTTTGATAACAAATTCTCACTAGTTCTTGGGGTCTCAATTATTCACCTGGGGATGGAGGAGCCAATACTGAGGTGCAACTCTGGTGCTCTGACAACCAGAGAGAATTTCCTAACCCATTTTAATAACAAGTTTTAAGTACTTTGGAAATATTCATTTGCATATAACCTTTATGCTAATTATAATCTATCCTTTTCCATTCAAAGTTATCTCTTAAAGTCCCTCAGATCTTGTACATAAAGAGACTTGCACCAGTTTCTGAAAGTATTTAAAAGTATAAAAAAATACATTTCATTAAAACTGTTCCCCAATTTTGGCTCAGACTGGCCTTTCAGTCAGTCTGAACTCATTCGATTGGAGTATATCAAGGAACTAGTACATGCACTTTAGTACTCCTTCACAGAAAGATGAAAAGCTGATTCTATCAAAGAAAACCCAATGGTTACC